>JAQHUG010000116.1:1006594-1034551 GCA_028555095.1 Dicrostonyx torquatus
GCCAGAAGAGGGCACTGGATCCTTTAGTTACTGAAGTTACGGATGGCTGTGAGCTACCATGTGGGTGCTGGGAATCCAACCTGGATCCTCTGGAAGAACAGCCAATGCTCTTAACCACTTAGCCATCTCCCCAGCCCACTTTTTTTGTGGATGTGTTTGGATACACTTTGCCACCATGCGCGGATGCAGATGAGAAAACAGCTTTGGGTAGTCAGTTCTCTCCTTCCAACATGGGCTGGGGGAATCAAACTCGGGTCAGCAGGCTTGGCAGCAAGTGTCTGCCTGTGGAGCGTCTTGCCAGCCTCTTTCTATTCAGTTTTGCAGTAAGGATTCATTGTCTATGCCTTCCAGTCTGGGCTTGAACTCATGGTCTTCCTTCCTCAGCCTCCACAGGGCTGGATTTCCAGCCCTGAGTTACCACCACTGACTCCAGTAACCCTGTGGTAGATTTGCAACTAGTCCGGAAGTTACAAGTGGCCGTGGAGTGAGAGGAGGAGTGGACAGCAGGGTGGAGGGCGGATGAGAGAAGTGCTTTCCCACTATTTCTCCAAGAGGCCGTCCTCAAGGACAGGGACTTCACCTTGTTTTCCCTGGACGTCCCCCTCCAAACACAAAGCCTGGAACAAAGGTGATGTTTCCCTCAGTCTGATAAATTTGGCTAAGCAACCTGAGGCCAACTCAGGGAGGATTAAGTGAGAAACATTTGTCTAGTGATCTCAAGTTCAACCTGTCACGTTGCTGGGCTTAAAAAAAAAAAACCCACAAAAAACAGTTCTGCTGGCAGGAGATATCAAAGGTAAACAAGTCCTAGGAGGGCTCCAACTCCCCTTATGGTTGGATTTGGACCAAGTGGCAATGAGGAGGCTGTCTGACATACATTTCCCAGGGTTTCCTTCTATAGGGACATCTCAAGGTCATATCTTAAAAGTCCTGGGCTTACCCAGTGCAGAAGATGGTAGAAGCCAGGCGGTGGTGACATACACTTTTAATCCCAGCACTCAGAAGGCAGAGACAGGCGGATCTCTGTGACTTTGAGGCCAGCTTGGTCTATAAGAGCTAGCTCTAGGACAGGCACCAAAGCTACAGAAAAACAGAAAAAAAAAGAGAAGAAGATAGTAGGAATGGGAAGACAGCCACTAGGACAGTTTCCAGGGCCTGGAGGGGAGGGAGCAGTGAGGTAAGTGTCCTGACTTACCCTCCACCCTATGCTCTGCAAACAGGAGACCCAGCCTTCATGGATCTGGTCCCTCGGAAAGGAGAACTAAGGCTCTTCCAGGAAGGGACCTCAGGCTTCAGCATGCCTCCTGTGATTAATAACTACCTCACTGCCTCACCTAGCTGTCTCTGGTGGCTTTTGGGTGGGGTCCTCTGTAGTCCACAAGGAAGGCAAGAAAAGGCAGAGAACACAAAAGGGCCCCTGAGATCCAGGACTGAATCCAGGGCTTCCTGGCCTGTACTCAGGGAACAACAGACTTTCTCTGCATCTCCAAACAGTCCTCGGTGTCTTTATTTGAGATGCTTATTAACCAGAGGACACAAGGGCACAGGAACAGGAGAGCTGGGGCCCAGGCCAGCCAGTATAATTCAAGAGCAGTGTGGGCAAGGCTGAGAAGCCAGCTGGGGCATTAGACTGTGGTCTTGTGGCTCCTGGGGACAACCAGGGGAACCAGGGTCCTCCATCAGCAGTTCATGCCCATAGAAGGCAGAAGGGTACCCTGAATGGCTCTGGGGCAGCTGGTGGCACACTCACTGACTGGGATGAGGTGCTGGACTTCCCTTTCAGAGCTGCACTTGAGGGAGGCCCCTCCTGACTGTAGAAGCACCTCCCTGCTGCCCTCAGCTTCTCTAAGAGACTTTTTAAAGAAAAACCCTGAACACAAATGCCCCAAGCCCAGGCATCCTCTCCCTACTCTCCCAGCAAGCTGCTGTGCCCATCCCAACCTGTAGAGTAAGCAGTTCAGCCAGCTGGCTTCTGTGGTGGCCGCGGCGGGCGGGGTGGGGGGATAGGAGTGTGGAGTGGTGGTGTCACATCAGAGATGCAGAGCACCCCATGCCTGAGGTGGTGTGGCCACAGAAGGTGTCTGTGTGTACAGACACATGCGTTAGCTTGTATCAGTTGTGTCGAGGGGAACGGGTGAGAACTGCTCCCATTTGGCTTTTTCTCCACAGAGAGGGTGGCTGGAGGAAGGGAGAGCTTCTAGTGGCTGTGCAGATACCAGGGCATTAAAAGTGACGATGTAAACATGGCCCCAGCAGTCGGCCTTTGGAGCCCATGGGGGACCAGAGGAGAGAAACTGTCCTGACTTACCCTCCACCCTATGCTCTGCAAACAGGAGACCCAGCCTTCATCTATCACTTCAGAAGCTAAACAACTTCCTCAGACAGCGTCGAGGAGTGTAAATCAGGAGCTGCTGCATCTAAGAAGCCTGTGCACAGCTACAGCCCACAGTGAGACTCTGTGAACACCTCTGGTCCTTCCCTCCTGACCTCACAGAGAAGGGTCTAAGTCACAGTCGCAGTGTGCGCAACCACACACACACAACTCGGAACCTCCATCCTCACTTGCAAGCGGATTAGTGCTGTGCCTAGTTCATAGGTATCATCATGGGGAGTTAAACAAGGTGACACCCTCGGCATGATGGGACACGTCTGTAATTCCAGTACTTGGGAGATGGAGATAGGAGGACCAGAAGTTTGAGGCCAGCCTGGGCTCTGTGAAACCCTGTCCCAAAACCACAAAAACAAACAAAAAAAACCCCCAAATATCACAAGAATGAAACAAGCAGAGTTCAGGTAGTGTGCTCTGTGTAGTGTTTGCTGACTGCCAGTGGTTCAGGGCTGAGCCATCCTCAGACAAATAAGGAACAGCTCTCCAGATGCCTATCCCAGCGAGAAGGCTGTGGGCCAGGACCTCAGCGATTCCTAATGCCCCAGCCTGCTTTCTCTTGCTCTGTCTCTGGCTAGCTAGTGCCAGGCCAGCGTATTCCTGGCAAACTCTGTGGCCTCCAACTTATCTAAATTCTCTAAGCGAAGCCCAGTGGAGACCTGGACCTGCTGGAGGAGAGACAATTCCAAGCCCAGATGGCAGTGGAAGACTGTCGATCAGCTCAAGAGCGCCCAGCGAGCCCTGTTCCCACAGAGAGCTACTTTTTCTGGCAGGCCAGGGAGCCGACTTTTGTTAAAAACTATTCCCTCTCATACACGCTCCCACAAACAAGTGCCGCTCCCCAACTAAACATGTCCAGGCACAACGGCTTTCCTGTTTTAAGATGATCGGACACCATCACTTCCACTAGGATGTCACTGTGTCCCACTGGGGAAGGAGATCTGGGGTGAACCAGCAGGTTTCTGCCTGGTGTAGCCATGCCAGGACAACCTGAGGCAAGTAGCACAGGAGCCAGGCAGGATGGGAGAGGCGGCTATGAGTACAGCGACCTTTGTCCTGTTTGCTCTTGGAGAGGGCTGGCCCTGCCAGCACTGCCCTGTTCTCCCTGTGTCTGCCTGGGGCTCTAGGCTGGTCAAATGTTCTCTGTGCCTGAGGCAGCAGCGTGACTTCGGTGGGTGACAGAGACCTCTTTAGGCAGTTAGGGCACTGTGGAGCCTTGTGGAACCTCTGTGGAGACACTGTAGGGACTGGACTAGGTGTGTGTGCTCCTGCCCCCACACCAAATCCCTTCCCTCTGGCTCTCTGCCAGCTGAAGGCTTATCATTAACCAGTCATTTAGGCAACCCTTGCCAACCTGGACACTGTCACTGGGAGGACCCTGCAAATGTACCGCACAGCATTCTTGACTCTCCCCAGCTCTGTCCTCTCTTTAGCCTTGCTCGCTGCCAAGTAAGCAGTTGTGTTGAGGATCCTGATGAGGCTGCCTGGGCCTCTGGTTCCCAGAGCTGGACACAAACATGGAGACAGTGATGCCTGTCTGATAGGAAAGTGGGGGTGCTCTGCTTTTGCCTGACTAGCTTTTAGCCTGAGTATGATTTTTTGTTTGTTTTTGCTTTTTTCTTCTCTTCTTTCTCAGTCCTGAATGAAGCTACCAGGGCTTCAGACATATTGAGCCGGGCTAACCATTTCTCTTGGGACAAGTGTTTCTGGAGCTCCTCTTCCTGTGCAAAGCTAAACCCTGTTCCCATCCTCTTCATATCATGGAGGGCACTGCCTCTGGCAGCTCTGGCTCAGAACCCTGGGCTGGAGGACTTGGGTGTATTAATAGCAGATGTTTTGTTTTCCTACCCCGGTGCTTGTCCCTGCGCTTACACGGACGGACGATAAGAACCACAGTGTTCTCCACCAGCCGCCCTTCTGCCCTCCCCCAGGAGAGGCAAGCTGGGGGCGTGCACTCCTCTGTTTAAAGCCATCGCTGAGGACAAACGCTGAGAAAATAGACTTAAAAGTTTATATTCGGTCTCTCTTGGCTACTGTTGCTGCTCAGCAAAGAAACTCTATATTGTTTAAAGCCTCCAGGCGAACGGGTTGCAAGGCAACCTTCAAACAATAGAAAATACCCCAAACTAAAAATAAGAACATGAAGGCATGGGAAGCGTGGTGGTGCTGTGGTGAAATCACCCTGCAGTCAAGGCGAAGGGGTAGGCGGTCAAGTGGATGTCTAGGTCACATCACCGTGTGAGCCATTTATGTCCTTACTATTGCGTCTCTGATACCCAGGCACGCTGGGCTCCTCTTCTTCCTGTTCCTGAACTTTCTGTCTTTCCAGTGACCACAGTCCCCATCCTCAGATGCTTCTCTAATAATCTATGGACGTGTCCTAAGGCTCTTGCCTTGAAGTAATCTCCCATTCCCAAGAAGTCCCTTGGAGGTCCCTAAAAAGGAATTGGAGCATAGTGGTCTTGGGAAAGGAGAAACACTACTTCTAGGCGGCCAGCCTGGACTTTCGCTGAGACCCATACAGACAAAAGCAAAGCAAAAGAGAAAGTTCAAAAAGAAGAAGTACAGGGAAGAAATACAAGCTGGATGGAGAAGAAAAGATAGGACAGGCTGAGGCCAAGCTTCACTGTGGCTGGTCACAAGGCCAGAGCCAGGAGGCTCCAGTCAGGGGGGGATCTCTGTATTTTGAGGATGGAGGAAGGGGCCTCAAGTCAAGAATGTGGTAGGTAGCTTCTTGAAGCTGGAAAAGCAAGATGGATGCCCTTCAGGGCCTAGAGAAGGAACACAGCCAAGCAGACACCTTGGCTTTTGGTTGGTAAGACCTTTTTGGATTTCTTAGAAATTTAAGAAAGTGTCTTTGGAGCCTGTCCTGGAACTAGCTCTTGTAGACCACGCTGGATTCTAACTCAGAGATCCACTTGCATCTGCCTCCCGAGTGCTGGGATTAAAGGTGTGCGCCCTCCCTTCCCCTTAAAACAATGTCTTAAACAATCAAGTTTGGTGTAATTTGTGTGGCAACATCAGGAGACAAATACAACGTCAGGAGACAATACAATGTTAAAAGTAGAACGGGATGGGGGGGCGGAGGGGGAAGATGGAGGGCGCAGGAGGAGGGGAGGGAGTGGGAAATGGATTTGGCATGTAAAATGAGAAAAGATAGTTTTTTTAAAAAATAAATAAAAATAAAAATAAAATTTAATTATAAACAAACAAACAAAAAGTAGAACCCGAGGCACTCTGATGAAGTGAAGAAACCCACAGTTTGTTCTTCAGCACACAACACTCCAAGACCAGACCGGGAAGGCAACACTTGCCCTCCACCTCCTGCACCTTACAGCGGGTGGACCCCCAGGGACTGGACCCGGGGACTGGACCCGGGGACTGGACCCGGGGACTGGGCAACCATGCCTTAATAGTCACATACAGTAATAAGAAGGCTATGCTCTCTCTTCCTTCCCCACCCCTCACAGCTTTCCTCTCAGGGGCTGCCAGGTCAGGCTGGTCAGCAGATTATCTTCAGCAGCTGGGATGCTGTATTTTCTCCCATAACTTGTGACCCATCCAACTAGTGACCCAGAAACAGATCAGACTGGAAAGGAAAACCAGAAGTTAGCAAAACAAGTCACCTCATCAGCTCCACCTCCACTGCAGGCTGCCAGCCAGCAGTCACTGCAGATTCTCCCGGGGCCTCTCTGGAAGGAGCCACGGGAGGGAGACCTGTAGGCCTTCTCCGTAAGCAGGCTCACCTTTTCTCAGTCTGCTCACTGATTAAATGCCTCCTAAGGACTTGCATAAGAGAGCCCATAAAATCCTCACCATCTCAACCAAAGCAAGAAGAAAATACTGGATGTCTGGAGCCCCCTGTCTCTTGGATCATAATTTACTTTGTTCTCCCTACATTGCTAGGAGAGGGAACCATCAGTCCTCTTTTATAATTTGGAGCCCCGAATAGTGGAAAGGGTGAGTAGCACAGCCAAAGGCACACAGCAAGTCAGACTGAACCCCAGCCCCACAGGGCCCGGGGTCTCAGGCTCAGTCCTGGCCTTTGGTTGTACAGGTCATTGGGGTGTGGCCTCTGGGTAAGTGGTCCCAGTGGAATGCAAGATATAAAAATCATTAAACCTGTCATTACAAGGCAAGCAACTGATGTCCCAGCAGAAAGATTTTCCAGTCTTGGGAGGGCTCTACATTGCTGTGTGTCTAGGTGTGTGTGTGTGTGTGTGTGTGTGTGTGTGTGTGTGTGTGTATGTGTGTGTGTGTGCATTTGGAAGGTAGTCAGGGGGAAGGGATGACACTAAATCACTGTCATTGGGTCAGGGTATGTGTGCTCTGTACATAGACACAAACCCACAAAGAGCTCCCCACCGGTGTCAATGCACCTCTCATCCTAGCTTCTCTCTTGGCTCCCCTGGCTTTTCTTCCTCTACCATTCTTTTGAGAGGTCCTGGAATCTAACTTCAGGAGCAATGCTAATAGACTCCCCAGAGTCACTGCCAAGGACTGCACTGCCTAAGACTGGATAGCTGTAGCCTCTGCTACCGGGGCAACCAGCACCCAGAGCCGGGCACATAGGCGGAGCAGCTCAGCTCAAGGCCACCAGTCTGCTGACCTTTCTCAGAGACAGGATTCAGGGACACTCATTTCTGACTCTCACAAAAGGATGCTCCTTTGTTTCCTGTAAGAGCAAGAGAATGGAATGGACTTGATTTCAAAAGACACTGTGAGTCCTAAGGATCTACACGTGTACCAGTCACCCCAGGGGGCTGCTGTGCACATTGTGGATGTGTAGTGTTCTGTCAGGTGCCACCCTCAAGGGCTCAGAGTGGGCAGAGCTGGACTGAGCAGAGGTGGAAATCAGTAGCTGATGTATGTAATATATGCGTAAATATATATATATATATATATACGATCACACACACATATCCCATACACACACACACCCAATAACAGAATAAATGATACCAAGACTCAATCTCAAAAGATGCGGAAAATAATACAGCATACTCTTGTAGGAAAAAGACACTCCAAACACACATCTTAGCTAACAGTGAAAGATGAACAAAGACATCCAAGTTCAAAACTTGTTTGACTTTGTTCTGCAGGTTCTAGCTGGGCAAGAAAAATAAACCAGCAGGTGTTGGTGCCTGGGTTGGTGGATCAAGCCTGTGATCCAAAGGTAGAGGCAGGAAAGTCCAACATACAAGGTCAGTTCAAAGCTAACCTGCATGAAATGAGAGTTTGTTTGAAAAAACAAAACAAAACAAAACCAGAAACCCAAGTCAAAACTTCAACCCCCCACAAACAACCACAAACAAAACACAAGGCCTGCTGGCAGCAGTGGGAGAAATCCTGATCTTTATACAGCGCTTCACTGGGGAGAGGGCGGCTCTGGGAAACTGAACATAGAGTTACCATAGGACTCAAATGCCACGCCCGGAGGGCAACCTGCTAAGTGAAATAAGCCATCAGAAAAGGGATAAGGCTGTGAGATCCCACTTATGGTAAGTACCTAGAACAACCACACTAACAGAGAGAGAGAGAACGACAGCCGGGGTGGTGTGGGGGGAAGGCAGGGATTGGTTATTTAAATGGATACACAGTTTTTACAAGAGGAAATGAGGTCTGGCCTGTAAAACAAAGCCAATGTACTTCCCTGAACCGTAACTTCAAAGTAGCTAAGGGACCAGCATGGTGGTGCAGACCTTTAATCCCAACACTCAGGAGGCACTGGCAGGAGGTTCTTGGTGAGTTGAAGGCCAGTCTTAAAGAAAAAATTAAATAAAAATAAATAACATATAATGTAATATATAAAATATTATGTATTACATATTATAAATATTACATATTATATATTATTATATAAATAAATTAAATTAATAAAGAATAAAATAAAATAAAAAGTGGTTAAGAGGCTTGAAGACCTGAGTTTGAATGCCCGACCCCACACAGGTGGACAGAGAGAAGGGACTCTACAGAGCTATGCACTGACCTCCGAGCACACACCGCGGCATGTGCACACCTGCCCTAACACGCACATCACATAGTCCTGTCATTTAAATGTGCAGACAGAAAGTAAATCAGTGGTTGTTCAACACGGGGGGAACTGGGAGAGGCAGGAGTGACAGCTGCCGGCCATGGAGTTTCTCTTCGGGTGGTGAAATATTCTAGAAATGAACGTAGTGATGGTTGCACAACCCTCAACAGATTGGGGGCCAGCTAGATGGCTCAGCAGGTGTGAGTGCTTGCGGCTGAACTTGTGCACGACCCCCAGAGACCACCCGCTAGAACTGAAATCATCCTCTGGCCCCCACAGGCCCATGGGGGGTTAGGGGAAGGAAACCTGTCGGATCGCACGCTTAGAGGCCCAGAACAGAGCGGAGTCTGTTTCTTTTAAACCGCAGTTACTATTAGGCTGGTACTTTTCCCTCTTGGTGAAGGATGGGGCATGAGGCTGTTGCCGGGACAGAAAGGGGAGGTGTGCGCTGCACAAACAGGAATAAAGCTACCTCAACTGAATGACTGCAGAAGGGATGACACCCAGTGCCAGAGCCGTGGTGCCAGGAGCTTCTGGAATAGTTGGGTAGGCCAAGCCCTGGGCAGAATGCCGCTAAAACCTTTGCTGTGGGGGCCGCCAAAGGGCTTTCAGGCCCCATAGCTGTTTTTCTACACTGCTCAATCACTGTATAAATCTCTCTTGATTTCGGGGCGTTTTAGAGACCCATATGTGCCTTTTGATTTGTTTTTCCGTAACTTAATTACACGCTGGGGCACTACGATA
This sequence comes from Dicrostonyx torquatus, assembly GCA_028555095.1. Taxonomy (NCBI): domain Eukaryota; kingdom Metazoa; phylum Chordata; class Mammalia; order Rodentia; family Cricetidae; genus Dicrostonyx; species Dicrostonyx torquatus. Next base: position 1,015,759 of record JAQHUG010000116.1, read on the forward strand.
GATACGATCTTCTGAGTGTTTACTTTCGGAGCACTAGGCCTGACTTGGAGTTTACAGATAGACATAGAAACGGCAGCGTCCGGCCTCAGGAATGCGGAGGAAAGCAGAGGAACCCGAGTATGTTGAGAGAAGGAAACCAGCCAGGAAAGACAGAGGATGCCACTTGCAAGGCGCTTGCGGTCAGCATCAGGAAGACAGAAACCGACAGAGTAGGTGCCAGCAGGGAAGGAGAGCGGGGCAAGTACTGCTGGACCGGTCTCAAGAGCTTTCTCCTGCAGGATGGGAAGTCTGCAGGGCTCCCGTGCGGCAACAGGCTCACGGGAGACACTGCTGACGGGACACTTGAGAGACAGGGAAGATGCCGCCCGGAGCTCTCTGGTCATTAGCTCAGCACTCGGGAGACAGAGTTTGAGGGCAGCCTGGGATATTTCGTTTCTGCCACATTCTAACAAGATTTAAAATACAGCACTGAGCTAAAAGCCGGAGTTCACTTTATTGTCATTATGACTGCCATGGAAAGAATTCTTAAGTGTGATGATCCTGCTGATGTGTTTATCTTTTTAAATAAAATAAATTTTTTTTATTCGTGATGGGAGTTATGGAAATAGGCCACTTGGTTTAATTTTGTGATTATTTTTACTTCCTGGTTCCTGCCTGATTGTGCAATTCTGAGTTTACAAATGGATAAAGAGGAAAAGTCCGTGTGCCCGCCTGTTATTTTTCATGGTATTGTACTAAAAAGGAATGAGAAATGTTTTCATTTACATGAAGATTTAAAGCAGAATATTTATGTGTGCCTGTACTTGCATAAGGTTATGTGTACCATGTGTGTGCAGGTGCCCATGGAGGCCAAAGGTCATAGGATGCCCTGGGACTGGAGCTCCAGACAGCAGTGAGCCACTTAATGTGGGTACTGGGAACCGAACTCAGATCCTCTTCAAGAGTCATGTCTCCAGCTCCCAAATCAAGATAATTTTTGACAAGGTCTCCCTATGTAATCTGGATGACCTTCCATAGCCCAGACAGGACTAGAAGCAGATATGATTCTCCTGTCTCAGCCTTCCAGGTTCTGGGATTACAGGAGTACCACTCTACTCAGGTCTACATAGTACTCCCATAAAAAAATTCTCTTTAAGTAAACTTGAATCTGGGGGGATTCATAACTAGGTAAGATATCTTCTTTCCTTTTTTTGTTTTGTTTTGTTTTGTTTTGAGACAGGGTTTCTCCGTAGCTTTGGAGCCTGTCCTGGAACTAGCTCTTGTAGACCAGGCTGGTCTCGAACTCACAGAGATCCACCTGCCTCTGCCTCCCAAGTGCTGGGATTAAAGGCATGCGCCACCATCGCCCGGCTAAGATGTCTTCTTTCTTACTGTACTTCAGACATATTAACTGAACTGTTATTTTTATTTTTTACAATTTATTGCTTTTTATTTTATGTCTGTTGGTGTTTGCCTGCCTGTATGTCTGTGTGAGGGCATCAGATCCCCTGATGAAGGAGATCTGAAGGTACAGACAGTTGTGAGCTGTCATGTGGGTGCTGGGAACTGAACCCAGGTCTTCTGGAAGAACAGTCAGTAGTCTTAACCGCTGAGCCACCTCTTTCGCCCCTTGAACTATTTCCTCTTTCAATAAACCTAAGAGGTCACAGAATCCATCTTAAGTACACACATAATCTTGCTGAGATTAAAAAAAACATTTTTGTCACATTGACTCCAAAATGTAACCATTTTCCCAAATACTTGGTTCAAGACAAACATAAAAGACTCAGGGCAGAAGGTGACCTATGGGAACAGCCACTCACTGTCTCCTAACACCACCTGACTTCTGAGTTGCCATCCCTGCCTTTGAACAATAACCACACTGCCGAGTGTCTTAAAGATACAGTAACACCAGTGGTCTGTAAACTTCCTCCTAAGCCTCATGGGTGTTCTAGAGTTAGATTTACACGTATTTTTAAGATATTTTATGTTTAGCTATGTGTATGTTCTTATGTCTGCATGTGCACGTGTGTACAGGTGCCTGCCAGAGGCCAGAAGAAGTTACAGAAAGTTGTGAACTACCCTGATGTAGGTGCTAGGAGCCAAACGTGGTTCCTCTGCAGAGAAATGTGGGCTCTTAACCACTGAGCCGTCTCTCCAGCCCCAGATTTATATATTTTTGGATGCTAGTGACTAAGAGTTCAAAGTTCACAGGCCACATTGTTGCAGCGCTTTTCATCCTGTGATTGGAGACCCCTTTTGGGTAGGGAATCAAACGACCCTTTCACAGGGGTCACTTAAGATCATCAGAAAACATAGGTATTTACATTATAATTCATAACAGTAGCAAAATTAAGTTAACAAGTAGCAATGAGATAATTTTATGGTTGGGGTCACCACAAGATGTACTGTATTAAAGGGTTGCAGCGTTAGGAAGGCTGAGGACCACTGCTCTACCAACTTTTACTACAATGACAGTCATGGTCTCTTCAAATTTTTTGTTTTTTGTTTTTGGTAAATTTTGTGGTAAGATCACTGGCTGCCGCTCTCTATGGAAGCAGGTAGATATAGACAGGTGTTTCCATGTAGGATGCTAACTCCCTATAAGTACCAGGGGTTACCTGGGCTGGGGATGTGGCTCAGTTGACAGAGTGCTTACCAAGAATGCATGAAGCCCCGGGGTTGCATCCCAATACCACATAAACTAGGCATGGTGAAGCATGTCTGAAATCTAAGCACTTGGGAAGTAGAGGCAAGAGAAACGGCTCAAAGTCATAGTGGGTTCAAGGCTACATGACAGTACCCCACCTACCTAAAAGAAACAAAAAACAAAAACCTAGAGTTTTTGTTGTTATTTTGTTCTGTTTTGCTTTGTTTTGTTTGAGACAGAATTTCTCTGTGTAGCCCTGGTTGTCCTAGAACTCACTCTGTAGACCAGGCTGGCCTCAAGCTCACAGAGATCTGCCTGCCTCTGGCTTCTGAGTGCTGGGATTAAAGGTGTGCACCACCGCCCGGTCCTGAGATAATTAAATTTTAATTATAAAGCTACCTTACATTTACTTTCCATCAGGCTAGCCAAGAAACTGCTTGTTAGGGAACCCACAGTGCGTTCTCCCCGACTGGGGCCGGTGCAGGAGCCGCACGCAGCTGGGCAAGGATAACTACAGTTTGCCTGGACAGGGCTCCCGGCCTCACCTACCAGTAAGGATCATGCTCCCTGATTTAATTCTGTCAGTGACTCTGTGGTCATAGAAGGATTTGCTCAGGAAAGCTGTTCCTTCTCTTTTTACCAGTATTTATTGACCAAAGTGGCCCATCTGTCTAGTAGGCCCAGGGACTCAGTTCCGCTTTTTCTGTGCCTATAATCCAAGAGGAGGGTCAGAAAAAGAAACATGCAGTCACCACACGGAACAGGACTTGGGATGGCTGACCTCGTTTTCACTTGTTGATTGTTCCTAGGTGACACCAAAACTGTATGACTCAGTCCTAGCTTGCTCATTTACCGCTCTGAGCATCTGTGTGTGTATATGACAGTAATGACCGCGTATGATAGTCACAAATGGACAACACCTGATAGGAATATGTGGTGAGGTACAGAGTCCTCTATCATCCACGGACCCACAGGCCCACCCAGCTCCACTCCCTCGAGGGTCCTACTGGCTCCTAGGAAATCTCCTCCAGTTTGAGGCCTGGGAGTGAAGGACAGTTCAGGAAAGAATGTTAATGCTTTTTCCAGTAGCTGATCTCAAAAGCTTGGCAGAGGGAGCAGAGTCCACTGAATATTTATATTCACCCTGATTAAAAGAGCTCACTGAGTAGCTCCGTTGTAATCCTTTCTCTCCCTTTGGTGCTCCGGATCAAGTTTAGGGCTTCACACATGCTAAGCACATGCTACCATTGGCCAGCTACACGCTCAGCCTCTTAGCTTTTTTTTTTTTGGTTTTTCGAGACAGGGTTTCTCTGTAGCTTTGGAGCCTGTCCTGGACAAGGCTGGTCTCGAACTCACAGAGATCCGCCTGCCTCTGCCTCCCGAGTGCTAGGATTAAAGGCATAAGCCACCACCGCCCAGCTTCTCTTAGCTTTGTTATAAAGAATACATTATTTAGAAAAACAATACCTCTACCTGCTTTCATTGTTAATTATATATAAGTTTTCTGGAAAGAATACTGGGAACAAATTGCAGATAATGACAAACTCTGAGTGAGATTATAGATGATCTATTTATTTAGTTTTTTTTTGAGAGGTCTCACTGTTTAGCCCTGGCTGGCCTGGAACTTGCTATGTAGACCAGGCTGGCACTAGCTCTTGAAAGCTGGGCTTAAAGGCATACACTATCACACCTATGATATCTACAAAGATAGTGTATCATTCACACACCTTGCCTGGGCAAGCTGACAACAAACGAGGCACTGTTGTACTCAGCTGATGGAAATACAAATTGGTATCAGTTTCTGAGCTGCAATTTGGCCCTATTTATCTATTTATTATTTTGAGATAAGATGCTCCTTTTAAATTTTCCTTTTTTTTTTTGGTTTTTCGAGACAGGGTTTCTCTGTGGCTTTGGAGCCTGTCCTGGAACTAGCTCTGTAGACCAGGCTGGTCTTGAACTCACAGAGATCCGCCTGCCTCTGCCTCCCAAGTGCTGGGATTAAAGGTGTGTGCCACCACTGCCCGGCTTCTTCTTTTTTTTTTTTTTTTTCAAGATGTGGTTTCTCTGTGTAACAGCCTTAGCAGTCCTGGAACTAGTTCTTGTGGACCAGGCTGACCTCGAACTCACAGAGATCAGCTTGCCTCTGGCTTCCGGGTGCTGGGATTAAAGGCATGTGATTCCGCTGCCCAGCTCTAAGGTATTTTTGTTAGTTCTCTAGGAATTACAAACCTGTTTTGATCATATTACTCCTCCCCCAGCTCTATCCAGCTCCAGCCCCCTTCCTTACCCATCCAAACAGGATGCTTTTGAACCTATGATCAGTCCATTGGCCTCACCTCTCGATTACAGGCATGTATCACCATGCTCAATTAGAACTGCATTAATTTTGGATTTTATTAGTATGCATGTGTGTGTGCACACACGCAGAATAGGTGCGGTGGTGCACACCTGGGCAGTGAGCGCGACACTGATCCTTGGGGCTTGCTGGCCAGCCAGGCTAGCCTGAAAATGGGGAGTCAAAGGTCCCATCAAGAAACCCCTATCTCAAAAATAAGGTAGATGGTACCTGAGGAGACAGAGGTTGACCTCTGGCCTCAACTTAGATGCACACAAGAGCCGGTGCACTCAACACTCACATGCACCCCCCACAACATGACCAAACCTATATCCACCCATACAGTTCAGGAAAAAAGATAGAAAGGTCCTGAAAAATTAATTTCTAAATGAGCAAGCAATGTCTGCCTCCTTAAATAAATAAATATGGACTTTGCATCAAAAGGCTGAGATAAGATATACAAGGCACAATGAGAAAAATAAAAACCTTTGGGCTGTAGAAATAGCTCAGTGGTTAAAAGCACACGTTGCCCTTCCAGAGGACCTGGTTGTGGTTCCCAGCGCCCCGTCAGGACTCACAACCATCCAACACCTTCTTCTGACCTCTGAAGGCACCAGACACACACACGATGCACATACATGCAAGCAGAACATTCATACACATAAAACAAAACAAATAAATCTAAAGGAAAGGTTTAGAAATCATTGTTGGGCAGGGCTTTGGATGTTTAGGTAAACCATATTCTCCACCAATCTGCAAGCAATTGAGTGGGTCCCATTCCTGGAAGATGAAGCTTTAGTGAGGCACGCTAATCTCTGGTTTCTGGAACTTTCCCACTGTAAGAAGGCTGATAGAGAATACGTACTTGGCCAAGAGAATCTGGAAACAGAAGGAGAGCTAGAGAAAAGGGCTCTGAAGCAAACAAACGTCAGAAGCACAGACTACCCAGGGACGTTCTAAGTCTCAAGCTTAAAGTTCTGCTTTTGTTTATTCCAGTGCTGGGGATGAAACCCAGGACCTTGCAGAACAAGCCCCCACCCATGAGCCACATTCTCAGCCCTGTGCATGTTCTCAGAGAAAGGATAAGAAGGACTGAGGACGTGGTTCAAACTGTAGAGCACTTGCCTAGCAACTGTGAGGCCCTGGATTCAGTGAGAAAATAGGTATTTTTGAAAACACTGTTTTCTGAAAACATTGGGCAAATTCACATTTTTCTCACTTCGAATAAATTCTACTCTTCCTCTGGGGCATTCTCTTTATGAAAAATTTCCTTTAAGCACTCCAGATCCTGGGATATTTTCTAGACTATCTCTTTATTTTCTTTTCCATATCACTAAAATCACAGTTCCAAAGCTATGCAACTGGCGGAGTCTCCCGAACCAGGAAAAGCAAACTTTACTGCCCCCCCCCCCACAAATCAATCAGCTCGGGCACCATGAGTTCTTATTTGCTTAATCGGGTCAGTGTAGTGACTTTAGCAACTGCCCTGGTTCAACATCAATCCAATCATGGAAAGGTACACAGAACAGTCACCATGCACAGCCTATTTTTATAAAGAAGTAAAGGATTAAAGAAATGTTTTCAGCTTTTGAGTCAGGAAATTACAAAGTAACGCTGGTGTAACCATCTAGAATAATTAAACTCTTTGGATGAGTCCGTCATCAGATGGGAAGCGTCATCTTTAACAGTATTGTAGGCATGAGTTCTGTGTTGACTTTATATCCGGTCGAGATCATTTACCTTGTGGCTAACAATTGACGTAAAATTTGATTCCAAAGCAAACAGCAAGGAATTCTTGAGCACAAGCTATCCTTAGAGTATTACAGTATGGCATCTTTATTTCCACATGTGGTATGGGTGTGGACAGCACGAGTGGAAATTAATGTGTTCTGTGTGCTCGAGACTGTTGCTCACAACATAACCATCTCTGTAAATGCTCGGGTTGCCTGTAACACATTAGGACACTGTATGAAAATAGAAGATAATACTATCCCTGGTGATAAAACAATAATCAAACTGTAATTCTTATTTGCTTAAAAGTAAACACACCTTATCAAGAAGACCGTCTACACCATGCACTAACCATGATGGGGGGCTGGAGAGATGGCTCCGTGGCTAAGAGCACGAGGACATGGGCGCAGTCCCAGCACCCACATGTAGGTTTACAATCCCCAGTACCAGGGAACCCAGCAATCTCATCTGACCAGTGTAGGCACCAGACACAAATGTGGTACACAGACATACATGTAGGCAAACAGTAAAGCACAAAAAATAAAAAATAAATGCATCTGAAAAGAATGTAAAGGCCATGATAACAAACTAAAAATGCCTTCAAAATATGCAAAATAGCCCTTGAAAGGGTGTCACCATAGTAACAGTACAAGCCACCCACCTCCACGGGCTGACTGCAGGGACAGCTGGACGCTAACTGGCATTCAGGCTGGAGGGTGGACCAGCAGGGCTTCTACTGTCATCTGGGACAGGTGGCACTAACCTTAGAAGGGGACAGTGGTGCCTCCGAAGTCTTCTTTAGACTTACATCAAGCTGCAGTGAACTCTGGCTTCAAACCAAAATTTGAATGCCAAAAACCAAAGACAAAGGGTTAAAGTTGGCTGTTTTTCATTTCTTAGAAGCAAAAAAATTTAAAAACCAAGGACAGCTCAATTTAGATTATAAAAAGGTGATGAAAAGCAAATGTGCTCCTGACTGTGTTTTGAAGTAGATGGTTAGGAAGCTAATGTAGAGTTTGTGGCTAAATATAACCTCCTTTAAAGGCAGAACATATTGTTGGGGGAAATGTCCTCCATCCCGGGACTTACGGCACAGAGTAACTAAAATGTTTTTCCATTCGGTGACTTTGCAGTGTTGGGGAGTACCGTTCGGTAGACCCAGGGAGAAGTCCTAAATTGGAAAAGCAGCTGGGCCCAAGGTCATCTCTCGTGTTTCCAAATATATCTTGAAACAAATGTAAGAAGGGCACTTTGCTGAGTGTTATCTGGACATATATAGTTTCAATCAAATTCTGCAAGAAGTGTCAGAATAAAAGACGAACATTTGTTTGACATGGCCAAGTTCCTGGCAAGTGGTCTTCTTGATGGCTGAGGCTCTCCCTGGCAACTGGGCAATTGTTCCAATGAAAACTCTCCTGGCTCTCAAGGGAAAGAAACCAAGCACTGTGAAACACCAGCTTTGATGTTTTTTTTTAAAGACAGGAAATCATATAAACTTATAAAAATCTCTCCCAACAAAAATATCCATTTAAGATATTGTTCCTCAGCTAAATTCTTTAGCATTATCAAATCTTTTTTCACAAGCCCAAAACTGTTACATACGATTTTTTTTTTAAAAAAGTGTAGATGATACCTCCTTGAAGGCTGGATCTTTGGGTGTAAAACTATCCCCCAATATAATAAACAAATAGCCGGGCGGTGGTGGCGTACGCCTTTAATCTCAGCACAGGAGGCAGAGGCAGGTGGATCTCCGTGAATTCCAGGTCAGCCTGGTCTACAAGAGATAGTTCCGGGACAGACTCCAAAGCTACAGAGAAACCTTGTCTCAAAAAACCAAAAAATAGGGCCAGGCGGTGGTGGCGCACGCCTTTAATCCCAGCACTCAGGAGGCAGAGGCAGGCGGATCTCTGTGAGTTCGAGACCAGCCTGGTCTACAAGAGCTAGTTCCAGGACAGGCTCCAAAGCTACAGAGAAACCCTGTCTCGAAAAAAAAAAAAACCCAAAAAAATAAACAAACAAATTAATTGTCGGACTCCCCACCCTCAGTTAAGCCCAGAGATGATCACGTGCTCTTCTCTACACAATGACCCTCTCGTTCCATCAGCGTCACAAGGATGCTGGACAGTGAGAACCAAGGCCAGTAGATGCCGACAGCTGCTGCTTACCCCAGCAGCACAGAACCCTCAATCTGCTCTCCAGCAGCCTCTCCCTCATGCCCAGTGATGCTGGCTTGCACCCCAGGGCATTCTCTTCTGGAGGTTTCATGTTCCCCATGGAGTCCCTGCTCCTCTCCAAGCCAGATTCTACGCGTGCTTCCAGGAGAGGCCGAAGCAGGAGCGTTGTTCTTCACTGTGTTGGCTTAGGCCACTCAGCCGAAAGGGCTTTCTTCCCTTTGAATTCTAAGTTGATCTTTAATCCCCAAAGGACTGCAGCACCCTCCACACGACATAAAGGAAATAAACCAAATCATAAAACAAACGTCTAGAAGTCCAATAGAGTTCTGCTCTCCATAATAAATTTGGATGTCTTGGAATACCGAAACTTTCAGAAGATCTGGGGGTAGTTTTGCTTATTGGCTAGGCAAGCACCACAACCACTTCTATTGTTGGCTACGTCACTCACACTGGTGTCTAGACGCCATGCTTCTCCTGCTCCTCTGGCTTCACCGGGGCAGTGGGCACCCGCAGTATATTAGGTCCAGCTCCTCTCGGCTGAAGCCTCGCCTACGTCCTGGCTGTGTTTCTTCTTTTCTTTTCCCTTCACTATCCTCCTCTTCACTCCCAGGGTGGTATTGAACTCTTGAGCTGTGCACCCTCTTGTCTCATTTGTTCCAGCTCTCAAGACCCAGGACAGCAGGCATGAGCCACTGTGCCAGATCCACATCCCAGATTTTTTTTTTCTTTCAGAATGAGCATAGATTTAGGAAAAGTGAGAAAGAACCCCCAGAGTGTGTCTGTGTGTGTGGGTGTGGGGGGGTTAGTGAAGAATACTCCAGATCACTGCTTTGGCTGGCCTTCCACGGCACCAGCATATTGAACACCTGGTAATTAGCCTGGATGTTTACTGTTGCTTATTGTATGTTAAGCCAGCAGCCACACCTTTTCTTTTCACGTGCCTTTTCATAGTCAGGCTGAGGGTCTCCAGCAGATACGTGAAGCCAAGGAGTGCCAAATAATCCTTTGTACCGTATGCTGTGTTTTTTCTATATATCATACATATGGTAAATTTTAACTTAATACAGTAACAAAATATGATTAAAGTCATATGCTGTGATAAAAGTTATTTAAAGCTTATGAATTATTAGATGACATTTTTCATTTATAATTTTTGGAGTACAGTTGACCAAAGGTAAGTGAAGTACCAGACTTCACTTGTGGGTCAGCAGGGGCCGATGCCCAGAGCATAGGAGCTGGGCACATAACGGTGCCCCCTCCTCTCCCTATCTTGGGGGTGGCAGCCGGGACACTCATGGAGACCTCCTCTCAGTTTCTGAACATGCCATATCCTTAAGTGACTTTTACACTTAATTATCTAATTGTTTTTTGTGTATTCCTGCTTGGTGGTATGTGGGTTGTGTATATGCAGTATTCCAGTAGATGAGAAAGAAGAAATCAGTTCCCATAGAGCTGGAATTCCAGGCAGTTGTGAGCCACCATGTGGGTGCTGGGAAACCAACCCAGGTCCTCTGCAAGAGCAATCAATGCCCTTAACTGTCGAACATCTCTCTAGCCCCTTATATATTTTTATATCTTCCATTTTTCTCATGTCCATAAAATCTTAACTCATCCTTGAAAATCTGGACAGGTCTCACCTCTCTTTAAATCATTCCTCAACCCATTTAAAAAGAAATGCACATATGACATTACTTTTCTATGTAATATTTGAGTCTGTGACTTTTGGAAATTCTGTTTATTGTGTATATGTGTGGTCAGAGGACAATTTTCATTTCCATATGGGTTTCAAGGGTCAGCTCACATTGCCAGGCTTGGTGGCAAGCATCTCTGCCTGCTAAGTTATCTTGCCTGTCTGACTATGAGGATTTTAGAACAAAACTCAGCTCATTGTAGATCTTACATATTTCATAACTTAGTTCAGAGTCATACACAGAAGATAAAACTTGCATATAAACAAAAGAATAAAATTTCATTCTCCAGTTAGTAAAGTATCTTACAAATTCCTCTAGTTTAGAAAGAGGCTATTTCTTAGCAATTTTATAGAAAAAAAAGCAAGAGATGTTTATAAAACAGCTGAAATAGTCTTGGATTAATAAATTAAAGCGTATTTTATAGTCTTGCTTGCTATGTTTTTTATATTTAAGTTTTTGTTTCACTTCAGTATTTTCATAAATAAAAAACTGGCCTTGTCCAACTATGACCACCTTACCACTCCAGTAGAGACACACTTAAACAGTGCCCTGCCGAGCTTCATTCTGAGTCATCAGCCACTGCCTTCGTGAGTTCACTGACATCAGTTTTTAGCATAAGTCCTTGTCTAATTGACATAGCTCAATTCAAGCATTAGGTAAATAAAATCTGTTCTTCAAATAAGTGAGCAAACCCAGTTTTTGTTTTAAATTATTTTACACATATGGGTGTTTTGCCTGCATGTATGTCTGTGCCCCATGTGTGTGATGTCTGAGGAGGCCAGAAGAGATATCAGATCCCTGGAACTGCAGTTACAGACAGTTGTGAGCCACCACATGGGTGCTGGGAACTGAACCCAGATCCTCTTCAAGAGTAGCCGATGCTGCTAACCACTGAGCCATCTCTTCAGCTCCCAAATCCATTCTTTGAAAAGGTTCTCTAACTTTATAAGCAGCACTAAACAGAATTAACACACATGATAGTTCAGAACAGACACCAGCTTCTTCACACATAAATACCGTGTATAGAATGGTTACATGTTGGGGCAGCAGTTTGGAGCGCAGGTTTTGGATGCTGGCTCTGCCATTTATTACCTGGTCAGTCATACTGGGGAAGTCCCTGTGCTCCAGCTTCCCCATCTATAAACACTGTCCTACCTCACTGAGAATCACCTTGGTTCCCACCCAGAAGCAGACTCTAGACTCTGCTAGATAGGGCATATCCCTGGCACTCAGTAACGGTTCAAGTACTTTCTTCTTTATCATCATGTCTGCAGGCTCTGGGAGGTAAAATCCGCTCATTTGTTTAATTCCTGTTTTAAAAAAGTCCATGTGCCTGAGCTCTTCAAAGAGGGAGCAGGTTCCCTTGTGAGGAGTGGCACTGTGGCTGCAAGGGCAGAGCAAACTGACTGGGCACTGGCTGGCAGGGCGCCCTCAGAGGTCCTAGCAGAGGATGATGTCAGTCATTCCCGGGCTCCTCTCAAGTACCAGAGCCTGGACTCTGCTGATGTCTATGCTAGTTACCAAGTGCAGCCTAAGTAGTTCCTCACAGAGACCAGCCGTTCCATCCTCAGCTGGAGTGGGAAACAGAACCCTTCCATTTCTCCCTATGTTCTGAACAGTGGACTTCTGTAACAGTAACCAGCTCGGTGGCGGAAACTGTGAAATCATCAGTGACTTCCAGTTTGCCAAAAGAGGGAGCATGGGAGCAGAAAGCACGTGTTCGTCCAGGCCTCTCAAAACTACTTATTTGGACTCTTTAGTTTTATTTTTTTATTTCTTTTGCAAGGCCTGGGTAAGAATAAACCATATTCTTACACAACAAACCTGTTATTTTTTTTTTAAGGACTACAAAGTCAGACATCAAAACACACAGATCACCTCTAATGATCCTTCTCTGCCCTCCCCAGACAAGACACTCACCTCATGCCTGGCTACCACAGCAAACAGCGCTAATTAGACCACCCTCATTTAGGGCAAAGGGAGGCAGGTAATTACACCTGTGACAAAGGTGCCAATCTTTCCCTTTTCTGGCTGCTGTAGGCTGTCTGGAAGACGGTGCAGTGCATATGCTCTAGACCTACCTCACCACAACATGGCCAAGCTGTGGGCAAGCAAGCTCAGGGCAGGCTAATCGGCAGGGGCCATTACCTGCTCCGGGAGGCAAACTCCTTCCTGCCAAGCAGGAGGCATGATGTAAGCGCCTAGAACTCTGCAGAACCGAGCCTTTCGTTCACTCTCTCAGGCGCACACTGGGCAAGACCTGTGTAAGATGAGGGCTGTCTGAGACACACACCTCCGCAGTTATTTTTCAATGCAAACTTCGCTTTTGTAAAGACAGCTTTGCCTGCATTACTCATGATGCATTTTTTTCCAAATTCAAATCCAAAGAATTCTGCCAATTTACACATTTTTAGTTGGAGTGCATATAGAGCCTCTTATTTTACTCAAATTATTTTTTAAAATGCTTGGTATCATTTCAGCATTAAAAACTTGAGAAATACATTTCGAAAGTGCACAGAGCTTAAAATTTTCTCCAAGATGTATAAATGTCATGCACGCTAAGAATCCGGCAGAACAACAAGCATCAAAGGTAGATGTGATTCAGTGACTTCTTTAGAACTGTTGCCTGCTGAGTTAGAGTAAATGGCAGGAAGCATCAGTCTAGGGGAAAGCTAGAGGGACAACAGGTTCCGGTCTGGTTTCCCTTCACGTCCAAGTGTTCTAAGGCCCTCCAGCTGCTCCCCAGTTCTGGAAAATGTGACCTCGAATCCAGCCGATTCTAACAGGAAGTATGTCCTACTTCTAGACTCTTTGTAAAGGGTAACCTTTCCAGGATTATTTCCTTAACCAATAGTGAGCGAGAGGGAGCTGAGGTTGACAATCAGTCCTCACAACAGCTGGCAACAGCAGCTCCAGAGAAGGAAATCTGACTGCAGAGGCAGACTCACAGACTACATTTTTCTCCTTTATTTGGGCCATCACGTGAAAGACACACTATTTTCTAAAATGATTAAGTACTCTCATCAATTAGCCAGTTAGAATATTAACCTTGGAGGAAAAATGGAGCAACCTCTTCTTTACTAAGTGCCAGCTGTCCAAACCTGTCAGAGTTAGTTAAGGCTTGTTAATGTTCCAATCAAATCATGGACAAATGGAAGGAAGTCTGCATGAAACCCATTAAGTCGCATTACTAAGTGTCCAATGTTATATAAAAGCTATAAATAACTTGTCCTTTTAGAGGTTTTTTTTTTTCAATTTGCTTTTCTTGAAGTAATAACGATGCTCTGCTTCAATTAATGAAACAATTTCGGAGCTGTCTTTGTGTATAATCTGCACACTTGTTCTGCGCAGAGCAAAGATGGCAGGTGATAACCAGACCCAGAGGAGCAGGCCTGCGGGCTGCCATTCACAATCCCAAAATTTAAAAGGAGAACCAGAGGGAGTGTAGAGGCTAAAACACATTAGCCTCTAGGTTCATAATCTTGTGAGATTATCTCTGGGGGAATAGAAGGTGGTATCTGGAAAGTCACCTAGCCTTTCAAATACTTGTTGCAGTGTTAAGACTCTGGCTGATGAAGCATTACACAGTACTGAAAACACACCGAGCCGACAGCTGATCTGCGTGAACATGATATACTTCAGGGTCCAAAATGGTTACTCAATTAAGAAGGGTTTCTTTCCACATTCCAATGCATAGTCTTCCTCATAGCTTCTCATTTGTCAGGGGAAGACATGAGAGAGCTGGTAGCTGACAGTTGCCCAGCCAAGACGGTGAATAAACAGAGGACCAGACTCAACCATGAACACTGGAATGCTCACCTTCTCCTTCCTTCCTTTCTCTTTGTGAGTGTGAGTGTGTATGAGTGTGTATGTGTAACTGCCCATGTGCAAACCTGTGTGTGAACATTCGAGTGTGTATCTGTGTGTGGAGCAGAGGCTGACTCTGAGATTCTGATCACTAATATTAAGAGCAGATTAGACTTGTGACAAGAGATGCATGTCTGTATAGTTTATACAACACAAACGTTCATTCCTTTTTTTTTTTTTAAGGGAAGTTAAAAAGAACTAGCCTGGCTGGAAAGTGGTTGCACATGTCTTTAATCCCAGCACTCAGGAAGCAGAGGCAGGCGGATCTCTGTGAGTTCAAGACCAGCCTGGTCTACAAGAGCTAGTTCCAGGACAGGCTCCAAAGCTACAGAGAAACCCTGTCTAGAAAAAAACAAACAAACAAACAAACAAACAAAAGAAATCCTTATGTATCTAGCTTAAATAAAGCAGAGGTTGGATGCACTTTGGATTCCTGAATTTCACTAGGAATCCTGCATTAACTTTTTTAGCCCACGTAGCATCTACGTGTTAGGACAGTTTTAGTATTTATAGTAACAGTCCTCAGGGCAAGCGTATGATTGTATTATTATCTCTGCATTCGATGTCTGTGAGATGAGAAGTGAATATTAGAAAACACTTTGAAAAGAAAATTGACACAGCTCTATTATTTAAGATCAACAGCCATGACACGTACCAAGCTTTATTTGCTTTTAATGAAAGCATGAAGAGAACGAACGCTTTTCAAAATATTAAAGTGGTTTGCATTAACAGAGGAGAAAGAAACTGAAGTGAAACCACAGGGATTGCTGACTTCAGACAAATATTTCTTCAAAACAAGAGATAGTAGTTCCTCAAAGTGTCCTCTAGCGTCAGAAAAAAGATCGAGAAAAACATTAATCCCCCAGTTATTACAGCTTTAAAAACGACATGGGTCTTAATGGACACATGTTTACATTACAGATAGCAAGCAGAGTCCCTTTCTCATAAAACTCAGGACATCACTTGACATCTAAACTAAACAAGCAACGCAAGCCTCTTCATGTTAAAAAGACTTCTAACTTGATCCGCCTTCTCTTCATTTTCCAAGACTTTAGGATAAAGGTGTCTGAAAGCAAAAGGATGAACGAATCCCTTCCAGGGAGGAAGCATGCTTTGCTGGTGATGCACTTGCAGCAGAGCACCGGCTAACACACAGCCTGCACAGGCTCAGAGCACTAGCCGGTCCTCTCCGCCCTCCTGAATCACCTGACCGATGGAAGCTTGGCTTTGTTGCTTTAGGAAGCACTGCTTTTTACATTCCATCAGTTGTTCGAGATCACGCCACATCTTTGCTTGCTTCATGTTTGGACCATGACTTTCTCGTACAGCCTTTTGTTTTTCCCGGAGTTTCTATCATTAAAAACAGAAAAAAAATTAACAATAAAGCATTAGTTAAAGAGATTTACTTCTGTTGCCCGGTGGTGGCGGTGGCGCACGCCTTTAATCCCAGCACTCGGGAGGCAGAGGCAGGCAGATCTCTGTAAGTTCGAGACCAGCCTGGTCTACAAGAGCTAGTTCCAGGACAGGCTCCAAAGCTACAGAGAAACCCTGTCCTGAAAAACCAAAACAAGGAAAGAAAACAAACAAACAAACCAAAAGAAAGAGATTTACTTCTGTCATCACGAGGCAGAGGAGTATGATATGTTTTGTACATTTCATGAGTGATAAAGAGGCAACTATGTTCTCTAAAACATTTACACTAAGAATATTTTAAAAGTTAATTAAAATTAACATATATGTAAAATACCCTGACGTTTAAAAAAATCAGAAAAAGGAGCTGTAGAGATGTCTCAGGGGTTAAGAACAGTTGCTACTCTTGCAGAAGGCACCTACACGGTGCTGGAACGCCAGTCCTGGGGCTCTGATGCATACATGTGGAACACTTCTGTACATGCAGGCAACAGTCACACATATTTATAAACAAACAAACATATTGCTTCTCAGCCTTTTGGCTAAGATCAAGTGTAAGAAACAAAAAAAATATGAGAAAAACAAAAGGAAGAGAGGGGAAGGAAAGGGGGGAGGAGAACAGAGGGAAATGGAGGGGAAGAGAAGGGAGGAGGAAAAACAAAGGAATCAGGGAACAGTCTGGTCAGAGCACAGAACGTAGAAGACTTGAAATCAAGGGACCGGAGGTTCAGCTGTGGCTTTGTCCCCGGACCTCAGCCTTCTCAATTCTCAGCTGCAGTGAATAACAGGGAGCAATGCAAATGTGTGCCTCACGCGTTTCTTCCGTCACGTGATAGCAGACGGAACACTTGATAACCTAGACTGTTGTGTATGCTATCATCAGTAGATGCTATATTCTACCCTGAAATAATGTATTCTATGTAAATTCAAATTATCAAACCACTTTTGCATATCTTCTTCAGAGACATCGGTGATTTTTTTTTTTCCCAGGGTTTCTCTGTAGCTATCAAACCTGTCCTGGAACTCGCACTGTAGACCAGGCTGGCCTCAAACTCACAGAGATCCACTTGCCTCTGCCTCCTGAGTGCTGGGATGAAAGGTATGCACCACCAGCACCTGGCAATCAGTGATTTTTTTTAAAAAGGTGTTTACTATTTAATAAGCCAAAATTTTTATGAGAAATATTTTTTTATAAATAAGACCAGAAACAGGTGGATCTCTGTGAGTTCGACACCAGACTGGTCTACAAAGTGAGGACAGCCAGGGCTACAAAGAGAAACCCTGTTTCGAAAGACAAACAAAAAACCAAAAACTCATTTATTTTATTTTTACTTCTGTGTATGGGTGTTTTGCCTCTATGTGTCTGGTCCCCATGGAAGCCAGAAGAGGGCACTGGTCCCCTGGAACTGGAGTTACAGTTACTTGCGAGCTGCCATGCAGGTGCTGGGGACTGAATCAGGGTCTGTGGAAGGGCAGACAGCGCTCTTCACCACTGAGCCATCTCTGCAGCCCCCACAATTATTTTGTTACTAACAGTCTAGAAAGTTTCACCTGCTAACGCTGTTTTACTTACTGACTATAATTATAGAGAGAAGTAAAAAAATGTTTTCAACTAATTGCAAAAATGAACTTTGGTTCTGTAAATCAAGGAAGGTTGATTAAAAGAGTAGTCAGAGCGAAGAGACAAGGAGAAAGAAGGTGGAGCTGGCAGTGTACACATACGGAAGACTATGACAGACAACGGCACAAGAAAATCACCAGGAGGGAGAGGCCAGCGAAACACAGCAGCCACCACACAGGAACACACTCATCTTTCCTCTTTAGGACACAGCTCATCCACCGTCAGGACAAATGAGAATGCCGGTGGCCGATGCTTGCCCAAATAAGAGGATGAACCAGGCTGAAGGCGAGATTTAAACCACTGATTAAATACTGCCGACCCCAGTTATGGATACTAAAAGTAGATATAATAGTAAACAGTGAGAGAACACACAGGAGAATTTTCAGACACAACTCTAATGTAACATTTTTATACAATACAGAAAGCACAGGATTAGCATGAGAAAATTCATGTTGTGAGTGATGTATCTCACCACAAACATGTTTATGTTCACAAATTAAAAGTATCTGGAAAAACCATTAAAGTATGTTGGAAATTTTAAGAGTTCTGAGTATGACTTTTTCAGATATAGTAAACCTAAATTATAATTTTTCTTATATTACTGAAACAATTTCCTTACCAGAAATGCTAACAACCTATAGGAATTATTTAAAGGAGCTACCATGGGTGGAGGAGATGGCTCAGTGGGTAAGATGCTTGCTGCTCAAGCATGAGGATCTGGGTTGGGTCCCATCACCTACACCCGGAACCTCAACTCTGGGACACAGAACAGAAGGATCTCACAGTCCAGCATGAGCCCAATCTCGAGGGACTAGAAGAGGGCACTTATGGACCTCTGGCCTCTGCATATATGTGCACAACACACACTTGGAAACACCAGCTTTACTTGGGGTTGCCTTGGCAGTTTCGATCCTCTCTGGATATGAGGAGTACGGATAATTGGGTTATGGGTAGTCTGGCTCATTCTGCTTAAAAATACTTTATATCCCATTGTTCCTACCACTTTCCCTGAGATCCTGCTTAAGTAAAAAATTACACTGGAAGGAGCAAGAATTTCTTCTTGGTATTGTAGATTGAAACCAGGCTTTTGTATATGTATTACCACTGAGCTTCCCTCAGAGAAAGGATAATCTGTAAATGATTTAAAAATTAAGCTTGTAAAAGAATTTAAGGTTTCATAAACATTTCTATACACATTAACATCCATCCAGATACTTTTCTTAATTAAAAGATGTGTGTGTGTATGTGTGTGAGTGAGTGATAGGTGTATGTATGTCTGCATGTATGTCTGCACCAAATGCATGCCTGGTGCCCACAAAGTCCAGAAGGGGACTT
>JAQHUG010000116.1:1036671-1055207 GCA_028555095.1 Dicrostonyx torquatus
CTTTGGAGCCTTTCCTGGAACTAGCTCTTGTAGACCAGGCTGCTCTTGAACTCACAGAGATCTACCTGCCTCTGCCTCCCGATTGTTGGGATTAAAGGCGTGTGCCACCACCTCCCGGCTACTGCTTGCTTTTTTTAAAAGCAAGATTTAAAGTAGGTGACATGTTAAGGTCAAAAGACTGAAGGGTAAAGATTAAGGAACAGATAGCAAGTGTCCAGACTAGTTTATGCCAACTTTACACAAGCTAGAGTCACTTAGGAAAAAGGATTCCCAATTGAGAAAATGGAGAAAATGCCTCCATAAGATGAGGCTGGAGGTAAGCCTGTAATGTATTTTCTTAATCAGTAATCAATGTAAAAGAGCCCTGATCACTGTGGGTTATGCTACTCCAGGGCGGTGATCTTGGGCTCTAAAGAAAGCAGACTGCGCCAGCCATGAAGAGCAAGTCAGTGAGCAGCATCCTCCATGCTTTCTGCTTCAGCTCCTGCCTCCTGGTTCCTGTCTTACTTGAGTTCCTGTCCTGTTCCCAATACTTATAAGCTGATATAATAAACCTTTTCCTCCCCAAACTGATTTTGGCCAATGGATTTTTATCACAGCAATAGAAACCCTAATTAAATAAGGAATGGGAGAAGACTTTAGATCTTATAATTGTTTGTTTGTTTGCTTATTTGCAGGGAGGGGTGTTTCAAGACAGGGATTTTCTGTGTAACAGCCCTGGTCTTGAACTTACAGAGATCTACCTGCCTCTGTCTCCCAAGCGCAGGAATTAAAGGTGTACGCCACCATACCTGGCTAGATCATATATTTAAATGCAAACATTGTCTTTGTTTCTCTGTGCAAACGTAGATTATACTATTATAAGAATAAAGCAAGAAAAGATGAAGAATCAAAGATATCATAAACCACAAAAGAGGAAATCTAGCAGCATCAGCAGAGAAAGATCACATCTCTGTAGCACGAGGAAACAAGAGTGGCTACGACAGGGGAACGGCGGAGAAAGCACCTATGGTCCGTGCAGAGAAGCACAGGAGGTATTTGCACACAGGAACAAGGGTGGGGATGGCCAACAATCCCATGAGCCTTCATTTTGTCCTTATTCATGAAACACAAGGCCCAACTGCTTGCTTTCCACCATCTCCAAATGACGCTAGGATGAGCTAAATGACATTGTAATCCAAGAAGAATGTATGGAGTCAGGTGTGGTGCACATCTTTATCTCAGCACTTGGGAGGCAGAGGCAGGCGGATCTCTGAGTTTGAGGCCATGCTGGTCAGCAGAGTGAGTTCCAGGATAGCCAGGACTATACATACAGAAAACCCTGTCTGTGGGGACAGTGGGGGTGGGAGGGGCGAGTATGGTCACAGCTCAGATGGCTTTAAGGGATTCACTAGTATCTTAGGTCTGAGACTTGTCCACAATGTTTTAGCATTCTCAGTTACATAACAATTTATCAGGAAACCAACAGGCTAGCCCCAACCTGGCATGCACAAGGCTCTGGGTTTGCTGAGATGGCGGTTGGGGGTGGGGTTAAAACAACAACAACAAATGTAGGCTATTTCCTAAATCTTTGGGCTAATTAAAAAGAAACCAACATTGAAAATGAAATGACAATAGGTTTTTGTCTCTGTAATATCTGTAAGCATGTATCCATGAGTTTAGAATATAACCAACACTATTTTTCATATAATCTTCAGAATTTTTTTTTTTTTTTTTTGGTTTTTCGAGACAGGGTTTCTCTGTAGCTTTGGACCCTGTCCTGGAACTAGCTCTTGTAGACCAGGCTGGCCTCGAACTCACAAAGATCCGCCTGCCTCTGCCTCCCGAGTACTGGGATTAAAGGCATGTGCCACCACCGCCCGGCCCCAGAATTATTTTTAATTTCAATTATGTATGTGTGTGTACTTGCATATGCACACTTGCATCAGAGAACAATTTGGGTGAGTGTGTCCTCATCTTCCACAGTGTGAATCCCAGGAGTCTTATTCGGGTTATTAGGCTTGGTGGCAAGCACCTGTACTCTCTGAGTCATTTTGCTGACCCCTTTTTACAATATTCGAATGTAATGCTATAGTCATGGCACAATTCTTTCCCACAAAATAACTCGAGGAATATGGAAGTTTATTATGACTGTGTTATATGTATGCATGCAGGAGCACTCACCCATGTGGGCCGTACAGACGCCAGAGGCTGATTTCCGCTAGCTTCCTCCCCTGCCTCTCTTCCTCTCTCTCATTGAACCTAGAGCTTATGTTTTGGATAGACCGGCTGGCCAGTGAGCCCCAGTGCTGGGGTTCTAGGCAGGGCATCATATCTGCTGTGTGTGGGTGCTGGGGATTCACATTCAGATCCTCATGCTCGTACAATGAGTGCTTTACTCCTCAGCTATACAGATTTTGTTTTAAATAAAATCTATCTTACATTTACTTATTTTGTATGTGTATGCACATCCAAATACCTGTGCCACAGCACAAGCGTGGAGGTCAGAGAACAACTTGTGGGACTCGGTTCTCTCCTTCCGCTATGTGGGTTCTGGGGACTGAATCCCGGTTGTCAGGGCTGGCAGTAAACACTCTTACCCACTAAACTACCCCGCTGGCCCCATACTGGATTTTTTACTGATAAAGTACATCCTGTCAGAAAATGACTGGACATTTAACAGTTCAGAAGCAATTACTTCCTTCTTCCTTTTTAGACTGATAACATTGAAGAAGTGAATTAAATTTCTAAAATGTCTAATTTTCAAGAACAAATCAACTATTCTTATTTCTTACCACTGACAATATAGACTATGAGAGCAAAGTTTACATTCTTTGAAAGAATCTGAGTAAGAACTCTTATAGTTTAGTATGGAGAGCATGCATTGAAGCCAGTCCATTCCTGGAGGAGCCCCAGTCGGCCGTGCCTTCTGGTGTACGACATGGACAGTGCTACTGGTACTTCCTAGGCCCCTCCTGGGAACACCAATGCACACACACTCAAAATCTCAACTGCAGCCGCAAATGTGACCCCTACCCTTTTGTGTTTTTACTTGACAGTAAAAAGAAAACTTCTGAGCCGGGTGATGGTGGTGCACCCCTTTAATCCCAGCACTCAGAGGCAGAGGCAGGTGGATCTCTATGAGTTCTAGGATAGCCTGGTTTATAGGAGCTAGTTCCAGAAAAGGCTCAAACTCTACATAGAAACCCTGTCTCAAAAAAACCCTAAAAAAACAAAGAAGAAAAAAAGAAAACTCCTCCATTACTGCATTTTATTACAACTTGCAATTTAGCTATCAATGCATTTTAAGGCAAGAGTTGATTGAGTACAGTATGCCACAATTTGAGACTACAGAAAGTCGCCATCTAAGACTAAGCAGTATTTGCACACCCTTCCCATTTCAAAGGCTGGCAATGCTGCAGCCACATGGTTTCTAGCTATAAGGCAGAAGTCACACTGTACAATTAGCAGGCAGATGACCAGAGTCCCAGCCATGTGTGCTTTACGGGGACAACAATAAAGTGTTCATGCTTCCAGAGAGCTAATACAGAAGTGCACATATTGTTGGAGATGGGAGTGGGTTAATGGTTAATAGAATGTGAGAGGATTTGGAACCAGATAAAGGTGATGAGTCAGCACTGTAAATGTAATCAGTGCCACTAATTGCATGCTCAGAGGTGGCAAAAGTGTAAATTTTATATTTCATATAAATATATATATTTATTACATGATGAAAAGAAAGCAAGATGTACAACTGTACCCCATTAGGAGGGCTAGAACCGCTAAGGTTCAGTAAGAGCTGAAATGCTCTGTAAGCTTCTATCTTATTTATAAACCTACAGGTGAAAACACTGAGTAAATCAATTAAAAATAAAATAACTTGCCTGATTGCTTTCCTTTTTTCTTGTTGATCAGAAGAGACATAAGCCTTCATCTCATCAGTTGCTCGGCGCAGCTGAACTTCCAGGTTCTAAATGCAAAGACAGGCTTCAGGAAGTCTTTACTGTTGGGAGACCTCAGAAGGGGCCTACAAAATGGCTCAGCAGGTA
Source organism: Dicrostonyx torquatus (assembly GCA_028555095.1). Taxonomy (NCBI): domain Eukaryota; kingdom Metazoa; phylum Chordata; class Mammalia; order Rodentia; family Cricetidae; genus Dicrostonyx; species Dicrostonyx torquatus. The sequence continues at coordinate 1,040,700 of JAQHUG010000116.1, forward strand.
AAGTCTAATAACCTGAGTTCCATCCCCAGGCCTGACACAGTGGAAGGAGAGAATTGAATCCTGCAAGCTGTTCTCTGACCTCCACAGATACACCAGGGCACAGAGTGTTTGTGGGCACATACATACACACACAATCAATCAATCTATCAATCAATGAAATAATTTTTAGTCAGGTGTGGTGGTGCATGTCTTTGAGCCCAGCTCTCAGGAAGCAGAGGCAGGCAGATCTCTTTGAGTTGAAGGCCAGCCTGGTCTACATAGTGAGTTTTAGGACAGCCAAGACTACATTAAGAGACCCCGTCTTGAAAAACAAAAACCAAAACCAAATGAACAAAAGATAACTACTTTAAACATTTTCAGGAACGCTTCTGCTGCACACTCTGTCTCACCTTAATCACACAGTTTGTATAATGGTATTTACTCTCCTCCTGAAGACATTCTTCACGCAGTCCTCGTACTTCCTACGATAGATTGTTAAGTGGGCAAAAAATTATTGAAAGAATAAAAGAGAAGTTGGCTTTAAATGCACAACAAAGAGTGGTCATCAGAACCATCCCAGCACAAGTTGTCTACAGTAACAGTGTAGTACTGCAGGCCGCCAGGTGACTCCTAGCACTTTCTAACCTGCAGTTGCAGCTCCTCACTCACCAAGTTCACTGTGACTAGACTCTGGTGGAGCTAGGGACACAGCACTGAGGAAAACAGGAATGAAGACTATTTGCGATGGGTACAGGTGTTATGTGGGTAGATGGCTCAGTCAGCAGGCCAGGCTGCTGAGCAGAATGGGAAATACTAGGGAGAGCGATCAGGAAAGTCTGTGAGGAGGCAGTGACCTTCAGGTGGAGATCTATGTGATAAAAATAAAAGGGGAGAGAAGACACTGAGTGTCCTGGGCAGAGAGAAGAGTACACACAAAAGCCTGGAGGTGGAACTGAGCTTGGCCAGTCTGGAGTGCTGGACAAGGAGGACTGCAGGTCACGGGTATGACCTTGACAAGACAGGAGGAGCCCCACACAGCAGAACTTGGAGGTTAGGCTTCACTCGAGTGTAGTGGGAAGCCAATGAGGGTGGCCTATATCTGAAACTAGCTTCTTTGCCTGCCATAGGAGATTAAATGTTGGAAGACAAGAGTATCAGATAGATGGCTACTACGGAGTCTGGGCAAGAGAATATGGACCTTAAGCTTCGGTGGCAGTGGTACAGATGAAAAAATTTAGTGGATAAATATAAAGTTCAAAGGAATAAAGGTCTTTCTTTTTTTTTTTTTTTTTTGGTTTTTCGAGACAGGGTTTCTCTGTAGCTTTGGAGCCTGTCCTGGAACTAGCTCTTGTAGACCAGGCTGGTCTCGAACTCACAGAGATCCGTCTGCCTCTGCCTCCCGAGTGCTGGGATTAAAGGCGTGCGCCACCACCGCCCGGCAGAATAAAGGTCTTTCACGCCTTGGAGGTAGGCTAGGAGACGATGGTAAAGATGTAAGAACTCACGACACTGAGTGAGAATGTGCACACACAGGTAGCTTTTGCTAAACTATTGAAATAAAAACTTCATTCTTACCTGTTCTAATTTGGACCGATTGCTTTCAAGGCCTGCTGCACAGCTATCGTACTGGGCTTTCTTTTCGTCACACTCCTGGGTTAGTTCCTAGTTTGAAAAGGGCAAATGATTAAGTGAAAAACAAACGCATAAAATGTGGCTCTAAAACAATGCATGGCCTTGTCAGTCTTGTAACTTGAGTCTAAGCTTCTTGGCATACTTATGAGTTATTTATACAACAATTGGACATTTGAGAATTATGACAGATGGAGGTGCTGATAAGAATAATAGCTACCATGTATTCATCTGTGTGCCAGGCTCTTGCTTAGGAGCTGGGACCAGACAGCATTCCCCTAAGTAATGCTCAGAGTGCACAAGCTGTAAGAGCTCCAGAGGACGGATGCAACCTGCACAGCAGCACACAGGACTCTCTGACCTAATCCAGGCTTGGGAATCAGTGGAGCTGACTTCCTGGAGAAACTCATGTCCAAGCTGAGAATGAGGGATTAGTAAGAATGGTTAGGGAAAGGGAAGCAAGGAAAAGAAGATGCTTTTTTTTTTCTTTAAACAACAACAAAAAGTGGAACATCGCGTGTAAAGGATTGGGAAGTACAGGGGATAAAAATTCAGGAATGTAAGAGTAGTCCATTATCAGAGAGAAGGATGACGATGCATGTGGGTGTCTGATAAGAACTTTGCGAATCCTACCAGGGCACATGAACAATTAAATCTTACAACAATATCCTGAAGGAGGTACTGACTGTTACCTCCACACGATGCTTAGAGAACACTCAAAACAGCCAGGTCTTTGCCAAGACTATGCTGCTATAAAGGGCAGAGTCAGAGTGAATTCAGGCTCCTCTTAAGAGCTTCAAAGTTTAGTCACATATTTTGAAGGAGATAATCTAAAAACCTGCTGCAAATACACAGGGATGCTTGCTAAGGAAGAGCAAATGTCTCTTAAAATCTAGAGCTGAAATGAGTTGCCAAGGAATCAAAATCATCAGGACCAGAAACAAGAGATGGACAGTGGCTCTCCTGAAGAAATGAGTCTGGGCAGCAGCAGGGCAGTGACATCACAGGGTAGAAGAAATCACTGGGAACATGAGGGTGAGGAGTTGGAACTGAGGACCCCATAGTAGACTGTGGTTCTACACAGTAGCACTCTTGATATCGAGCATTACCATGGAAGAGGAGTGTTGTATGGGCTGTCTCTGTGTGCAGACCCTCTATGGCTTGGGGTAACTAGAATGGTATAAAGACCGAGAGAGTATATGGCTTTATGTATTAAAATGAGGTAATGGGATGGCTCAGTGACTAACAGCACTTGTTGACAATCCCTGGGACCCACGCAATGGGCAAAAAACTGACTCCCACAAGTTGTCCTCTGACTTGGATGCACATATATGTACACACATACATACCCCCCCACACCATAATAATCATATGTCCCATAAGTAGGAAAAGTGCAGCAGCTGTGTGCACTTAGACAGCTTCTCACTAAGATGAACTTGCTACAGTTGATGACAGAGCCTTTTTCAAAAACAACGCGAAATGAAACACACAAACATAGCTGGTCTGGAACTTAAACTCACTCTGTAGACTAGTCTGGTCTCAAACTCAGAGATCTTCCTGCCTCTGCTTTTTGAGTGCTGAGATTAAAGGCCTGTGTCACAAAGCTGGTGACAGCTTTTCTTTTTTTGACCTGTGAATCTGAAATCTAAACCAATCAAGATATAATTAGCTGCCATGGGTTCTTAAACTCAGGCTGACAATGGGTTTAGATTTCTCCACCTATATGGTCTAAGAACTTGCAAGCTGATATAGTAGCTCAAAACTAGCTTCTAGCTTATGATAGTTCTAAAACATTAGGCCAGAAAACTGAATAACCACTCCCCAATGCCAGAATTCAAGAGACAAACAATCCACAGAGCATGGTGGCACATGACTGATTAGGAGGCTGACAGAAGAGGAGGAGAGTGAGTCACACAGCCATACTATGTTTCACAGAACAACAGACAGACAGACATTGGTGTGCACATACATACACATAATAAAATAAAATGAACCAAAAAAAAAAAAAAGGAATTTGAGGGCTGGAGAGATGGGTCAGCAGTTGAAAGCTAGGCTCATAAGCGGAGGATTTGAGTTTAGTTGCTAGCACCTATGTCACCAGACACACAACCTCTTTTATCTCCAGTTCCAGTGCATCTATTGCTCTCTTCTGGCTTCTCTGTGCCCCCATACAAACAAACAATGAACGAATGAATGACTTTCAGGGAGGGTGGCTGCTTGGAAGGAAGGTGTGAAATACAGGCAGCAATGGTGAGCACTGGTAGCCATGAAGTGAATCTAAACCAGACATGACTGTATAAAGTAGGAATTATGATAGTAAAAACACCATGACAGCTACTCTCAGAGATGAAGAAATAAGAAAATGTCAGAGGACTATTATGTCCAAAGTCCAGATCCCCAAAACATTACCACAAAGCCATATCTGATGCAAAAGCTAAGAGTCTTTATTGCGAGTTAACTCAGGTCCTCCATTTGTTTGAAGCTGGGCAGCAATAGGACTAGCTCAGGAGAGACTCCAGTAGCAAACACAGGGGGTTTATATAGGGAAAGAGGTTTGGGGAATTCCAAGCCTCTGGGCTTGTGATTGGATGGCCCAAGTGGGGTGAGGCAGACTTCCAGGCTTGGGATTGGCTACCCCCTACGATGTAAAGGGATTTCCAGGCTTGAGGGAATTCACAACTGCTAGTAACTGCTTGAAGGGAATTCCAAGCCTCTAGGTGCTCAGTGATTGGTCTGTTTTCCCTGCTCAGGGATTTGCTGGTTTTGTGTCAGGAGCAGAGATGGCTCTAATTCTGGGGCTAAACTATGTTTCTTTCTTTGATTCTTTTTACTTTTTTTTGACTCTAATTTTGGGACCAAGAGAATTTCTTTGGTATGCTATGAATCTAGGGGCTTAGTGTGTTCTTTTGGTCCTGGTTTCAGGGTCTGGGGACATTTCTCAGGCTCTAGGTTTCTTTCCCTGGCTCTGAACCCGGAATCAGACTGTTAGGGGGGTGGTTGTGTTAGGACTATGGGATCACTGAATCTGTGGATGCCTCTCAAGGACAGCATCACCTGTGTGTGTGGGTGGGGGGGGTGTTAAATTTTTCTAAAATCTGTGTATTAGCAATGATGTTAATTAATCTTAGTCTTTATTAAGTCAAGAATATATATGAAAAAGAGGAAATTATAAACAAAGTAGAAGACAGAAGAGGACATAAAAGAAGGAAATAAAGTAAGAAAAACTGGCTTCTGGAATGGAAGGTGGACGGTAAGAAATTAAGCAAAGACACAGCACAGTACCTAGGCTACACAAAAGAAAAAATCCCAACAGATCCATAATCTGACTAAACGCATGGAAGCCGCACAGACCCAGCTGCCTTCTATGTACGGGCGCACAGGACAAAAACAACGGCACAGGAAACGGAGTCAGAAGAAACAAGAGGCTGCACCAAACAGCAAGAAATCTGGCTCACCTGCTTCCCAAACAAACCCGGGCAAAAGCATCACCCAGAGTGAAGTCGGAAAACATAAAGGTGGGATGACGACGTAACTTACCAGAAAAGTTGTTTGTTTGATTTTGCAAGCAAAGTTTTGAGGTGAAGTAAAACACATCTCATATGGAATTTATCATATTTTGTTTTTGTTTGTTTTGTTTCTCCAGCCAGGGTTTCTCTGTATAGCCCTGGCTATCCTGGACTCACTTTGTACATCTGGTTGGCCTTAAACTCACAGAGATCCACCTCCTCTGCGTGTGCCACCATCACTTGGCAATTTTATTGTTTTTTGGTTTTTTTTAACTGTTAAGTGTGAATGGAATAATGTCAAAGGATGTCTTTTCCAGATACAACAGTGCATCACAGTATAACATACATCACAGTATAACATACATCACAGTATAACATACATCACATTATAACATGCATCACAGTATAACAGAATCAAAGCACACAGGCAAACACTAAGAAAGATAACAGTAACAAAACTCTGCTGCCAGAGAAGGCAAAGAAGTTAAGAATGGTGGGAAGAAGTTAAAGAGACCAAACCAAACCAGCTTCCTCACTCTTCAAGGTGGAAATTAGCAGATACTATCTAATGAAACGGGTGACACACGATGGCTAAAACAAAACCACAAGCTGGAACACAGCTACTCAAACACAAACATAGAGTGAGAGCGACAGAGAGACTGTGCACACTAAAGTCAAACAGAGTGACACCACTAAGACTATGTCTTTATGTCACTTATCTATTAAAATAAATCAGATTATAACACACAGCAGAATCTAATTGAAGATTTGTCAAAAATATGTAAAGTGCCAGGCGGTGGTGGTGCACATCTTTAATCCCAGTACTCGAGAAGCAGAGGCAGGTGGATCTCTGTGAGTCCAATGCCAGCCTGGTCTACAGAGTGAGTTCTAGGACGGGATCCAAAGCTACACAGATAAAACCTGTCCCGAAAAAACAAAAACAAAACAAAAATATAAAGTATAAGAAGGGAGAAATGTATAGCAGCCAAGTGTAAAAAAAAATCTGACCATGACAGACAGGCTTGATTTTAGTCTGCCTTTAATACAAATCTGTATTTGTGATAGTGTGTGTGTGTGTGTGTGTGTGTGTGTGTGTACATGTGCTTACTTGTGTGTGTTTGATAGCAAGTGTGTGTTAGGGAACTTTACCCAAAGCATTTCACATGCTACATACAAGCTCTACTACTGAGCTATGCGCATAGCTCCTAGAAATAATTAGATTTTTAGAAAGTAAATATATGTAAAACAAATTTAAGGCAGCCATTAACTAATTAGTTAGGGCATGGAAAGATGGCTCGGAGTTAAAACTGCTAACAACTCTCTCAGAGGACCTGAGTGTGTATCTCAGGACATACACGGGGCAGCTCACAACCATCTGTAACCCCAGATCCAAAGGATCCAAGGAGTTCTAGTCCCCAGTCTTCCCACTTTTGCTATATGCTATCACACATGCACACTGAATACAAAAATAACAATAAAGAAATCTTTGCCAAATATCTTTAATACTAACACTTGGGAGGCAGAGGCAGGTGAATCTCTGTGAGTTTGAGGCCAGCCTGGTCTACAGAGCGAGTTCCAGGACAGCCAGAGTTACATAATCAGACTCTGTCAATAGATAGATAGATGGATAGATAAATAGAATCTATTCATTATCACAAAATTTCTGGAAAATGTTTAAAGCACTATTAATTATTGTTATTATGTGTGTGTGTTGTTATTCTTATTTTGTGTCTGTGTGTGTATGTGTATGTGTGAGAGAGAGATGGAAGAGCAGATAGGAAAAATATTATTTTTGTGACAAGGTCTCATATAGCTTAGCTGGCCTTGACCTTTTTTTCCTCTGGGTTCAGGAAAGAGGAGTCCTGCTTTAGGAGCTCACTCACTCACCGCTGGGGCAGGAGACCCAACAGCAACCCACAGAACAAAGTCTTATTTTTGTAGACTTAAAAAGATTTATTTTTTATTTAAATGTACATGTATGTCTCTGTGAGCATCTGTCACATACATGCAGGTGCCCATGGAGGCCAGAAGGTATCAGATCCTTTGGAGCTGGAGTCACAGGAGGTTGTATACCACCCTGTGTGGGTACTGTGAGCCAAACTGATTTTTGGAAAAGCAGCAAGTGCTCGAATCCTCTGTCTCCAGCCCACTTTTTAGATTTTAACGGGTAGAAGCCTGTGCCGAGAGATAAGGCCTTACTACTAAGGTAGCATGGCTTCTGCATACGAGGGATTTAGCCTTAGGCTTGGGATAGAGAGAGCTGCAGAGGGGTGTAGTTACCCACTCTATAGCAGCAGCATCTGTGGCCCAAGATGACCTCAACTCCCTTCTACCCCATCCTACTCCAAGTGCTGGGTTACAGGTGTTGGCCACAGGCCCAGTTTTATGCGGTGCTGAGGACTAAACCTGGGGTCTGGGCGTACTAGGCAAGCACTCTACCAACTGAGCTATATCCCTAATCTCTATATTCCTTTCCTTAGACAATCTGTGCAGCTTCAATTATGTACAGTTTTGGGGTCTTGGGGTTTTTTGAGATAGGGTCTCATGGAGCCCATGATGATTCAAGCTCAATATGCAACTGTAACCAAGGGTGACCTTGAACTTCTGAACCTTCTCGCTCTACCACATTCAGCTTAGTTTTACTTTTATAAGAAAAAAAGCAATCAGTAAAAAGTACTTCAAGAAGACTAAACTATCAGATTGTATACTTTAAACTGATATATTAGTAATTACATGTAATTAATATATTTAATTACACAGCTAAAGATTTACCTCAAGATGCTGTTCTAGCTACAAATGATTATAAAAATTTAGATAAATTGTAAGTTGCAAATCTTGAATTGATGATACTCTTGATTTTAAATAGTTGTAGTATTCAATTTTAGAATGCATTCTAAATGCAATAGTTAATTGTAAAATTCCCTAAATACTTGAGGGTAGCCCATTAAAGTTAAAAAGTATACAATATTTTTATTTTACAGACTCCTGATTTTTTTTATTAAAAAGGGAATACATACTGGAGAAAAAAGTATATTTACCAAATGATAATTACATATAGAAGAATAAAAATAGACCCATATTTACTACCCTGCACGAAACTCCAGATGGATCAAGGACCTCATGGTAAGACCTGATATCCTGAATCTGACAGAAGAGGAAGTGGGGAATACACTGAATTCACTGACACAGAAGAGGAGTTTCTGCGCAGGATCTCTGTAGTGCAGACATTTAAGAGCAATGGGACCTCGTGAAGTTGAAAGCTTCTGTACAGCAAAGCACACCATCATTCAAGAAATGAGGCAGCCTCCAGAATGGGAAGAGGTTTTTTGTTTTTTGTTTTTTGTTTTTTTCCCAATTCTACATCTGACAGAGGCTTTGTATCTAGACTATAGAAAGACCCCCCCCCAAAAAAAAAAACAAACTGAGCATCAAGAAAACAAATAAGTCAATTTAAAAATGGGGTCTAGGCCGGGCGGTGGTGGCGCACGCCTTTAATCCCAGCATTTGGGAGTCAGAGGCAGGCGGATCTTTGTGAGTTCGAGACCAGCCTGATCTACAAGAGCTAGTTCCAGGACAGGCTCCAAAGCTACAGAGAAACCCTGTCTCGAAAAAAAAAAAATGGGGTATAACCAAACGCACCAACCAGGAGCCATAGGCACTGGGTGGTTGAACACTATGGTGATCTCTTTGTGATGAAGAAGCGTGGCCCAGCACACCACCAGGGCAACCAGAGTTCAACAAGGAGAACTTTGTGCAGGTCTGGGACTGTCCACTCTGTGCTCCAGAGGGAGAGCATGGGCCCACCTGGCACCTTGCAGTACCAGCCAAATGAACCCCAATGGTGTGAGCATGGTATGGCACAGTGGTTCATGGGAGAGAGAGAGAGTCAGAGTGGTTCAGGTCCTATGGACAGAGGTAAATCTGAAGAGTGAGGAAGGAGTAGGCTGAGATGGTGAGGGAGCAGCAACAGCAGAGATGACCCTGCAGACCCAAAGCAGCAGGATCTCCACAACACAGGGCAGCAACAGGATATCCAGGGGGCAGGGGGAGCCCTAGCGAGGGTTCAGCATCAATATGGTAGTAGAAACCAGAGGCCTCGAACCAGGTCAGTGACTCTCTGCAGTGAACACCCTGATCAAATGATCCTTTTAAAAACTCTCACAGAAAGGCAGGTGGATCTCTGTGAGTTTGAGACCAGCCTGGTCTACAAAAGCTAGTTCCAGGACTGGCTCCAAAGCTGCAGAGAAACCGTCTCGAAAAACCAAGAAAAAAAAGAAAAACAAACAAATAAAAACTCTCACAGTAGATGGAGTCAAGCAGTGATAACTTTGATATTTGTGGTCCAGATCTGACATAACAAAAGCCAAGTTTAACCTTGCTAACTCCTCAGCTGAAAAAACATACAATATTTTAAATTACTCTTGGTCTTTTAAAGACATGGTAGTGTCACCAGGCATGATGACACACACTTCTAGTTCTAGCACGTGGAGACTGAGGCAGGCAGATCTCTGAGTTTAAGGCCAGCCTGCTCTACAGAGTGAGTTCCAGGCCAGCCAGGACCACATAGTAAGATCTTTACTTAAAACAAATAAAATAAAAAGGTATGGCTTAAAAAGCTGAGGGATTCTCTTAGCTAGAGAGTTCTGGGCAATAGTCAGACCCTTTCCCAAACAACAAAAATTTGAATTTAAACAATGGTTTATAGGCGAGGGGACGTGGCTCACAGATACAATGCTTTGCCTAGCACGCATGTAATGCTGGATTTCATTGGCAACACCATAAAAGTTTTAAAAAACAAAACAACTTTTGGAAGGCTAGGGCATCTCGACAGGAGGACAAAGAAGCTTGTCCAGCATGGGGAAGGCCCCGGCCTCCACCTCTAGCAATGTAAGACATGCAGATAAAATGAAGGAAACGGGGAAGTTAACAGTGAACATTTTCACATAACAAGAGTAAAAAGGCCATGCTGTGAGATACGGACAATAAAGTAGTAGAAGTTGAGGCTACAAGGCATAACTAGCCTCCCACTAAAGGAGGGAGACCAGAGGTGGGAAAAAGACCAGAGGCGAAAAGGTTCCCAGGTGGCAGAAATACAGAAAGATCTCAAAAAGATTCAGGTGTGTGTGGGGGTCACATTCCATTACTAGTACACTGTAATACAGACTCTTGCTCTCCATTTCCACTACATGATTTAGACAAGTCCCTAGTCTCTGTGCCTGCCTGCCTCCCTTCTCTTCCCAATTCCCTCCCTCCCTTCCTTCCTTTCCCCCTTCCTTCCTTCCTTCCCTTCCATAAAGAAGTCCCTGTCTCTTTGGGTTGTTGTAAGGCTCAAATGAAAAATGTCAGAGTACAAAGTACGTAGTTAGTACTTAATAAATATTGTTACTGTCAAACATCATCAATGCCTATAAGTCCCCAATGCTGCTATAACTTCTCTGGTTCAAACTTAGAGTCCCTCAACCGGCTCCATGATACATATACGTAATACATACATAACTGGCTCTTTAGATGTGTTTCCTTTTATCTTGCTTCAATTTCTTTACAGGCTGGTACTATACCACTTCATCTCCTCTATGATGGTAGCAGTGTGTAATAAGACATTGAAATAAAGACAACTTAGGCCAGACATGGTGGCACATGCCTTTAAGCCCAGCACTTGGGAGGCAAAGGCTTGAGGACTTTTATGAATTTGAGGCCAGCCTGGTTACACAGAGAGTTCCAGGATAACCAGGGATATGTAATACAGGGATACATAATAGTACATAATAGAAGAGAAAGACCATGTCTGAGAGAGAGAGAGAGAGAGAGAGAGAGAGAGAGAGAGAGAGAGAGAATTTCCAGGTTAGAGTCAGACCCCTACTTTTGTATCCCATTTGTCTATCCGGAGCCGTTAAGTTACTAAACCTATCTCAGACTGCATGGCATTTTCTATAAAAAGGAAATTATGTCGAACTGATTCCAAAGTCTATGTGATTTTCCGCTCTGAGGCTGATTCTGACAGATGGTATTCACGTGGAGCTGGTTTTCTAGTTCCATCCCCAAGCACAGGCAAGATGGCTGGCACTCAAACTTACAATTACTACAGAGAATGAGGAAGTAGCAGCTGCTAATGCCAAATGGTAGAGGCCACTGGATCCTGCTGTGGCAGGCACTTATCTTCTGACAGGTCATCTTTAAATCAGGGCTTAGAATTAGCTTCCAAGTAACAGCAGTTGTACTTATCCTACTGTAATCTGCCCCACCATGCCCGCCAGAACAGTCAGCTTATCTCTCTACAGCTGACGTTAGTGGTGGCCCAGGCACAGAGAATGGGGTCTAATAAATGCAAATGATTTAAAAGAAAATTTTCATCTGGCTGCATTTTGTATTCCCATTTAAATTCCTTCTCCTCCACCCAAATCCTCATTAAATCATGACACAGTAGGTAGGTAGCAGAAATTCAGCAAAGCCTTTGTGGGCCACGCAACCACCCTATGTCATCAACATAGTCACAATCATTTTCTCTCCATTTCCTCCCAAGTGGGACACTTAGCTCCCACCTAGGACTTCTGGGCAAGACAGAGCTAAAACTATCTCAAAGTCAAACTTACCTGACATTTCTGCCGCAGCTGCCGGAGTTCTTTTATGACTGGGGCCAGAGCTGACTTCTTTTCTGATACCAGGGAATTCAGTTTTTTTACCTGTCGTTTAAGAAAAAAAAAAAAGACATCTACAAAAATGAAAAAAAAAGCTACATACATAAATAATAATACTATTGCAGTTAAATAAAGATTAAAAAAATAAAACCTGTAAGTTACTTCAGTGCTGAACAATAGAAAGGGGATTTATCAAATGTTAATTTCTACTTTCTTGTCTCTTTCGTTTGTTTGTGTTCATTTTCATTTTGCAGGGGTTGATGTAGCTCTGGCTGTCCTAAAACTCACTATGTAGACCAGGCTGGACTCAAACCCACAGAGATCCATTTGCTTCTGCCTCCCAAGTGCTGGGACTAAAGTTATATAGCTATGTATCACTACACTTAGCCAGTAGATGTTAATTTCTTAGCAAGGTGAAATGCCATTTATTGGTTCAAATGTCTATTATCATGATTGCAAATCATGACAAAGAAATGTTTGTAAGTTAACATTGAATGCATGACACGATGATACAGTTACCTGTCTATCACTGTAAGATATAGTCTGTTAAAAATATGCAAATCAGGTCACAGGAAACACACACAAATATGCATGGGGGATTTTTCAATATACGTAACCTGAAAGGCCTGACAGAATAGGGGTCCTGAAGGCCTCCTCTATACTAAATACTAACCCTTTTTAGGAACTAGATTTGGGCAGGGTAGTATTTAGGTTTGTGGCAGCAACTATTTACCAACAAATAAGGGAAGATTTCAAAGTTGTGATGCCTTCTGAGAGTGTCCCAGTGCATTTGGAGGAACATCAGGACATACACAAAGATGGAATAATTCTAGTACTTACTTTTACCATAAACACTTCTTTAATGTCATATTAAGATTCAAAGTATACACTGTTTTAAGTTGAACAATCATATTGCAATGGAAAAATTCAAGAGACAGGTTTTAAAAAAACAGATGAAAGAATGCAGGAAGAAAGAGAAGTTTGAGTGAATGTGTATTGTTGGCATGAGCTGAGGAACCAGCGCCTGAGTCCCAAGGGAGTGGCACAGCCTTCCTCTGGTCTGAGTGCGAAAGTTGACAGTGAGGGCAGACCATGCCCACCATAGCTTTCTCCCCATAGCTATACAGCCTGAAGCCCTACAGAGATGGCTCCTGTGAAGACAGACTCAAGCTGCCTGCCTGTGCAGTGGTCTATAGTAAATGCTAAGCTTAGTGTGGGGGCAGCAGCTGCCCTATCCATGCGCTCAGACCACCTGACCCCAGCTTTTCTGTACATGTGCCTGTGTGTCTGTCCTTTTTTTTTTTTTGGTTTTTCGAGACAGAGTTTCTCTGCAGCTTTTTAGAGTCAGTCCTGGAACTAGCTCTTGTAGACCAGGCTGGTCTCGAACTCACAACGATCTGCCTGCCTCTGCCTCCCGAGTGCTGGGATTAAAGGCGTGCACCACCACCGCCTGACTTGTCTGTCCTTTTTTCATTCCCTCGCTGCCCCCACTTAGGTTAACCCCTAGAGTCATGCAAGCATGTAGCAAAAGAATATAAAGTAAACAATGTACAGAGATTAATATTTAAATGTTTAACTGAAAATTAAACATAAAAAAACCTGCCTTTTAACCATATAAGTTAATAAAATAAACAAGACAAAAGGTGTCATTACCATTTCAGACATGTCATCCAGGGTTCGGCCTTTCATCTCATCAACCTCACTCTTGAGGGCCGACACCCTTTCTAGCTCCTCCTGGGTATAACTGTACCCAGACACACCCTTCTTCTCTTCAACAGTATGCTGTAAGAACAAAAGACCATGAGTGTTGACATATTTTTCCCATTAGAAATACTTTGTATTTCTGTTGAAAAGTTGTGATTAATAAATTTGCTTAAACTCCCAACAGACAATCTGCACTCACTTCAATTATTACTTTAGCTTTTTTGAGCACAGTTCTGGGCACCAGTGTAGAACAGTGAACAAAAAAGGACAGGGACTCTTCCCTCAAAAAGCAATAGTGGAAAAAAATACACAATACAAAGACAAGTAAGTAGAATATATTCAAGGTGAGAATAGATCTGGAAACTTAAATCATAAGGTTGCTCAAGAAAATGTATGACATCCGTGCAAAGCTATGAGGAGGTATGAAAGTGGGGCCCCAACAATTGAGTAGCAGCGTTAGTTTGGAAGAAAACATCAGAGTGTAACATCCTGGAAAACAAGTGGAAAATGTGTTGTGCACGCATATGTGTGAGGTTGCATTTGTGTGGAGGTCAGAGGTTGACCCCAGGTGTCTTTCTCAATTGTTCTCCACCCCATTTTTTTGAGACAGTGTTCCTCACTAAGCCTGGAGCTCAGTGATCTGGCTAGACTGCCATGCCAGTCAGCCACAGCAACGGTCTTATCTCTGTTTCCCTGGAGCCAGGATTGCAGGCTTGCAGTGGTGCACTTGACTTTCACATGGGTGCTAACTCAGGTCCTCATGCTTACACGGCAAGCTCTTTACTGGCTGAGCCATCTTCCTAGTTCCTGTAGAAAAACATTACAGGGAAGAAGAAATGGCCAGCTATGCTAAATGCTGCTAAAAGGCTGAGTAAGAAAAGGATTCAAAATCAAAGGTACTTGTGATCTAGTGACAGGGTTCTGTGGCATGGAAAGATTTAAAACCTATTGGAAGCCAGGGATGGTGGCACAAGACTGTAATTTCAACACTCAGAAGACTGATGCAGGAGGATCAGGAGTTCAAGGCTAGCTCAGACTACATGGTGAGTTTTAGG
>JAQHUG010000116.1:1060207-1072537 GCA_028555095.1 Dicrostonyx torquatus
ATAGACCTAATATACATGGGAAAGTATAAAAAGACAAGATCTCCTGAGTAAATTGGGAGCATAGGGACATTGGGGGAGGGTTGAAGGGAGGAGGGTAGAGGCAGGGAGGGGAGCAGAGAAAAATGTAGAGCTCAATAAATATCAATAAAGAAAAAAAGTACAACCTAAAAAAAACCAAAACTTTATGTGTATGGATGCGTTACCTACATGCATATCTGTGTACTGTATGTGCCTGCTGCTGGTGAAGGCCAGAAGACTGCATTGGATCACCTGGAACTAGAGTTATAGGTGGTTGTGACCACCATGGGAGTTGAACTTATGTCCTCTGTAAGAACAGCTGGTGCTCTTAACCACTGCTCCATCTCACCACAATATTTTGATGTTATACTCATTAATGTTAAAAATGCTGCTTCACATAAACACAGGACAAAATATCAGCAGTACGTTTATGGCCATCACAGAATGGTTGAAAAATTTCTCTTAATACTAGGCTAAAGTTAATTTAACAATATTTTTCAATGAAATTCAAGACTGTAAGTCACACAGCCATTTTTAGGATCAAACACTGTAACACAATCCAGTCCAAAGATAAACTAATTTGATACTTACATTGAGAAATGATGGTGGGAATACGAAGTCTTTGTTTTCTATAATCAGACCACTATGTTTCTATAACAGCACAAAGTTTTGTATGGACAGTAAAACCATTACAACCTCTAATGGACTAATTGTCGAAGGTGAGTCATGGTGTGCTGGTGTGTGCAGTGCGGTGTGTGTGTTTGTGTTAGAAACAAGGTTGCAGAGAGCTCCTGCACACAACATGGGTTAGCACTGCCAGAATACTGCAAATCCATTATGTTTGTACAGATTTGATTTTGAATTAATTTTGGTTATTGCATGTTCAAAAACATTTTGCTGCTGTCAATGCTTTTTGTGACTCCCAACTGTTACATCACCCCGTGCACTTGCCACCCACAGTTTCAGAAAATGAGTGTAGATGAAGGAAGTTCGGAATACCTTTCCTTCTTTTCTTCAAGGATTTTTGAGATAGGGTCTCCATAAGTAGTCCAGGCTAGACTGAACCTGAAATGACACTTGGCCTTGGCATCCAAAGTTCTTATATCAAAGACACGTGACACCACAGTGGATTTAATTATATATTGAGAAGGGGGGAGATGATAGTCTCAGTATCTCTTAGCCAGGACGGCCTTGAACTGATCCTTCACAGGCTAGGATTATAAGCACGCACCACCATGGCTGTCTCTCCAAATATTTCTCTATAATTAAGTTAGTCTTGCTACTCAGAAATCTAGCCCCCACACTGCAAGTTTTCAATGGCTGGGTTACAAAAGCTGCTCAAAAAATCTGAGCCACAGCAAAGTACCTAGAGTCTAATAACTTGCTAATTTTCCTTTTAAAGCATACATGTGTAAGCCTGATATAACCACCGACTCAGAATCCCTAGAGTAACTAACTATACTGTCTATTAAAAGTGTCCTGGGCAAAGCGCCCAAAATGAAATCATCCCTGCTCATCTGCTCTCCTGTGTAACATCCAGGCCAACTTCCCTTCTCTATCTTGCTGTGCTCCATGACTATTTTTAAAAGCTAAAAGCTAGAAATGCTTTGCTGGGAGAGCAATCCCACATGTTGCTCACCACACTCTACGAGAACTGCTTATTATTTGGGATTCACTACACATTCTACCTGGGGAAGGGATATAGTCAGGGTCACAAGTTCCACACAAAGATGCAATAGGTGGCCACCGAGGCATCTAAGAACTCTATTGGTTCTGACTCATTACGGCGAAAGAAACACATCATTCATGTTTTCAGTACACTAAAATTACCACTTGGACTTTAGGTTATTTCTGGGCTTTTAAGTATCACATAAAACAATACAAATACATTGATTCTTCAAACACTTTATTTCATTGGAAACAAAGATCTTGCTATGTGACATAGGCTGGCCTCCAATGCCAGGTCTTCCTGTCTTCTCAGTGCTGGGATCATAACATTGTATTACATGCTAGCCTTAAATATACGCTCATAATTTCTATAGGATATTTTTCCAGAAATGATCAAAAGAAACATGTGTTTCTGATATTCTGCCAAACTGCTCTTGGATGCTTTCACAGTTGATCTAAAAAGTGATGCAAGCATCCTTTTAATCCTAATTCTTTATTAGGAAGCTTGGCCTTTCATCATTTCTTGAGCTCCTGCAGGGATCTTACGGAACTTGGCTTGCCCTTGTTTCCCTTTGTCACTGCCTGTTGTGTTACTGTGCATCTGTAGCAGAGCTTCTCAAACTATCTACTCTCAAATACCCTTTATATAGTCTTTTTTATTTGGCCCAGGTTGGTCTTGAATTTATCATCCTCTCGTTTTGCTCTCCTAAGAGCTGAGATTACAGAAGTGCACACCATGCCCAGCAAACATTTTAAGATTATCAAAGATCTGAAGATTTTATGTAGATGCTATCTATCGATACCATACAAGAAATGAAAATCAGCAATGTGGTATAGCACGAATTCTAAAACTCAAGAAAAGCCAGCGCATTCTCTGTGAGCTCCCACAGCAATGGTACGCTCCCACAGGAAGCCTCTATAGGCTCTGCGGGGTCAGAGTCAGAACTAGCCTCCCTTTCCTGGTTCAGAGGAATGACAGCAGTACCTGGACGGCCAATGAGGATGACTCAGCAGCAAAGCGGCATGGCAAGAGGATCCAGAGGCCAAAGGGAAGTGAGTGGAGTGGGGAATTGTGCAGAGTTGGTTATAACTGAGGTGCTGGGGGTATTTATGGGAGTGAGACCACTTCCATAATGATGGACAGAATTGAGGAGCTAAAAATTCTTTTTAAATTTTATTTGTGCCAGGTGGTTGTAGCACATGCCTTTAATCCCAGTACATGGGAGACAGAGGCAGGAGGATTTTTGTGAGTTTGAGATAAGACTGGTCTACAGAGTGAGTTCCAGGACAGCCAAGGCTACACAGAGAAAACCTGTCTTAACAAACAAAAAGAAAATTTTAAATTTTATTTGCATGAGTAGTTTGTTTGCACATATGTATGTGTACTGCCTGTGGGCCAGAAGAGGGACCTGATCCCCTGGAACTGGAATTATGGCTGCTAAGTGGGTACTGGGAATCGAACCCACATCCTCTAGAAGAACAGAGGCCTTAACCACAGAGTCAATTCTCCAGCTCCAACATATCTTATTTTATATTTATAGTCAGAAACTTTTAAACTGGCAGCTGCAAGTGAGAACCCAAGCCTGGTGCACTCTGCTTCCCATAATCCGCCTCTGTAAATAATTTAGGAGAAACTAGTGACAGACAGGGCTGAGCAAGAATGTTTCATTTGGACAGTTTCTTTAAACTAGGAACTATATGATTTTCTGTATTCCATTTTTCTTATAACTTTAACCATCGAACATACCTCAACATTACCTTAAGGTGTTTGCTCACTGTATGAATTGTTTCTACAGGCTGTGGGAACTGGGCCAGGAGGAAAAGGATGGAGGTGCAGATGCTGGGCCCTGAAAGTACCTAGAGGCCTGCTTTGGCTGGAGCATTACCAGCAACACACCAGTGATGGTGCACTATACTAACTGGGCCCTGTACTACCTAAAGATTCAGTAGTCACCATAACAGGCATATGGGGACAGCCAGTGTGCCCTGGGCAGTCTGTGAAGGTGAACTTCTTCATGAGGAAGTGCAGGCTGGAGATGCAGAGTGAAGATGAGGCCACGGCCAATCTGCAGTGAACCTACACCTCAGACAAGGAGCAGTGGCTCATGCAGATGACATCCCTAACCCCTTTGCATCAACAGCAGCACTGGAACAGTCCTTAGGAACAGCACAACTCCCAAGAGAGTGAGCTGCACTTCCGTCTCACCAGGCTCACTGCTGCTGAGCCAGACAGGGAACCATGAGGGAGGCAAGAATGACAGCCACATTCAGGCCAGCAGACCTACACTGAGGCCAAATACAGCAAATAGATGGCAGACAGATGAGTTCTTCTCTTGGGTGGACAAGAAGGGAAGCAAGGAAGATATGTCTGAATCGTTGTGTGGCAAAACCAGCTCTGAACGGATGCCCAGTGGCATCATCAATGATGGCAAAGGACACTGAGGAGAAACTGAAGGTGTGGACCACTTTGAATCTGTGACCTGGGGCACTCTGACCCAGGAATACCTCATCTACAACGTGGCCATGAAGAAAGTCATTAATGCATTCTTCTATGAAAATGGCTGGCTAGGAAACTAAGATCCTATACCCTGTTCTTGCCTGGACCGTGGCCCAAGCTCCAGTCCCTGCATACACTGCATACAGTGTACCTGGGTCTGCCTTCCTCCCTCAGGTCTGTTGATTATTCTGAGCTACTTGGCCCTCTCTTTGCTGGGTGATGATCCTTTCACTTCTGGGCTGGAAAGTAGATGAGGGTGGGCTGAGGTTGTTGCTATCACCACCTTTCTATGCCTATAAGCACTTAGAAAAAAAATTGCTTGAAAGGTGTTCTCATTAAAGTAATTATAGACACATTTCAAAATGTAACTGAATTTTACAAGTCTCAGATTAACCGAAGATATAAGTAAGTATATGAACTTTAGAGGAAAGGAAGGTGGTAATGAAAGTTATATGACTCATTTATTTCTCTATCATCAAACATAGGTTAAAATATCAATAGTGCTATTGTTTAAACACAAACACCTTGGTCCTAAATGAAAGGACTGATGTTTTTATGTTGATTATTGTAAATAAATTAATTGTTTTGTTGGGTTTTGAGCCAGGGTCTCACTATGTAGCTCTAGTGGTCCTAAAACTCACTGTGTGGGACCAGGCTGACCATAAATTTACAGATCTGCCTGCCTCTGCCTTCCAAGTGCTGGGATCAAAGGTGTGTGCCACTACACTTAGGAAATAAAGCATCTTAATTTAAAAAATTAGGTGAAAAACTTATTCTTAGATTATGTTTGAAAGATAAAACCTTGGCCAGGTGAGGTAGCCTATGCCTTTAACCCCAGCACTAGTGAGGCAGAGGCAGGCAAATTTCTGAATCCAAAGCCAGTCTGGTCTACATAGTGATTTCCAGGACAACTAGGACTACATAGAGACCCTGTCTCAAAAACAAAAACAACAAGAACAAAAAACCCTCCAAAAAAGCCCCTAAACATTCTTTTCTTGTAAAAGTTTTTTAAAAACATTTCATGGAGGGGCTGGAGAGCTGGCTCAGAAGGGAAGAGCACTGGCTGGTCTTGCAGAGACCTGGTTCCCAGCAGTCCCATGGTGCTCACAACCATCTACAGTCAGGTTTGAGGGGATCTGTGGCTCTCTTCTGAAGGCACCAGGCATATACATGTGCTACACATACATATATGTGGGCAAGACACTTATACAATAAAATAAAATAATCTTTAAAAATTAAAAAAATCAAGAGGCTATTTCAAATAATTTTAGAAAATCATTTTGAACTAGATATTTACAAGAATAGTTTTAAGCAGGTGGGAAGACAATTTAGCAGGTGAAAGTCTTGCTATGCAAGCCTGAGGATCTGAGTTCAGTCCCTAGAAGCCATGTAGAAAGCCAGATGTATCCATGCACATCTGTAATCCTAGCGTTCTCGTAAAGCAACAGGAGGCAGAGACAGAAGAATCAGAGGAAAGACCCTAAGCTACACCAGTGTATGTAGCACAGAGACAAGAGACTCTTATGCAAGAATGAGGCAGGAGGAGAGAACCAAGTCCCAAAAGTTATCCTCTGACTTCCACATGTTTGCTGGGCATGTGCTTTCTTACATTCAAACATGTGGGACCCTAAGAGTGAATGAAGAGAACCAACTCCCTCTTGCTATCCCTGACCTCCAATAGTGCACTGTAGCACACAAATATACAAACATGTAAATAAATAAAAATGTAAATTTAAATTTAAAAGAAATAATTTTAAAAGATAAAGTGTTTGTTGTGTGTGTTCATGTGTGTGAACTTGCACATGTGTGTGATTATATCACACTGACTCAGACACTTATTTTGCACAGCAAGCACTACTGACCCAGTCACCCTCCCAGCCACAAAAATAATCTTAAAGGTGTTCCTGGTGTCTGAGGAGGTCAGGAGCTGGGTTATGGATGGTTGTGGGTGCTGGGAACGGAAGCTGGGTCTTCTGCAGGAGCAGCAGCGTGCATAACCTTAGAGCCAGCTCTCCAGCTCCAGGCTCTTTAAGAAACATTTACATTATTGTTTTATTATTATTGTTGTTATTATTACTGCTGCTGCAGCTGGTGTTGAAAGTTGGTGCCTAGAGGCCAGAAGAGAGCATCTGATTCCCTGAGGCTGGAGTTGTGAGTGGTTGTGGGTTGCCTGATGTGGGTTCTGGGAACTGAACTCTGAAAGAGTAGGAAATGCTCTTAACTGATAAGCCATTTCACCAGTCAACAGGAGTTTGAAAAAACAAGCAATCATTTTAAAGGGAGAAAAAAAATCATAGGATATAATCAATAAATCTTTGCAAGTTAAGATAAAAGCCTCCTTTTATGCATTGTAATAGGTCATTCAAACAAATGTGCCACCATTAAAGTAAAATACAAAGCTTGCCACTGGGATGAAAACTGCATTAGAGCAGCTAGCAGCCATCCTGTGTACCAATATACATATGGAATCCAACACTGTCATTTCTGAAAGGTCAGCCTCATTCTCCATGCTTAGGTCAGTAGAATTATGCTTTATGGTTTTGGCCATAGGTGCTCAGTAAACACTCTATTATTGGGAGCTCTAATCTCTCTGCATGCGATGAGTGTGGGTAATAGATTAATGATTCACAGCGCTAGCTCTGTCTTTAGGAACACTATTACAGACTCAGCTCCTTTCTGATTAAAATGGAACTTGACAAATGTTCTTTCTTCTTTTTCTACTCACTGTGTTTTTAGCCTTTTACAGCAATGATCAGAGTCTGTGCTAGCCTTGGCATTGACAGGGCTGTTACTGGACTCTCAACCTTACTGTGTACACTCACAGGAAAAACAGACTCTGTCTCTGCTGCAAAATTCCTGCTTCACGATCTAGCATGAAAGTTATTTTCTAAGTAATTAGCTGGAAGGGCTTTACAAGACAACTGCACAGTGAATAATTTCTGCTGTTCAAGACTATGGAGAGCTATGCATATTTTAAAAGAGAAATTAATAATTTCACCAAGCTCTCAAGTTTCTTCTTAAAACAACTGGACCAGAATAAGTACTTTTTGTTCTCAAATCCTATTAGTCCAACACCAATGCTATTTTCCATGTCTCAATTAAATCATCTTTGTCAATTTCCTTGTCAATTGATACTTAAATAAAAAACTCTATAGACATGGACTTGAGGGAGCTAAGGAGTTAGGAGATAAGATGCCACCATCTACAAGTAGCATGGCTGCGTCCAGAGGCAGCATCCCTCCCCCACTGGTCAGTATCTGCCATTCTGTCTGAATTCAGGCTATCTTCTTCTGCAGATGACTCACAGGCTCTGAAGTTTGCTCTCAGAACTGCTACCTGGTCTAAGCAAAAAGAAAATGTTTCAAAGCAACCTTTGTTTTCTGCTAAAAGGGCCATCTGTTCACAATACCCAGCATAACTAGTGTGACATAAACACATACACAAATTCTATCCCAACCTTTCCCAACCTGTTCGCATTACATTTTTAACTTTAAATTAGGAAGTTTCGGCAGCCGAGCATGAACAACACAATTCTGTGCATATGGTAGTGGCTAGTTAACTGTGCCGTCTTTGCAGACTATAATGAACAGTGTGATATGCGTTGGTAGCAATCAGCCTTAAGGGAAATGCTGGCCTGGCATCTATTTGAAAGAGGACTGACAACACCCTCCCAAGTCCCTGCGAGTCTTAGAATCAGACCACCTCACAGCTGTCACTGTTCTATGAATGTTTCAGCTGCTGTCCCAGTGGTCTTAATGTCCCAGGAAAAAAATGAAAAGTTTTACATTTACAATTGTATGCATCAAAAACTACTGCTATTATAGTAAGCTGAGTCAAATTTATTTGGTCCTGTTTTGTTCTATCTCTTGGGAAACTTGAGGCCCCACAGCCCTGCTATGATAAAGAGCACAATGTGATTTGAAAGGTTCTAAAAATACCTCAGGTTTGCCTAGGCTCACTTGAAATGGTGGATGAGTCAACTACAAGTGTCAAATTTTGGTTCCTGATTCCCCGGGAACTGACAGCTGCAGCAAGTCTTGCCAGGATTCCCTTATCTCCACGCTGCTTCTCTTTGAAGTTGTTAAAGAAGATTTCATAATCTTCCCTATTTAGCGATAGGATTTCTGGTGGTAGCTACAGAATGAAATGCTTGGCTGTGTTTAAAGCCACTTATAATAGTATTTGACTAAGCACATTTTCCAAGTTGCTAAGCTTCTTGTGATGGTGAGGGGGAAAAGTGCAATGGGCTGCAAACCAGGGTGACCTCTCAACCCATGGACCTGTAACCAGAGGTTCATTTGTTGCTATGAAAAAATTCAGACCCAGAAGACACACATCAATTTGAATGAGCCCTGGGAACACAGTGTACAAGCTTAGGTTGTTGACTAAGAAATGGCAAAAATCATACAAAAGAATTGACTACAGGTTACCAGATTAAATAGCAAATTTCAGTTTTTGATCAGGTACATAAAACTGTGAGAAAATACACAGTCAAGGTTAGGGCGAAGAGTTACATATGACTAATTTTCTCAACTGAAGCTTCCAAAATAGTGCCAAGACATTTCTAAAATATTAATATCCTGATGACAAAAAAAAAAGCCCAATCAACTTTGACCTGGCAGATCTCTGTGAGTTTGAGACCACTCTGGTCTACATATTGAGTTTCAGGCTGCATAGTGAGACCATTAGAAAAGAAGGGAGGGAGGGTCAAAGTCCCATTTATTTAATGATTTTCAAACCTTTTTTCAACAGTGAAATTTTATTATCAAACAAACTATTACTTGAAGTCCCAATATATCATTCAGATAAAACCAGAACTGGGGTAGCTGAGGGCAGAAGAGGGATGAGAACATGCCAAGATACTTCTTCAGACTCTGGGTATGTGAAAAACACTAACGAGAAGTCTGAGCTTGATGAAAGGCTGTACACACAAGAACGCTGAAACACTCAAAACCCTTAAAAGTAACAGCAAAAACTGTGAATATAACCTAAATTATAAACATTTGAAAAATACCAGAAAGTTAACACCATAAAGAATTTTTAAATTCAAAGAACTAATAGATAAAACTATTTCTATTGTTAGAACAAACAAAACTACATTAGAATGTGTCAAAAACACATGGAATTATTATTTTTAGAATCTACACATAGGTGATCTGGGATATTCTTTGGCTTCTCTTCTGTACTAACATGGAAAGATCTAAGACTTGTTTTCAGAAGCAAAATGCATAATAAACAAGGTACAATGCTATTCAAATTTCTGACTCACAGAGCAGCATTATTTCTGTCTCTAGAGACAGACCTAAAATGGTTTAATCAGTTGTTTCTCTCTGGAAGGGTTGGGTTGGGGATGGGAGACAGTCCAATTTTCATGCCACAAGACTCTAATCAGGGGGCTGGAGAGATGTCTCAGATCTGGAGTTAAGAGCACTGGCCATTCTTCTAGAGGATCTGGATTCGATTTCCAGCACCCACATGGTGGCTAACATGCCTTTGTAACTCCAGGGGCTCCAACTCCTTCCTATGGAATCCACAGATACCAGGTGTACACATGACACATGACATAAATGTAGCCAAACACTCATACACATTAAAAGTTTTAACTGGGCATGGTACCATCACAGACATGCTCATAGGTGCTTCACTGATATACATGTCTCATACTCTAATTACATTAACAAGATTACCATCACAAAGTATATTCCTACCGCTGGACAACCATGCCAAAACTAAGTTTTTAAAGACTGAGCCCATGCTCAGTGAACAGTTACTAAGATAATTCTTACCTGCACTACCTTAGTTGATCCTGAATCTAGGTTACTTAGAAGTAGAAAGTATTTCCTATTTATTTCTAATAATTCCAGTCTGAGAAACACTGGTTTCAAATTTAAGCTGTAAAGTATAGTTCTAGCTTTCAAATTCTCCACTTAAGTGATAACAAAAACATAAAAGTATCAGGGACCAACACCCTGGAGCTTCTCCTACAGTCACTGGTGTTCTGAGAACGCCGCAGGGAATAATGCAAACAGTCCTCAGAGTCACTGTGGAGACACATCTCGTCCTTGGATATCAAGTACTGCTGGCTACTGCTCTCATTCTACACACTCTGCACAGTCAGTCTATAGCTGAGTGGGAAGAGAAGCAGACATTTGCCCAAGGCCGTTCATTTGATGAGTGACACTCAAAGGACTGAATCCCAGAACCCGTGTTCTTAACCTCTCCTGCATACTGTATGTTCCTCCTGCACACAATGATTACTCCACATGCTATATGTAATGGCACCCTGTTGCAGGATATTTGTTTGCACTGATATTCCGAAACTGCCAATAAAGTTTATTTTGAATCAGAGGGTGATTAGCAACTAGCAGACCAGCATTAGCCATAGAGGTTTTGGAGGACCCAGGATACATATAGAGACACAGGAAATATTAGGGAGAGGCTTAGAAAGACTTGTAGGCCCTTTTGGATCATGGAATGAGACAGAGAGGAGATCACTGGTTTCTTCTGTGCTGCTTCTCTGATCAATCAGGTTTTTACCCCAATATCTGACTGTCACCTCTACACACCTTCAGCCCCGCCCCCCATGCAGGCAGCTGCAGGTGCCCTTAGCACGGCCGGCCGTAAAGCACAGTGATAGCCACTGCAGCCCCAGCAGCTGGTTTGGCTGCCTAGTCACCACTCCTGCACACACAGGGCTCCCACTATAGCTGGCCACACACACCACACAGAGCTCTGTCATCACCACAGTTGCCACTGTGGACAAACTGAAAAGTCATCAGATCTGGTGAGACACCTGGGAATTCTAAAGGAGGGAATTAGGTTTTATTTAAAAAGAAAAATCTTTCCCACATTAAGAATGGGGAATGTTACAATGCAGGGAGTTGGGACTCTGTATGAATGGATGGTTTAAAATTTTTAAAAAAATAAATGAAGACTCAACATAGCTAGGATGGATATAATGTGAATTATAATTATAATCTGTTTGGTAATCATATTTTATCCCTCAAATAGTGGTTTGATATCTGTGCCAAATAAAAAGATTGACTGATAAGATACAAGTCTTAGAAAGACCAACCAGTGAAACTAAGAAAAGTATTCACATACAGACAGAGGAATTTAGAGCAGAATCTACCACACCATGGTATGCTGAAACTGAAGAGGAGAGGCCAAAGGTTATCAGAAAACCAACTTAATTTATCTGGTTTCCATACAAAAATGACCACCAGATGACAGGCACTCCCAACGCTATGCAGAAGTTAACTGCAGTCCTGTAGAAGTGCTAGTTGGAGGAGATTTAAGGAAGTAGACATTTCATATGCATTCACTCTGTGTGAAGCAGATGTTCAGTTCATGGGCAACTCGGGAACAGAATTATCCCCCAAGATAGAAAAGATTTAGCTACAGCAATATTGGAAGCTGATCTGCAGTTACAATGGTAAACATGGAGGAAAGCTTCTCAGTGAAGGTCAGTCTGCTGATTTGCAAAGACAGTTTGTATTTGATGATCACACCTTGACCCTATGTCATACAACAGCCTTGACTGCTTGGGACAGGGCTGAACAATCAGGAAAGAGGACTGAGTCATTTACTAAATTATACAAGCCCCAAAAGAAGCCTTTACTGATTTTTTTATTTTGCATCATACTACCTTCTACACATCTCCTATAGGAATTCTTATGCAGAGAGAAGATAGTATCTTAGAATGGTTATTTTTTAACATATAGAGTAAATATTAAAGACCTATATAAAAAAAACAGTGTCTGAATTGATTCTGAAAGGAAAATGGACTTTGCTAAATAACAGGAACAGACCCAACAGAATCTGTGGTTCCTTTTACTAATGTTAAAATTGCCTCATTATGGGCAGAAAATGAACATTGGCAAAGAGCTTGCAGTAATTATTTGGGAGCAATTAGCATTAAATAGTCCAAAAGCAAGAGAATTCAGTTTATAAAAGGAATTAATTGGGGGCTGGAGAGACTGCTCAGTGGTTAAGAGCACTTGCTGCTCTTCCAGAGGTCCTGAGTTCAATTCCCAGCAACCACATGGTGGCTCACAACCATCTGTAATGAGATCTGGTGCCTCTTGTGGCATTCGGGCATACATGGAGGCAGAATGTTGTATACAAAATAAATATATAAATAAATC
>JAQHUG010000116.1:1079309-1092638 GCA_028555095.1 Dicrostonyx torquatus
TTTTCTTAAGGCATATTATCTCAAAATTTATAAACATTCTCTTGTGATATTAATGTTCATATAGAGTACTAACTAATCTAGAAATAGGCTTCATTTAACATCTTGTATGTGATTTTGGGATTGAGTCTAAAGCAGGTAACTAGTAAGTAAGTTTGTGCACCCAGTATATACTTTACAAATTGTGGTCTTTAACCTCTTGAATATCTGCTGCATATGAATTTTAAATATTTACATTTTCTACAGTGAACCATAACCATTTCAGGTACACTTTTGAGGTTTCTTAGATGATGATGGGACCATGTAACAATAAATTCACCTGAATTGTGGTAATGCCACTAAGCTGACAACATCAGCCAAAATCAGCTTTGGACTATAGACTGCTCTGGCCAACTTCAAAATGGTTAGTTAAGATGGTCCAGACTCATAGGGTACTCCAGTCAGGACTTCAGATAAGCCCTGAACTTTCCCACCACACTGAGACTGGACAACAGTTAGCTCTCCCAGGAATTGAACATTAGCTCAGTTTTCTCAGAGTTCCCTAAAGATGCTATAGTCCTTCAGACAACAGAAAGTAAATTTAAGAATACAACATCCACATTCCCAAGAAGAATGGTGGGTGTTTCTCTCTCTCTCTCTCTCTCTCTCTCTCTCTCTCTCTCTCTCTCTCTCCTCCTTCCTCCTTCCCTTTCTTTCTCTAAGATAGAGACTATGTAGTCTCAGTTAGCCTGGAACTACGTAGCCCAGGTTGATATCAAGTTGTTATTGATCATGGTCAAGAAAGAAACTAAGCAAAGGATATTAGATTCAGGAATCTCAATATTAAAAGAAAAAGGACAAATACAGAAATAATAGGATAAAAGGGTATATTATTGAACCTACTTTTAAACTAAAAAAAAAAGAAACTACTAGTCTCAAATATTTTACACTGGTATGGATTTTTGTATATTGATAAAATTTAAGGTTATTTTTATTATACTGTATATATTTCTACTCTTATTTAAGATATTGTACCTATACAGTACATTTAACAAAGTAATGTAAAGTTCTAGTCCTTTTTTTAATGATTTTTATGGAGCTCTACATTTTTCTCTGCTCTCCTCCTTGCCTCTCCCCTTCCCCTTCAACCCTCCCCCAATGTCCCTATGCTCCAAATTTACTCAGAAGATCTTGTCTTTTTATACTTTCCCATGTATATTAGGTCTATGTAAGTCTCTCTTAGTGTCTGCATTGTTGTCTAAGTTCTCTGGGATTGTGGTTTATAGGCTGGCTTTCTTTGCTTTATGTTTAAAACCAATGAGTGAGTACATGTGGTAATTGTCTGTCTATATCTGGGTTACCTCACTCAAAATAATGTTTTCTAGTTCCATCCATTTTCCTGCAAAATTCAAGATTATTTATATAATTTTTTCTGCTGTGTAGTACTCCATTGTGTAAATGTACCACATTTTCTTTATCCATTTTTCAGTCAAGGGGCATTTAGCTTATTTCCAGGTTCTGGCTATAACAAACAAAGCTGCTATGAACATAGTTGAGCACGTGTCCTTGTGGCACGATTGAACATCCTTTGGATATATACCTAAAAGTGGTATTATTGGGTCTTGAGGAAGGTTGTTTCCTAATTTTCTGAGAAATCACCACACTGACATCCAAAGGGGTTGTACCAGCTTGCATTCCCACCAGCAATGCAGAAGTGTTCCCTTTTCCCCACACTCTCTCCAGCATAAGTTGTCATCAGTGGTTTTGATCTTGGCCATTCTTACAGGTGTAAGATGGAATCTCAGAGTTGTTTTGATTTGCATTTCTCTGATGACTAAGGATGTTGAACATTTCCTTAAGTGTCTTTCAGCCATTTTAGATTCCTCTGTTGAGAGTTTCTGTTTAGGTCTGTATTCCATTTTTTAAAATTGGATTATGTGACCTTTTTGTGTCCAATTTCTTGAGTTCTTTGTATATTTTGGAGATCAGCCCTCTGTCTGATATAGGGTTATTGAAGACCTTTTCCCATCCTGTAGGCAAATGCTAGTCCTTAAAAGTTATTATCACAAACTACTTAGGATAATAAAGAAATGCAGGTTAGTAGTTATTTATCTATAACAATCAAATTTGTAGCCATGTTAGGTATGTTTTCAAGGTCAAATATAATTTTTAGATAGATGGTCTTCAAATTACCTCAGAGACATACAGAATATGACATTTAAGATGTTTTAATAACATATGGCCTTGCCTTGACTGCTGACAGTATGCTGTCCAAATTAGACAAGCATGAGATAAAAGAAGGCGACTGCCAAACTTTGCCAAGACAAGGTAGGACATCCCTGCCTCAAATAAAAGTCTGTCAGGTATTCTAGGCCTGTAAGCTGAAGATAGATGCCCCAATGTTGCAGAGGAAACTTGGGTAATTGTCCAGACAGCTAGATGCTTCTTATTTCTACAGTTTGGGAAGTTGTTTGTTCTGCTCTTCCTGTTTACTCAGGTAATATTATATCCTCCTCTGATCTTTGATGAGGTTGGAGACTAGATAGTTATACAGTTTTCCTTGTTATAAAACTCAGAAAAGAAACTCACAAAAGAGATGCAAAGGGTATAAGGTTGATAGATGTGAAAGCTTAAGTCATTTATCTAAAAAAATGCTTTAAGGTCTTCTAGAAAGATATTTCTAGGGGCTGGAGAGATGGCTCAGAGGTTAAGAGCATCGCCTGCTCTTTCAAAGGTCCTGAGTTCAATTCCCAGCAACCACATGGTGGCTCACAACCATCTGTAATGGGGTCTGGTGCCCTCTTCTGGCATGCAGGCATACACACAGAGAGAATATTGTATGCATAATAAATAAATAAATATTTTTAAAAAAAGATATTTCTACGTTGGTAATAGAAGTCATAATAGAAAGTGATTTAGGGACAAAACATTGACCTCACAAAAACAGGAAAGATAATGGAGTATTTTCTCCAAATTTGCCAAATACAATTGGACTGAACATTGTGAATGTAATTCATACTTGATAATTGTTATTATATATAGTTTTACTCTGTTAAGTTAAAACCTTTCCTTTTTATTTAAACAAAAACTGAGAAATGTGGGGTATTTGTTTACATTGACACTCAAATACTCAAGTTTACTTTAAATTAGAGGGCAGAATTAGTGACTAGCTGACCATAATTAACCATAGAGGTTTTGGAGGACCCAGGATACATATAGGAAAACACAGGAAGTAGTAGGGAGTCGCTTAGAAAAATTCGTAGGCCCTTTTGGATTAGTGGAGAGAAAGGGAGAGAGAGGGGAGGTAATTTGGTTGCTTCTCTATTGCTTTTCTGATCAATCAGGTTTTTACCCCATATCTGACTCCCCAAGTTTTATTTAATAATAGAACAATGTAAGTAATGCTTCAGCACCCATAGACAACTGTTCTACGTAGTGACTGTGCCTCTGAGGGTCAGAAGCTTTGATATAAATTATTTAATGTGCTTTTCCTAGAGATAATAATCTTCATTTTACAGATGGAAACTCCTCAGACAAGTCAATGAATCCATTCAAGGTTAACAGAAATACAGATTCTACTCTGCACAAGTCTTAGCTATGCAATGCTATCATTTCCCTGAGTGCCATTAAACTAAAGTAAAAATGATAATCTTGTTCTTATAATGAGAACACACGCTGTGTGCAAACATCTAGCACATAGCTCTGCATGAGAAGCTCTCAAAAACGTCAGCCTTGCTTGTGGTTTGGTCGTGGCACTTTTCACAAACACTACACCACTCCTTCCCCCCACCTCTCTCTCCCTCCTCCTCTTCCCTCCCTTTCTTTTCCTAAGATAAAGACTATGTAGTCCCAGTTGGCCTAGAACTATGTAGCCCAGGCTGACCTCAAACTTTTGGCTAATTCCCTGCTTCAAACTCTGACTGCTGTACTTAGACATCCCAAGTTTGTGCCACCATTTCTTTTTCCTTCTTCTTTTTTTCTTTTGGTTTTTCAAGACAGGATTTCTCTGTGTAGCCCTGACTATCCTGGAACTCAATCTGTAGACCAGGCTGGCCTCGAACTCAGATCTTCCTGCCTCTGCCTCCTGAGTGATGGGATTAAAGACATGTGCCACCACGTCCAACATGTCATTATTTCTTAACACCTCCTCACCACGTGCTTTGACAATTAATTTTTAAAATATGAGTTGGTTTTTCTTTTTGGTGACTACCATGTAACACCAGATAAGAAGCTTCAGTGAAGGCCAGCTATCTTACATAATTCTAAGGAGAACAAACTTCTTCCTTTTGCCCATATGGCCTATCACTCTATCAAAGTTGAAAATAAAATTGGTCTACCAAGATTTGTTCTTTATAAAATTATGCATAATGTTCCCCAATACCTTCTGTTCTTTTAGGTAATTGCCAAATAATTTACTTGATTTGTTCTAGTTTTGATCAAACATTATGCAAAAATTAAGTTGACCATAGCATTTCCAAAGCTATCTTTTCCACTTATAAAATATTCTTGGTCTGCCATAAGATATCTCTGCCCAACATAATATCTCGAAAATAAAGGCTTACAGTTTGCCACTGGGTTCTTAAACCTCACACTTGCATAGAGAATTCAAAGCATGACCCATCGCCCTGTGGTCACAGCAGTTAGATTCTCCTTCACTTAGAGAAAAAAAAAAAAAAAACGCTAGCAAGCAGCACAGGCCCCTGTAAGCAAAACTGATGTGTAATTAACCTTTTTGTTTCTTGCACATCAAAGATGCCGTGAAACACATGTTCTGCTTCCAAGAATCATTTAAAATATGCTGTGTCTGACAGCCATCTGGAAGGAGATGCTAAAAGTCAAAGAAATTTGGTTTTGAGGGTTTTTTTTTTGGTTGTTGTTGTTTTCAGATACTGTAGCCTAGGCTAGCCTAAGAGTCCCATCATTCCTATTGTCCAGGGACCCCCAACACTGTGATGATAGGCACGAGCCCTACATGGTTCTCAAAGGAAGTTTTTCAACCAAATGTTGCCTTCCCAAAGTCACTACTTCCCCTTGAGACTAAAAGCCTCACTGGCAGGTCACACGCAGACACACTGGAGAAAATCATCTGCAGCAGGGGAACAAGTCACTTGTTTGGCACAGTGAAGGAACACTGCCAGTTTTTCACAGTATGAACTCAAGAACTTTTCAAAGTCCAAAATGAGATATGGACAAGAGCAGCCTTTGCTGAGGTACAGGAGCTGGGACAAAATGCAATTGCCTATAAGAGTAAGAAGAGCACAGGCAAGGTGTCAGGACCCAGGTATGGCTATCACTTGAACTGCCAAGTAAGAAAGCAGTGGGCTAAGACAAGACTTTCTGGGCTTTATTCATTCCTTTATCCAACATGACTTAAGTGACTCTTGAGCTAACTTTATGAAAGAGGATAAAGATCAATACTTTTGTTGCTTGAGGTTAACCATCAGTAATCAGTATTATTTGTCCCATTCTAACTGCGAGTCTGATGCAATAAATGCAACTATTAAAGCATTGCTCAAAACTTAAAGAACAAGGAAACGCAGTATTTTAAAACTTGTGAGCATGTCAGATGAGGTCTGATGAGTGCTGCTCAAACACACACCATTGACAGAGTAGTTTAGTGATGTCTTCTTAGTTCTTTATGGAAATACATTTACCAACAAAGATGAAATTTTATTATCTATTTGATTCTACTAGTTTTATTTTATTTTTATAATTTAATACTTAAATAAATCCAATATAAATTCATTTAACTAAAATGTGAAAGTATTGGGGCGATGACTCAGAGCATGTACTACCCTTGCAGAGGACCTGAGTTCAAGTCCCAGCACCTATATCAGGTGATTCAGAACCACCTGTAATTCCAGCTCCAAGGACTCCAACACCTCTGGCCTCTGCAGGTACCTGCAATCACATGCACACCACACACACACAATTTTAAAAAGGCAAGTGAAATTCTAGAATACTATCTCATAGAACACCAGTCTTTTATATCTTATATACAGAATGTTTCAACATTACCTCAAAAAAATTAATATTTAATACTTCAGCTTTCAGTAAATTTTACAAAATGAGATTAACTTCTTATCAAAATAAACTTAAGAAAACTGAACATTAGTGACTTGAAATGAAACCTCAGTGTCACAATGTTGATCCACGGGATGTCTCAGCTTACCTCTTCTCCCTTCAAAACCTCAGTGCCATCGAATTCCCGGGTCTGATTTGTCTTTAGCGACACTTCTCTCTCTAGGCTGGCTAACTTCTCCTTGGTCTCCTGAAGTTCCTCAGCTTTGGCTTCTTTTTTACGAGAAATAATAGATGCCTAATTGAATATTTAATATGAGAATAAAATAAGAAATACATTCAGTTTTGTTATCTTGTAAAATCATCTACTCTGTGGAATTTTTAATATAAAATTTCAGTATCAGCTTTGCTGGGTTTTTTTTTTTTTTTTTTTTGAGACAGGGTTTCGCTGTGGCTTTATAGCCCTCCTAGAACTAGCTCTTGTAGACCAGACTGTCCTTGAACTCACAGAGATCCGCCTGCCTCTGCCTCCTGAGTGCTGGGATTAAAGGCATGTGCCACCAATGCCTGGCAATCTACTGTCCATTCTCATGAGTTAGTATTTACCATGATCAAAAAGTGTATTGTCAAACTCAAAACATTTTGAAAGACAAAAGCCTGTGAGAAAAAAAAACTAAAAAACCAAATATGCAATAGCAAAAATATTCAAGCCTTGTTAAATAACCCTGAAGGGCAATGAAAATACTTTCTAGGGAAGTACACAGAAAATTCCATCTACTGTTTGTCATAGGAAGACAATAAGAAAACCTAATTTCAACTGGGCAATGGTGGCACACGCCTTTAATCCCAGCACTCAGGAGGCAGAGACAGGCGGATATCAGCCTGGTCTAAAGAGTGAGTTCCAGGACAGGCTCCAAGCTACAGAGAAACCCTGTCTAGAAAAAACAACAACAACAACAAAAGCCACTATTTTCAGAACTGCAAGGCAATTTAGCTAACTAAAGTCAATACCAATATTTTAAAAATGAAAGGCCAAGATCTACGACATTTGGTACATTTAAAGAAGACTTTTAGGATACCTGATCTTTGATAAAGAAGCAAAATATATCAAATGGAAAAAAAGAAAGCATATTTAACAAGTAGTGTTGGCATAACTGGATATCAACATGTAGAAGAATGAAAATAGACCCATATCTATCACCATGCACAAAACTCAAGTCCAAATGGATCAAAGACCTCAACATAAAGCCAGCCACACTGAACCTTATAGAAGAGAAAGTGGGAAGTACACTCGAACGCATTGGCACAGGGAACCACTTCCTAAATAGAACCCAGCAGCACAGACACTGAGAGAAACAATTGATAAATGGGACCTCCTGAAACTGAAAAACTTCTGTAAAGCAAAGGACACGGTCAACAAGACACAACGCCAGCCTACAGAATGGGAAAAGATCTTCACTAACCCCACATCAGACAGGGGGCTGATCTCCAAAATATACAAATAACTCAAGAAATTGGACACAAAAAGATCACAGAATCCAATAAAAAAAAATGGAGTAAAGACCTAAACAGAAAACACTCAACAGAGGAATCTAAAATGGCTGAAAGACACTTAAGGAAATGCTCAACATCCTTAGTCATCAGAGAAATGCAAATCAAAACAACTCTGAGATTCCATCTTACACCTGTAAGAATGGCCAAGATCAAAAACACTGATGACAACTTATGCTGGAGAGGTTGTGGGGAAAAGGGAACACTTCTGCATTGCTGGTGGGAATGCAAGCTGGTACAACCCCTTTGGATGTCAGTGTGGCGATTTCTCAGAAAATTAGGAAACAACCTTCCTCAAGACCCAATAATACCACTTTTAGGTATATATCCAAAGGATGCTCAATCGTGCCACAAGGACATGTGCTCAACTATGTTCATAGCAGCTTTGTTTGTCATAGCCAGAACCTGGAAACAACCTAAATGTCCCTCAATCGAAGAATGGATAAGAAAAATGTGGTACATTTACACAATGGAGTACTACACAGCAGAAAAAAATAACGACAGCTTGAATTTTGCAGGAAAATGGATGGAACTAGAAAACACTATTTTGAGTGAGGTAACCCAGACTCAGAAAGACAATTGTCACATGTACTCACTCATAGGTGGTTTTTAAACATAAAACAAAGAAAGCCAGCCTACAAACCACAATCCCAGAGAACTTAGACAACAATGCAGACACTAAGAGAGACTTACATAGATCTAATCTACATGGGAAGGAGAAAGTAGAAAAAGACAAGATCTCCTGAGTAAATTGGGAGCACGGGGACCTTGAGGGAGGGTTGAAGGGGGGAGGGGAGAGACAGGGAGGGGAGCAGAAAAAAATGTAGAGCTCAATAAATATCAATAAAGAAAAATAAATAAATAAAATAAAAGATTTTTTTAAAAAGTATGTTATGCATATGTGTGTCTGCTTCAGTGTCTGCATGGCACCATGTGTGTGCATGAGCTCATGGAGATCAGAAGAGGGCGTCGAAATGGGAGCTATAGGAAGTTGTCATTTGCCGTGTGGATGCTGGGAACTGAAGCGAGGTCCTCCATGAGAGCAGCAAGTGTTCTTAGCCACTGAGCCATAATTTATTTTTATATATCTCCAGCCCATGATTTATTTTTATTTGTGTGTGTGTGTGTATGTGTGTGTGTGTGTGTGTGTGTGTGTGCATGTGTATGTGGATGCCTATGGAGACCAGAAGGCGTTGAATTTATATTTCTTGGAGCTGAAGCCACAGGCAGTTGTGAGCTTCCTGACCTGAGTGCTGGGAACAAGACTGGGGTCCTCTGCAAGAGCAGCAATTGCTCTTAAATGGAGAGCCATCTCTTCAGCATTTTAATAAACAAGATGTAGGTCAAAAGTTAAATATCAGGGGCCTCCAGAGATGGCTCAGAGGTTAAGAGCACTGGTTGTTCTTCCAGAGGTCCTGAATTCAATTCCCAGCAACCACATGGTGGCTCACAATTATCTGTAATGAGATCTGATGCCGTCTTCTGGCATGCAGGCATGCATGAAGAAAAAACACTATAAACATAATATTTTTTAAGTTAAACATCAGAATAAACAGAATTGTACGAATTTACATAATCCACCAGGTGCTCTTAAAGGTGCATGAGCATTTATGTGAGCTAGAGCTCTGTAAAACTGCCTGCCTTCCTTTCTTCCCTTGATTGATTGAGACAGAGGTTTTGTATGTAGTCCTGGCCATCCTGAAGCTCACTATGGCTGGCCTTGAATTCACAGAGGTCCTCTAGCTGTTTCCTTCTGGGTACTGAGGATTAATGGTGTGGGCCAACACCACTATACCCAGCCTTGGGAACGTCCTCAGCTGAGTCACCATGTTCACGTTTCTGAGGGCTATCAGCCAAATCGTGGCAGAGCACAAATAGCATAGAGTGAAACAAATGTGACAGAAGAGTACTCTCGAGTACAAACCCTTTAAAGAGTCTATTTTCTTTGTATAACCTATAAGTAAAAAGGGAAGCAATGAAGGAGCGTTTTCCCCTATGCAAGTATTCCATGTTAACAGACAAGGGAGTGAAGTAGCACTCTGTGTGGAACTGTGGTGTAGGCAGGTAATATAAATAGAAACTTTAGTCCAAGCCAGGATGGATCTCACATAGTGGAGAAAGACGAGTATCCTTCTAGATCAAAGTGCCCAGCATCTCCCTATATCCAACACTGTGTTGATGCTATTAATTAATTCCAATAGACAAGAAGCAGAAGAATTTGAAAGTTGGAACCTCTATATCATATAATTATATCTCTTGAAAAATGGATAGCAAAATTACAGTTAAGAAATCAATTCATTTGGTTTGTCTTGTTTTTTGGCTTTTCAAGACAGGGTTTCTCTGTGGAGCTTTAGAATCTGTCCTGGAACTCACTCTGCATACCAGGCTAACCTTGAACTCAGAGACCTGCCTCTGTCTCCCAGATTGCTGGGATTAAAAGCATGTACCACCACCACCCGGCAACGAATCAATACTTTAATCTGAGAGTGTACACATATTTTGGCTGTATTTTGACTTACATCTCCTAACAAACTTGCCATTTAGAAGACAGAATTCCACAGTCACAGAAACTGGCACACTGCATTTCAAACTCTGCCTTCCTAGTGTCTTCTTTGTTCTAACATGGGGCTCGCACTGACAGGAAAGCCTTTGTTCTTTACTTCCTCCTCACCTTTCAGATAACACAGCCTTCCCCATAAACTACAGACTTAAGTTTGTGAGCCAAGAGAAAGGCCTTACCTGTTGCCTATACAGCGAGAGCTTGCCTTCAATTGGCTCATTTCTCATCATTTTCTTCTCAATCAACTGATTGATCTCTGTGTTTATTTCATTGACCTAAAAGACCGTAAACATGAAACATGTTAAAAACTCTCCCTATGAGAACCAGGAGTGGTGGTGTGTAACTGAAACTCCAGCATTCAGGAGGCGGAGGCAGGATAGGTACTTCAAAATCACTTTCTGCTATACAGTGGAATCCTCTGAAAAAAACCGACTGATGGACCAAACAGACAAGCATACAACTCTCCCCATGATTACGCAAACTAGTGACCTCAGTAGTGACTCCAGGACACACTCAGCTTGAGTTTATAGTTTTTACCATTTCTGAAGTCAACGAAGAGCAGAGTTCCAACTACTGTATGAGTGAACTTTTATGAGCACTTTTAGAAACAACTTTAATAATATTTGTACAATTTGATTACTTCTATAGATTGAATCTGACATGCCTACACAGTCCTGAAGTAGTTAGAGAAAATAGTCTTACATCATTATGTGGAATGTGCTTTCTCTAAACCTGAAGTTATCCACACACCTCGACTGTGACTTATAAATCACTAAGTCACAGTGTAAATCCAGACAGACAATCCCCAAAGGCAGACCAAGGGAATTCAGAAACCCAGTCGAGAAAGTTGACGTGGAATATACAAAACTTTACTATTCTAATGCCTGTGGCCCTTTGAGAGCTAGCACTTACGCTGTTCATTAACGCTTTGTAAAGTAATACAACTGAACAGTACCAGCTTCTCAACAAGGAAAACATTCCAGTGTACCCATCCCTCCAAAGAGGTCCTTAAATTTAAGCCACATCTGACTTGGACATCTACGTTGTCTAAGTGAATTAAAAGCAATATGGTTAGAATTAGATATTTAATTATAGAGGCTATTGAATAAATTAAGGAACCAGCAAATAAAAACCTTTCAATCAATTTTCATGATAACTTTTAAAAATATACAAATGAGCAGTGTTTTATTTATAGGGAACAAAATGTTCTAAGACGTTACCAGGTTTAGTGAGCACTGAAATAAAGTCTAGCCTGAGCACACAAGAAAAGCTTTAAATTGGAAGCTGTCCTATTACATTTAAAATCTGATATTATGATTATTCTGAAGTAGAAGCACAACATTCTAGAATTTTCACTGAGACAACTCATCAGCAGAGCGTCAGCCCTTAGCCCAGGCTAGCTCTAGAGCCACGAGTAGAACAGTGCCAGTATCTTCACAAAACAGACAGAGTTGGGAGCTGGAAGATGATCTTTACTTACTTTAGACTCAAGTTCTAGAAGGTCAGAGTGGCCCATAGCTGGCTCAGAAACCACTTTTTGCAAAAAATGTAATTCTTTTTTCTTGCTTTCTAACTCTTTCGGAAATTTTTCAGTGACCATATATGAATTAAATTTTATCTCCTCCTCTAGCCTCTTCATTAAACCTTTAAAAAAAAAGTAAATGAAAGTTTAGCTCCAGCCAGGCGTACACATAGAATCCCTGTCTTGAAAAACTAAAAAAGAAGTTTAGCCCAACAGTGTATGTGGTGCTATACCCCTCTGCACTCTGCTTCATGAGTAGGCAGAGACGGGGGGTAGAGGGGTTAAAGCTCTCCGTACAGCACTTATACAGTGCAGTAAAAGGCCACGGAAGTCTTTCCAGGTTAATTAGTATGACTACAAATCACAATTTACATAGAGGAATATTTAGAGGATTATAGTAAAAATGATATTACGATTGTTTTAACATCATAACCTAATTCCTTAAATCACAACATTCACACAAGGAACTGTAGAATCAGACTTACCACTGTCCTTCTTTGCCTTCTAAGTATTTAAGAAGCCAGTCAGGCAAATAAAAACACAAATGAAATCTACCCCAGGTCCTAACAGACATTTTAGTCTTTTTCTTTTGTTATTTGTTTGTTTGTTTTTTTTTTTGAGTTGGTGTCTCTATACAGTCCTGGCTGTCCTGGAACTCACTCTGTAGACCAGGCTGATCATGAACTCACAGAGATCCGCCTGCCTCTGCCTCCTGAGTGCTGGGATTAAAGGTCTGACTGGCTTCGTTTTCTTTTATGGTATCTCCACTTCCAATATCTCATAAACAGTAACACATAATAATTTGTCAGCATCAAACCAATGAAAAAGAGAAAGGAAAGTGCTCACTTCCATAAATATCTTACATTTGGTTGCTTTTGATTTTCCCCAAGTATTAGTTTATAGTAAATGTTTTTAAGATTTAATAGCTTTCTTACTTTAGCAAATGTACAACTATACACAGATTTTCAGTGAATAATGGTTTTATTTTAAATCCCTAGCCTGGAGAGATTTATATAGTTTATTTCTGATCCTTGCATTACATGTTTACAAATTCTGGCTTGACTTTTAAAAATGGTAAGTTTCCAGCTTAAGTCATCTATGGATGAAGACTGCATAATAAATATGGCCCAAAGCTTTAAAATTATGTATTTTTAGTTCTGTTGTACAAATAGAACATGCAAAATTTTATTAATGCAAATTCACAAGTTTCCCATTCATTCTTTTAATGCCCCCTTCCCACCCCTTTGAAGGCCTGGAGAAAGAAGGTTTAATGAAGAACGGTCCACTCAGGCACTCATTCCCAGGCATTTTCTCACTAACTCTACATTCTCATTCCCTCTTCTTTGGCTATGTGAGGACTAGCCTTCTCATCTCCAGGCATTTATATACTTCCTATAAACAGAGGTGCATGGAATCAAAGTCTAAAATAATTTTTGAATATAAAATTCTTAAGTATTTTTCTATTTTAAAAAGTTTTGAAAACACTGACACTACAGTGACAAAAAGCAGCTGGATGATTGCTAGGAAAGAAATTGTGGTACACTTACACAATGGAGTACTACATAGCAGAAAAAAATAATGACAGCTTGAATTTTGCAGGAAAATGGATGGAACTAGAAAACATTATTTTGAGTGAGGTAACCCAGACACAGAAAGACAGTTGTCACATGTACTCACTCATAGGTGGCTTTTAAACATA
>JAQHUG010000116.1:1092895-1122225 GCA_028555095.1 Dicrostonyx torquatus
AAAAAAAAAAAAAAAAAAAAAAGACAAGATCTCCTGAGTAAATTGGGAACATAGGGACATTGGGGGAGGGTTGAAGTGGGAGGGGAGAGACAGGGAGGGGAGCGGAGAAAAATGTAGAGCTCAATAAATATCAATAAAGAAAAGCAAAAAACAAAACAAACAAAAAAGAACATGTGGTTCCTGCAACTCTTTTGCTTCTCACAAATAATGCTACTATGGGCATGTCTGTTCAAGTTTCTGTATGAATAGATGCTTCAGATCTAAGTATGTGCCTAAGATCAGGAGTTGGTGAGCTGGCTCATTAAGCAAAGGTGCTTGCCTACAGGTCTGCTGACCTGAGTTTCACCTCTGGAGCCCACGTGATGGAAGGAGAAAAGCAAC
The DNA here is from genome assembly GCA_028555095.1 of Dicrostonyx torquatus. Taxonomy (NCBI): domain Eukaryota; kingdom Metazoa; phylum Chordata; class Mammalia; order Rodentia; family Cricetidae; genus Dicrostonyx; species Dicrostonyx torquatus. The sequence goes on from JAQHUG010000116.1 coordinate 1,093,277, forward strand.
TCCCACGGGTTGTCTTCTGACCTCCACACTCACACCGTGATACCTGTGCCCTCTCACAGATAAATGTTGAAAGACAGAAATAGAAGTTCACATGGTGACAAATTTTAGTATTATTGATGAGTTTTGAACTGTTTTTAAAGCAGTTATATTCTTTACATTTCCACAAACAAATATGAGAGTCTCAATTTCTGTACATTTTTGCAAACACCTGTCATTCTATGTATGTGTACTATCTATAGATCACTATCCCTCCCTTAGCTACACGATTACAGTGTAATATTTCTCTAACACAAATGAGAGCTTTGTATTGTTTTTAGCTTGGGTAATCTCCTTGCTGATGTGCAAGAACATTTTCAAAATGCCTGGGATAGGTTTAAGTGGGTTATGAGAACAATTCATCTGTGCAGAGTTATATAGAACTCAGCCAGGGACACCCTGTAAGTCTACAAACCAGACCATAGAAAACATTCAGACTGAAGTCCAGCATCTGACTTTTTTCTTTACAGCCTCGACAGAGATCTGTGTTTTCCCTGCATCTTTCTCACAGCGCCCACCCTAAACACACGGGAGGATTTACTTCCACAGCTAATGTTACTTTTACACCATGACTGAAATAGGAGGCAAAAAATGTTTTTGAGCTGGGCAGTGGTGGCGCATGCCTTTAATCCCAGCACTCGGGAGGCAGAGGCAGGTGGACCTCTGTGAGTTCGAGGCCAGCCTGGTCTACAAGAAGCTAGTTCCAGGACAGGCTCCAAAACTGCAGAGAAACCCTGTCTCGGAAAAAAAAATGTTTTTGAAAACCCATGGATGGGGGCTAAGGAGATGGCTCAGAGGTTAAGAGCACTGGCTGTTCTTCCAGAGGTCCTGAGTTCAATTCCCAATCTATAATGAGATCTGGTGCCCTCTTCTGTATGAAGGCAGAAACCCCATGGATGTTTTTATGGATTCCTACTGACCAGCTAGGAGGAAATGATGCTCCAAACTGGTGAGATAATTAATTCCCACTAATCACTTTAAGGAATATCCTGCTGTAAATTACTATTTTCTAATCTTCTACATCATGTAATTACTTCACTTATGGGCTAGAGAGATGGCTCAGTGGTTAAGGTCACTGACTGCTTTTCCAGAGGACCTGGGCTCAATTTCCAGCACCCACATAGCAGCTAACAACTGTCTATAACTCCAAAATCAATAGCCTCACACAGACAAACATGCAGGCAAAGCACCAATGCATATAAAATAAAAATAAATAAAAGAAATGTTAAAGAAAAAAGCCACAGGGAGTCATAAAAACATATAAATAAAGTTCACTTACTTTCAGGCTTTGCATCTGCTGCTGCATGCCGCATACTTTTCAGCTGATTCTGCACTCTTTGCAATCTCTGCACTGCATGAAACAGCTTTAAACAACAATTTGATTTATTACTTGCTCAGTCTAGTGAAACAATGCTCACATAGGCAAGCAATGGGGATATATGGGATTCTTACATTATAAAAGAAACAGGTAAATACTAAGAAAATAAGTACATTAAACCAGCAAAGCAGTGGTGGCGCACGCCTTTAATCCCAGCACTCAGGAGGCAGAGGCAGGCGGATCTCTGTGAGTTCGAGGCCAGCCTGGTCTACAAGAGCTAGTTCCAGGACAGGCTCCAAAACTACCCTGTCTCGAAAAAAAAAAAAAAAAAGGAACATTAAACCAAAAATATAACTAGTTTTCTCAAGTGTGTGTGCATGTGTGTGTGTGTGTGTGTACCTGAGTGTGTGAATGAGTGTATGCATGTGTGCCACTGCATGCAGGTGCCCACAGAGATCTGAAGAGCCCATGGGATTATGCCCATGGAATTATTTATAAGAAGTTGTATGCCATCCTATGTGGGTACTGGGAACCAACCACAGAACTGCAAGAGCATCGGGCGCTCTTATCTACCTAGTCCCTCATAGAAAATTTAAGACATGCTTCCACATTTTTCTTTAATTGCTGTTTCAGTTAGTGAACAATCTTTGTGGCTGGTGTGGTGGCATTCTCCTTTAATCCCAGCACTCAGGAGGCAGGAAGATCTCTGTGAGTTCAAGGCCAGTCTACATACCAAGCTCCAGGATAGCCGGGACTACATAAAAAGACCCTGCTTCCAAAACTAACTAACTAGCTAACTATTCACTGGAGAGACACATGCAGAGCCTTTCCTGTGTAGTGTGCTTTCCTTGACCTTAGGAGATGTTAACATTCTCGGTACTCTTTAGCACCAGAAAATGACATTAAGTAACCACTTGAGGCTCAGGAAACAGAGTTCACTGCTGCAGGGCAGCTGCTATGGTGCCAAGTCAAGCTCCCATGGCTCAGCTGCCAGTTTAAATTGGCAATTTAGAAATTACACTGATTTGAAATATATTTTTAAAGTCTAAGGCAGATTTTTAATAAATTAAAGTAAAACTTTCAGGCCAAATAATTTCTTCTTTAAGGTGAAGTTTAAAAACATGACAGTGTGGGTGATGCTGAGGCCTCAGAGTATTTTTATTTTATTATTATTATAATTATTTTATGTTCATTGGTGTGAGAGTAAAATGCCCTGGAACTGGAGTTACAGACAGTTGTAAGCTGCCATGTGGGTGCCTGGAATTGAACTCAGGACCTCTGGAAGAACAGCCAATGTTCTTAAACCACTGAGCCATCTCTCCAGCCCCTCTAAGAGTATTTTTAATTAAGAGTATTTTGTGACATTGCCAACAACAGCAACACCTTATTTGGGGCTCCATATTATGTGGTTAAGTACTATGTTTTGGACTGTAGTTGGCTCATGCTGTTCCTACACAGCAGAGAATTATTCGGCTGTGCAGCAGTAAGATTAGCTGCTAGTGGAACAAAATATTTACAGAGCACCCTACAAAGGCACTAAGAACACTCTTTTGGTTTCAGAGATCACAGGACCCTACACATTTTATTCCAGTGGCAAATAAGCAAATCATGCCTCAAAATTAAAAGTAAAAAGAAAGCTGGGGATACAGCTCAATTGCAGAGTGCTTGTCTAGCATGTGTCTTAGGCTCAATCCTCAAATACTTCAAAAGGGAAAAACAAATGGAAAGAAAGAAAAAACAGTAGTCTTGACTAGGAATAAAGCTCAGTCATATAGTACATACACAGCATGAGCAAGGCCCTGGTTTGATTCCCAGCAAAACACACACACACACAAAGTCCTAAAGGAAAAGAGTAGGTCTATCATGCTGCCAAGAGGAAATATGAAATTCTAAAATTCATATATATATTTAATTACTAAGAAGAGCTACTTCTGTGATCCTAAGTATAAACTTTCTGTGGATACCTGATTCTTTTGTTCTTGTTTCTGTTGTGCAAGAAATTCTTCTCTCTCTTTCTCAACACGAAGCTGTCTTGCTATTTTGAGCATCCGCTGATGATTCTGAACAGTCTCCACCTACAGTAAGGGAATAAGTAGTACATGTTACTGTCACATTTGAGGAAGGCATTAGCAAGTCATGTGACTCCCACATCCACTCATCATTTCCTTTTGGTAAACAGTACTCCCCAGAGATGACAGCCAAGCTTTCAACTCCAGGTCCTTGAAAGTTTTGGGCTACTGCCTGGGAGATTCCCTTTCCCACAGTGTTACTTGAGTCCATCCTCCACTGGATGCCCATGCCTGACTTAATCTTTATTTGCATTCCTAAATCTCTGCCAGTCCTTGGGACTCACTGAAGTCTATGGGGCTAATTCCTGACTTACCCTTTTCTTCAAACGCTCAACTCTCTTCATGAGTTGGTCTTTTTCCTCTTCCATTGCGCTGATGTCCTAAATAGTAGTAAAGAGGCCATTAAAACACTCTTAGTCTACAAGATTGAGGTGGGTTTTGCACAAGCCCTGCTCTACTATCCCATCAAAACCAGAGCAGCAAGAAACAAAGATCCTCCTTTGATTTACGGGCATTTCCGTTTTTCCCCAGGCTTCTTTATGCAAGAGAATTTTTTTTTGGCAGCTTGGCATTCATCTAGAAAAGCAACTAAAGCAGGTGATACCACCGCAAGGTAAAGCTGCCAGCCAGCACACTTGTTTTCCAAATATGGCTACATGATTCTTCAAAAATCTTCCATAATGAAATGTATGCAGGCCTAAATACATGAACAGCTGCTGACATCCCATCTACTTTGTTAAATACCAAACCATATATCCTGCTGATTTCCCATCAAAATTACTTTTAAGGTTATGGTGGGCTTTTGTTTGTTTTTGTTTTGTTTTATTTTTGAGACAGGGTCTCACCAGATAGCCCTGACTGTATTGGAACTCACTGTATAGACAAGGCTGTCTCAAACTCAAAATATCTACCTGCTTCTGCCTACCAAATGCTAGGATTAAAGGCATGCACCATCATGTCTGACCCATTTGGTATTCTATTTTTTTTTTTTTTTTTTTGGTTTTTCAAGACAGGGTTTCCATGTGGCTTTGGAGTCAGTAGCTCTTGTAGACCAGGCTGGTCTCGAACTCACAGAGATCCACCTGCCTCTGCCTCCCGAGTGCTGAGATTAAAGGTGTGCGCCACTACCACCCGGCAACCCCATTTGGTATTCTTTTTTTTTTTTTTTTTTTTTTTTTGGTTTTTCAAGACAGGGTTTCCATGTGGCTTTGGAGCCTGTCCTGGAACTAGCTCTTGTAGACCAGGTTGGTCTCGAACTCATAGAGATCCGCCTGCCTCTGCCTCCCGAGTGCTGGAATTAAAGGTGTGCGCCACCACCACCCGGCCCCATTTGGTATTCTTAAAATGCAAAATTGAGCCAAGCTGTGGTAGCACACAGCACTCAGGAGGCAGAAGCAGGTGAATCTGTGAGTTCAAGGCCAGCCTGGTCCACAAGAGTTAGTTCCAGGGCAGGCTCCAAAGCTACAGAGAAACCCTGTCTCTAAAAACCAAAAAAGTAAAATTGCGTATGGTTTTGTCAACCAATTTTCTCTCTGAAAAAAAATTAAAAAATAAACTGCCTTCATAAATCAGCTCTACAAAAGTTGGTAATGAAAACAGAAAAACTAACATCCTTCCTAAACAAACAAACAAAATCCAAAAACCTATTCACTAAAACTAGGTAACCTAAACAATGGTAGCCAGAACCGGTAGGATTTCAGGACATGGGCACTCTCACTACTGATAGTGCTGTGTTAAAGAATAATGTGAGAAGTCATAAAATAAAGATGCATCCTTCAGGTCAGGGATGCTGCACTTGGGATTCTAATAAAATGTTCACTAAGGTCTGCAAGTTGACTTGGTGGGTAAGGGCACTTGGTGCCGGGCCTGAAAACCTAAGGTCAATTCTAGGACCTACATGGTAGAAGGAAAGAATAACTCCGATAAACTGTCCTCTGACATGTACACTGGCGCGCGCATGCGCACACACACACACACACACACACACACACACACAAATAAATAAATGTAATAAAAACATTCACTTAAAGCCAGACTTTTCTATAAGCATTCTTACTGATGCCAATGAAGCTCAAATTTGAAAGAATCTAAATGTCTGACAATGATTAACTACAGTGTAACAAAATGAAAGTCATTAAAGTGGTGTAGAAGAGTGTTTAATGACATGGAAAAGGTATGAAATGACATTCCTTGAAAGAAGCAAATTACAATACTTATATAAAGCTCAATTCCAAGGGAAATTGTCAACAATAGATACCTCAAGAGCACATGATTGTGAGTGAATTCTTTTCTATTTCTTTTTTAACCATGTTATCTAAATATACTACAGAGAAGACGTTCAAGAATATTTAGTAATAATGAATAAAATTAAAATCAGACTCTGCATTCTCTGAGTCATCATACCCAAAGCACAGCAAAGGCTCTCTCACCGGGCCTCCTTATCGACCGGAGCTCAGCTCACCTGCCAAATGCCAGGCCCCATGTCAGGCACTGGGCGGACAGTGGTGAAGATGAACAGGCATAGCCCTTACCTTCTTAGGACTTTATGCATTTAGAAAGACAGACATTAAGGCAATTATAAGGGCAATGAATGCCATAACAGGAAAAGAACTAGGGAAAGTGATCTATTTAAGGACTCAGGGACGGCTTCCCTGAGGAAGAAACTTTCATGTCCCTGATTTAATGAGAATATAAAGATAGCACTCATAACTTAGGAATTCTAAAAATACAAGACTCATGCAAGTCAGAATAGCAAGTGTTTAAGGAAAGTACCTAAATGTCTGGGCAGAATGTAAAAAATATTTTCTGGAGAACATGTATTAAAATAATTTATGTGCTTTAACAAGCAATTCTATATCTAAAAAATATTGCAAAGAATCTATTACAGCCATATAAAAATTATGTTGATAATCATGGCATTATTTATAATAGCAAAAAAATTAAGCCAAAACCTAACTATGATTAATGTATATGTACTAACAGAAAACTAATTTGGTCACTGCTATAACTTTATAGAAACATAACAATGAAAATACACTCACAAAGTAATAATTAAAAAGCAGCAAGGGGCTAGAGAGATGGCCCAGTGGATTAAGAGCATGTATGCCTGAGTTTGGTTCCCAGCATCCATGTTACGCTGTTTTAATGCCTGTAACTCTAGCTCTGGGGGATCCAACACCCTTCTCTGGACTCTGCAGGCACATGCACTTACATGTACACACTCCCACACAGACACACACGGACACATTTTAAAAATCATAAAAACAAACCTTAAAAAAGCAGTGAGACTGTGGGAATGGCTCGGATGGTAAAGCCTGCCTAGCAAACAAGAGCCAGGACCCGAGTCCAGTCCCATTCTCCAGCACCTGCACAGTAAGTGGGCATGGTAACACACACTTGTATTCCCAGCACTTGGGAGGTGGAAATAGGAGGTCTTCTGAGCCTGGCTGGCCAGACAGTCTCACCTAACTGATGAGCTTCAGGCCAAGGAGAAACCCTGTCTCTAAGGAGGATAACGGTGCAGGGCGGTGGTGGCGCACGCCTTTAATCCCAGCACTCAGGAGGCAGAGGCAGGCGGATCTCTGTGAGTTCAAGATCAGCCTGGTCTACAAGAGCTAGTTCCAGGACAGGCTCCAAAGCTACAGAGAAACCCTGTCTCTAAGGAGGATAACGGTTCAGGGCGGTGGTGGCGCACGCCTTTAATCCCAGCACTCAGGAGGCAGAGGCAGGCGGATCTCTGTGAGTTCAAGATCAGCCTGGTCTACAAGAGCTAGTTCCAGGACAGGCTCAAAGCCACAGAGAAACCCTGTCTCGAAAAACCAAAACCAAAAAAAAAAAAAAGAGAGAGAGAGAGAGAGGATAACGGCATCCTGATGATGACACCTGAGAGTCTCTAGCCTTCATAAAGAAAGCAAGACGGGTAATTGTGTATTGCATGATCTCATATACACACAACACAACTTCTTCTTCTTTGTTCTTTTCTGCATTTTCTATATCATATACAGAATATATATCAAATAAAAAGTCAAAATGAAGTATTTCTAAATTCCTGCTAGTTGTCAACATGAAGCATGAACTCATTGATTTCTTCAGTAATGAACTACAAAGGAAAAGCATGGCTGAGTTTGTCTGTAATTCCAGTGCTGGGGTTGGAGACAGACAGCTATTGCTGGCCAGTCAGACTAATCTAAGCTTCAGGTTCAGTGAGAGATTCTGCCACAAAAAATAATGTAGAAAGCAAAGAAGATTCCAGATGTCCTCTGGCCTCTACATGCACACACATAGATGCATATGTCCACACCACCAGCAGATATACACACTAATTAATATTAAAGGTCCTACAAAAGCAGTCATTTACCATCACTAGTTTTCATACAGTTAAAACTCAGCCTGAATTAACTAAATCAAAAAACCTGAATATAGTATCATTCAAGTCCAATTGGATATTTCTTTACCCTTCTTATTTCTGCTGTAGAAAATCCAGATGTTTTGAGCTGCTCACATTCTTTATGCAGAGTTTTAAAAGCTTCCATTAGCTCTTCATACTGAAAGAGAAAGTTAGCAGGTTACCAGCTATGAATACATCCCGCCGTGTCCTCTTCATCAAGCTGCCCACTAACTTGCTGCAATCACTTAAATCCTCAGAAAAATAACATTCAATACATGTTCTTAAAAGCAGTCACTGGAGCAGGACGGTGGTGGTGCACGCCTTTAATCTCAGTACTCAGGAAGCAGAGGCAGGCTCTCTGTGAGTTCGAGGCCAGCCTGATCTACAAGAGCTAGTTCCAGGACAGGCTCCAAAGCTACAGAGAAACCCTGTCTTCAAAAACAAAAAACAAACAAAAAAAAAAACCAGTAACTGCCAGGTGGTGGTGGCACACACATTTAATCCTAGCACTCAGGAAGTAATGGATCTGTAAGTTTGAGGCCAGTTCTGGTCTACAGAGCAAATTCTAGGACAGGCTCAAAAGCTACACAGAGAAACCCTGTCTTAAAAAACAAAATGCAGTCTCAATTACATAATGTAATTCTAGGCTTTTGAAGGCTGAGGCAGAAGGATCGGGGTGTAAGGTCAGAATGGGCTACATATCAAGGCCTTGTCAATCAAAAACAAAAGCAAAATCATGCACAGTCTTACAATCCATACAGCATATAAAAAACAAGATTTGCATGGTCTCCTCACTAAATACTTCTCTGGCTCCATTTCTGGCTATTTTCTTTCTCACGATCTCAACTCTCACTATGCTGTTCCTGGAACAGCCCTGGCTCCCACCTGCAGGTTACCTATCCTACTCCCTCTGAGAACACTTGTAACGCCATCCCTGCTAACCTGGATAACAGATTCACCCCAACAAGTCCGAGCATAGCTACCACTGTTCTCAGCAAAGCCTGCTTTGGCCCCTTGTCTATCAGAGTAGAGATCATGTCATAACAGAGTAGTTACTTGTCTGCCTCCCTCCAGGAAATAGCAATAGCCAGGAGGGCTAGAATGCATGTTATGAATACCTTCACAACCCCAGGGCTTACTATAGGACATAATCCTCACAGGTGTGTAATAAACAGTAGTCAGATTAATGAAAAATACCATAGCTGTTACCCTAATTTTTAAATGAGCAGTAGTCTATGGTCTGAAAGTATAGCTCAGTGGTAGAACGTGTACCTAGCATGCATAAAACCCAAGGGTCAGGTGCTGGAGAGATGGCTGGGTGGTTAAGAGCACTACTAACTACCCTTTCAGAGGACCCAGGTTCAATTCCCAGCACCCACATGGTAGCTCACAACCGTCTGTAACTCCAAGATCTGACACCCTCAAACAGACATACATGCAAGCAAAATACCCATGCACATAAAATAAAAATAATTACTTAAAAAAAAAGACCGTTTCAATCTCTAGCACCACACACATACACACCACAGTATTTTTAAATGATAACATCAGAAAATTAATATTTTTGACTGATCATATCCTATAAGTCTACAAATCAGTCATTCTAAAACTTTTCATTCAGAAAGACAACATTCTTTCTCTCCCTCCCCCTCTATATGTATACATACACATATATACATGTGTATGTGTGTGTGTGTGTGAGAGAGAGCTAAATATATACTGATTTTTCGAGATATTACTTCTCTGTTTAACAGCCCTGGATGTCCTGGAACTCGCTCTGAAGACCAGTCTGGCCTCAGAATCACAGAGATCCATCTGCCTCTGCTCCTGAGTACTAGGATTAAAGGTGTGCGCCGCCACCACCTGGCATCATTTTTATTAGTATCTTTGCTAAATGTGCTCTTTTTAAATACACATACCTCTCAGACACACTTCAAGAACAACATCTTTATTACCTTTTATCCCCTTAATTAGCTAAGTATATTAAGACATACTATTAATAAACTTTCTCTAAAGGAATTATTGACATTACCAAAAACATGTCAAACAGATATCCAAAATGCAATCTTTTAAAATTACTGCTAGTGATCTATGCAATACATATGAACCCACTTATGAAGGGGGTGAGAAGGGAGTAGAAATACTCCACACTTACACATCCCTGTTTTATCATATAAGTGCTTACTATGGCATTTGACCTATGTACATACAGCCGTGGCTTTAAGAGACCAATACTTACTTTTAGTGACAGCTATAACAATACACAGATGAAAAATAAAAATATTTGGTTGTTTTGATTCAGCCCAAATACTGAGCAATCAATATACAGAAGTCACTCTACTAAATCCTGGAAGAAAACAAAGACAGACACCTGTCTCCATGGACCTCATAGTCTACTGGAAAAGACAGGATGACAAACTTCATAACAACTGACCCCAAAATCAGTCTAGATATAAAAAACTAAAATTCTTTGAAATCCAGCCTGGTTTCTCTGTTTCTGCTGTCTGTGGTCAGCCAGGTACTTTGAGACAAGAGGACCTAGGAATCAGACCTCAGTAGTCAAGAGCTTAAAGAAAAATCCAAGGCTAGAAGCCAATGTTAGTGAGAAAAATGCACTGCAAACATCCACTCTCTCTACCCTGAAAGGATCACAAGCCTGGATCAGCTGCAGGGCTCACAAGTTCCAACTAGCCAGAGGCAGTATGAATGTCTATCATTTGTCCTAGTGTGATTATCATGATAGCCAGCTCCTCTCTTATTTGGATGGCAAACTGCATCAAACTTGCTGATCAGCACAGTGCTCTGCAGTCTCCAGCCCAGGAGTCCATCTACCCAGAATTACTTAGTACAGAACGCTCTTGAACATCTCCATTTTCTATTCATTTGATCCTATCACCAAACAGTATTTGTGTGTAAAAGTCACTGGTTAAGATATGACTACAGTGGCATAAAAACAGACAGGAGGACCAATGGAACCAAATAGAAGACCCGGATATCAATCCACACATCTTCGAACACCTGATCTTTGATAAAGAAGCAAATATATCAAATGGAAAAAAGAAAGCATATTTAACAAGTGGTGCTGGCATAACTGGATATCAACATGTAGAAAAATAAAAATAGACCCATATCTATCACCATGCACAAAAATCAAATCCAAATGGATCAAAGACCTCAACATAAAGCCAGCCACACTGAACATTATAGAAGAGAAAGTGGGAAGTACACTCGAACGCATTGGCACAGGGAACCACTTCCTAAATAGAAACCCAGCAGCACAGACACTGAGAGAAACAATTGATAAATGGGACCTCCTGAAACTGAAAAACTTCTGTAAAGCAAAGGACATGATCAACAAGACACAACGACAGCCTATAGAATGGGAAAAGATCTTCACTAACCCCACATCAGACAGAGGGCTGATCTCCAAAATATACAAAAAACTCAAGAAATTGGACACCAAAAGATCACATAATCCAATAAAAAAAATGGAGTAAAGACCTGAACAGAGAACTCTCAACAGAGGAATCTAAAATGGCTGAAAGACACTTAAGGAAATGCTCAACATCCTTAGTCATCAGAGAAATACAAATCAAAACAACTCTGAGATTCCATCTTACACCTGTAAGAATGGCCAAGATCAAAAACACTGATGACAACTTATGCTGGAGAGGGTGTGGGGAAAAGGGAACACTTCTACACTGCTGGTGGGAATGCAAGCTGGTACAACCCCTTTGGATGTCAGTGTGGTGATTTCTCAGAAAATTAGGAAACAACCTTCCTCAGGACCCAATAATACCACTTTTAGGTATATATCCAAAGGATGCTCAATCGTGCCACAAGGACATGTGCTCAACTATGTTCATAGCAGCTTTGTCTGTCATAGCCAAAACCTGGAAACAACCTAAATGTCCCTCGACCGAAGAATGGATAAAGAAATTGTGGTACATTTACACAATGGAGTACTACACAGCAGAAAAAAATAACGACAGCTTGAATTTTGCAGGAAAATGGATGGAACTAGAAAACATTTTGAGTGAGGTAACCCAGACACAGAAAGACACTCATAGGTGATTTTAAAACATAAAACAAAGGAAGCCAGCCTACAAATCATAATCGCAGAGAACTTAGACAACAATGAGGACACTAAGAGAGACTTACATAGACCTAATATACATGGGAAAGTATAAAAAGACAAGATCTCCTGAGTAAATTGGGAGCATAGGGACATTGGGGGAGGGTTGAAAGGAGGAGGGGAGAGACAGGGAGGGGAGCAGAAAAAAATGTAGAGCTCAATAAATATCAATAAAGAAAAAAAAAGATAAAAAAAGATATGACTACAGCCGACACCATTTTCTTGTAAAGTAACAACTAGAGAGAGATTAACACTGAAGCAGCTTTGTCCACCATATCACCTGTTTATTGGTGTCGGCCACAGTTTCATCTTGTAGAAATTCACTTGGCACCTCCAGTTTTATTAAAAAACGAGCTAAATATGCCCTTTTCTTTAGTTCATTACTCTTCTGAAGAAGCCAGTGGAGCACTGGGTAAATTACAGGTTTACTTCCAATCACCAAACCCTGACGAAAGGTACTCCTAAGAAGAAAACACACCACAGATTCACTCAGCATAACTGGAAAAGACAGCTTTTTTTCACAGCGTAACTTACAGGGTTCTTATTGCTTTATATAACTACTTTTAAAATATGGATACAAGGCTAATGTCAGTCTTACATTAGTCAGAAAACGGAATCATCAATATATTACTAAAGTATCCCAGAAGTTGTGTTGAAAAAAAATTAATTGGCTGGACAGTGGTGGCACATCCTTTAATCCCAGCACTTGAGAGGTAGAGGCAGACGGATCTCTGTGAGTTTGAGGCCAGCCTGGGCTACAAGAGCTAGTTTCCAAAGTAAAACTTTAATTTAAGTTTAATTTAAGTTGTTTTGGTTTCTTAAGATTTTTATTTATATATATGTATATATTTGTGTAAGTATATGCTGTGTGTGCAACTGTGTGTGCAGGTGTGTGTGTGTGTGTGTGTATGTGTGTGTGTGTGTGTGTGTGTCTGCCCTGAGAGGCCAGAAGGGGGCATTTGATACCCTGGAGCTGGCGCTTTAGATGATGGTAAGCCACTAAACTCAGGTCCTCTGAAGGAGCAGCAAACATTATTAACCACTGAGCCATTTTTCCAGGCCCAAAGTTGTTTTTATCTAGAATGGCATAAATCACAAAATGGTATTTGCCTGACATTTTTGGCCAGCGGGGAAGAACTGACCCATTTAAGACTTTCTGCGTGACAATACAGCATTCGAAGGATTAAAACGGTTTTCAAATTCTGTGATGTCCTAAGGCAATCAGAAGAGGGAGGGCCAGGTGTTACCTAAAAGACCAACTGTAGCATCTGAGGTTTGAGTTTTAAAGCACGGCTTTAAGAAAACATGATATATGAGCAGATTCTTACATGTCTGTAGCATTTCCCGGAGGTTTGTATTTAAGGATACCAAGAAGGTTCAACATTCGCTTGGCTGTCTGCTCTGGCATCTCCTCTCTGATATCAACATCTTGCTAACAAATAAATAAATTGAAAAAGATGTCATTGTTGTATATTTAACAAAGAAAAATATTTAAATTCATTGACAAGCTTGTTCTGGTGGAGCTAACAGGCACAGTGGTCTCTTCATAAAGCAGATTAAATGCAGGGCTCAAATTCCAAATGAGGGAGCACACAAGTCAGATCAGGATTCGCATTTAGAATGTCAAGCTTCAAAGAAAGTCTTCAATAGGAAAGTGGATAAAAGACATGAACTAACCTGCAATACAATAAAACCTTTGGTAAAATGCATCTTTATTCCAGGACCAAAGCTATTTGTGTCTAGAAGTAGAGAAATAATGTCTAAATAAGGTTTGAATAGAAAATTGAGGGGCCAGCTAAATGGCTTAATGGATAAAGGGGTCTGCCACCAAGCCTGGCAACCCCAATTTGATCACAGGGACTCACATGGTAGAAAGAGAGAACTGATGCCTGAAAGTTGTCCTTTTTCTTGGGTTTGATAAGCATGAACATGCCCACACACAAGCACACAAAATAAATAAAATTTTTTTTCGTAGATAACTGAAATGTGCGTTAGTAGGGAGACCTACAGATCATTTACTACTGCTTTCCAAGCCTGAGGAGGGCTTTGCAGACCCACAATAGTTAGAGGCAAAGGCAGGCTATCCTAACATACTTTTCATTATAAAGAAGGAGAAAATTTAGCCACATCTTTAATCCCAGAACTCAGGAGGCAGAGGCAGGCAGATCTCAGTGAGGCCAGCCTGGTCTACAAAGTGAGTTCCAGGACAACCAGGGCTGTGTTAAAAAACAACAACAAAGCAAACAAACAGACAAACAAAAAACAAAAAATAAACTAATAAAAAATGGAAATGAAAAGTTACCTTGGGGTCAATTTCAGCCAGAACATCATTGAGAACTTGTAATAGTTGCATTGGTCCCAGAGAATCAAATGTGATTAAATTATAGTTCTTCTTAAAAGGCTCCTTATTGAGGCTATCCACAATGAATTTGATTTGGTCACTCATGATTAAGTCTTTTATAGCTTAAAACTAAAAAGTGAGGGAATTCCTCAATCTTGATAGCTAAAAAAAAAAAAAAAGTGTTGGGAGAATATCAGAATTAAGTTCATAGGAAGTAGGCAGAGGAGTACAGAGAGGTCTGTACAGCATACAAAATGTGGGGGAAATACGAGTTTGTTGGAAGAAATCAAACTATGAAATTTCTTATGGAATCTATATATGCTGTTAACATTTAATATTGACTGCTTTTGCACACACATCAGCTCTGGTGTCAGTCACCTGGACACAGCCCACTTACACTAAAGCCTCTCCAATACAGCTACACAGTTTTTACCCTGGGTTAAAGAAAGAATTACAGGCAAAATTTCAGTTTTTGTTTTAAATTGGTAACTCACATTAAAATATCAGATTTTTATGGTAAAAATCTAGATCTTGTTCCTTTTGGAAATCAGATCTGGCGACCCGGAGCCCGTATTTGTGCTTAGCCTCAACCACAGAATGCAAGCAGGGCCCACAGACTACATACAGCCCAGGCATATTCTCTAGTGCTGTTCAGGTCTCCAGCAAACGCTCTCCACCCATTTCTATTACTGGATTAGCCTGGGAGACCTCAACTCTGGGTAATTCAGGCCCTGGTTTTCTTTTACCTCCAACGAGGAAACTGTCTCCAGCATTTGGCAGCCACCTCTCATCCCAAATCACTTGTAAGCTCTCTTTCCTATGGAATAAAGGCTGATCCTCTTAGATCTCATGACCTTTATGATCTAGCTCAACCTTTCACTCTGAAGCCAGCCCGTCACTGCTCCCTGCTTCCACCTACTTTTCAATGCCCAGCAGGATTGCTTCCCTTGTTTGGAGGTGTGACTCTCACCAAGGTCAGGTTCAAGTTATCTCAGGAAACCCTCAAGTTCTGCAGCAAATAAACAGAGTCTGCCCTCCACCCCTACCATACCGTCTACCCGGCTTTCCTTAGGCTACTTTTTATGTTGTTCTTGCTTAAGTGTACATTATTTCTTGCTTTGCAAAACTGTACTTTCCATGAGGAATCTAATTCCATTTTGAATGCACATTGAGCTGGAAACAATGACTTCTACTAGACTGAATGAACTAGTTCATAGGCCTCAAGCCAAAAAACAAAAATAAAATAAACAAAGCACAGAAGCCTAAGTCAAGAAGAAATAAGGCCATTATGAAAGACCATAACCTTAAAAACAAAACAAAACAAAAAAACAAACAAACAAACTGAGTTTCTGGGACTGGAAAGAGCACTCAGAAGTTAAGAGCACTGGTTGCTACTGTAGAGGACTGGGGTTCGGTTCCCAGCACCCACATGGTGGCTCACGACTATCCCTAACTTCATTTCCAGGGAATCTAACATCCTCTTCTGAACATCACGGGCATCAGGCATGCATGTGGTGCACATACATATATGCAGGCAAAACATACACCTAAAATAAATATTTTAAATTATTTTTAAAATTCTTAATTAAAAATTGTGTATCTGATTCAACTGCTGGGCTGGGGATGTAGCATATTTGGTCGAGGGCTTGTCTAAAATGTAGGAAGCCCTGAATTCAATTCCTAGCACTGAATAAATTGGATGTGGCTGCACATGGAAACAGGACAATCAGAAGTGCAAGGTGGGCCGGGCGGTGGTGGCGCACGCCTTTAATCCCAGCACTGGGGAGGCAGAGGCAGGTGGATCTCTGTGAGTTCGATGCCAGTCCAGTCTATGAGTTCCAGGACAGGCTCCATAGCTACCGGGAAACTCTGTCTCAAAAAATAACACAAAAAGAAGTACAAGGAGATCCTTGGCTACTCAGTGACTTCAAAGGAGCCTAGGCCACTTGAGACCTTGTCAAAACCACCCCAAGACTGAACTGCTGCTCCTGTATATGATGCTACACATTTGTGACCCCAGGACTGCAGAGGCTGAGAGAGAAGGAGTCACAGTTTAAGGCCAGTCTGGGCTACATAAGACCCTATTAAACTAGAAAAGATAAGTGAGACAAAGGAGGCAAAGGTTATCTTAATGGTTTCTTAGTTAAAACTATGAAATAGATACTATTTCACTCAAGATATATGAAGTGAAGCCATGACCATCTTGCGCTAAAAGAAAAAAATTTTTTTTTTCCTTCTGAAAGATCTCGCTGTGTAGGCCTAGGTGGCCTGGGCTACAGGCCCACTATGTAGACCAAGACTCTGCCTCCTAAATGCTGGGAATAAAATCAAGGTCCACCAAGCTTGGCATGAAATGGGTTCCTTAATTGGGTGGGCAAAGCTTACATTTAGAAGTCATTTAAAAAACTAAAGGTATTACTATTTCATAGTAATAAAATTATGAGTAAATAAAATAGTAAAAATTCAGAAAAGGATGACATAACCAGTATAGCTTCTAAATTTAAGATTTCTTTTAAGCTTATATAAAAATATCTTAGCCAGGGAGTGTGGTTTGCACTTTTAATCTCAGTGCTAGGAGGCAGTGACAAGCATATCTCTGAGTTCGAGCCCAGCTTGGTCTGCAGAGTGAGTTCCTGGACAACCAGGGCTACACAGAGAAACCCACACAGAGAAGCCGAGTCTCAAAACACAAACCAAAAATAAATAAAAGTAATTATCTTTATTTTTTAAAGCTGTGGAGCTTCAAGTTTTCAGCTGTAGAAATATATTAATACACATCTTCATAGCCACATATATTTAACTTAAAACAATTTTGAAATTATCAGTAGGTCTTTTTTTCTCCTTCAGAAACACAAAATCAAACCAAATATCTGAATAAATGAGTAAAATGTTGCTAAAAAGAGAGAAGAAAAGCAAGGTCCTGGGGGCTCAAGAGTATTTACAGGCAGGTAATGGTTACTGAGGGAGGGATATACATTTTCTTCAATGGTGTGCCACTGATAAGTAACCCATGCTCCTAAAAGAAACCATAATTAAACTCATTGGACCACCAAAAAAGAAGGGGGGGATCATTAAGTCTAAGGGAGATGAGTTGGGAAATGGAAAGGGAATCAGGGGGAGTGGGAAGTCAGAGTGGTTTAATCCAAAGACACTGTAAGCATGTATGAAGATGAAGATAGCATAATGGCACCCATTATGCATAACTAATACATGGCAATCAAAAAAAAAAAAAGCCCACCAGCTTTCAGAGGACAAAGATGTTCTTGAACAGGTAGGCTGTCGGTGCCCGGCGGGCGTTGCGCGCTAAAATTAGCAAAAGCAATTACTATCCCTCTTCCAGCGCAACTGGCCGCGCTAATTCACCAGCACTCACCCACAGCAGCACCCAGGGGGCCGGGGCAAGAATTAAAACCAGGACGCGTTTTTTCTGGCACAAATCGGGGCGGCGTGCGCAGGCCCACTGGCTCCCGCGAGTCCCAGGAACAGAGTCCGGGGCCGAGCGGGGCCAGGGACCCCGCTCCCGCCAAGCCCCGCGCGGCCGACCCCCGACCAGGTCCTGGCGCCGCCACCGGCCGGAGGCGGGCGCAATTCGAGGGGACTCAGGGTTCGCCGACTTTCCGACCGCGAGTTGGCGGGGTTACCTCAAATTCTCCTCACGAAACCACTTCCCCACCCCTCGGGAGGCACCCGGGCGCTAGCGGGTTCCTAGAGACCGCTCCTTGGCAACGGTTGCCATGCGGTGACGTCACTTCCCATGGCTTAGGGCGCGCACAGGGGGCCGGGCCTCGGGCTGGGAAGCTGGACCTGTTGCCTGGAGTTCTGAATCACGGCAGAAAACCGTGTCCCGGGCTGCCGGTCCCACTCTGGGCGATAATCGCCGTCGCGAACCCTCTACAGTTGGCACTTGACAAAGTACTTAGCTTGTGCTATTTGCATGTGCTGCTTCATACATTTATTTACTTACCAAACTTGAGGCGACTACTTCTTTGAAGCAGGGCTAGACGGGGTTTGGGGTCAGGAAGCCCTGGGCGTGGTTTTCAAGTTTAGGTTTTCGACGTAAGTATCTCTAGATTAAACCATGCATAGGAACAATATAGAGTATAGATTAAGAGACGCGTGGAGGAAGAGAGAGACAGACAGACAGACTTGACAGACAAATGGAAAACTGGGTTAGTTGATCAGACATCCTTAGAGAAACTTACCACAACCTAAAACTAACAAATGATAAATTAGACCTTTCTTATATGCCCATACTGCTGACTGCTGCAATTAGAAAATTCAATAGAAGCCGGGCGGTGGTGGCGCACGCCTTTAATCCCAGCACTCGGGAGGCAGAGGCAGGTGGATCTCTGTGAGTTCAAGACCAGCCTGTTCTACAAGAGCTAGTTCCAGGACAGGCTCCAAAGCCACAGAGAAACCCTGTCTCGAAAATCCAAAAAAAAAAAAAAGAAAAGAAAAGAAAATTCAGTAGAGAGCAAGACCCAGCGGGGTTCTGTCCTCGTAGGAGTGAGGGGGTAAGACAGACAACAACAGGCCAGGACTGAGAGATGTGTAGCAAAATGTTCCGGTGATGAAGCCCAGATGACGAGCCCCGCGTTTACTGGGGGACAGGGAGGGCTGAAGAAGCCATACTGTCAAATCTCCACCCGAAAGAGCCATATTAAGGACCCGTAAAAGAATCTGGTGAGGACGGTTCAGCTGGTAAAGGTGCTTGGCGGGTACCACAGAAATGGAGACAGACTGCCACCCAAGGGAAACCGGATTCCTCTCTGGGACGCCTTAAGATAAAGCCTTGGTGGGACTCACCTAGGAAGACGTTCCCTACAGTTTAGCTAGCCCCTCCCACCCCACTGCCCAGACGCCAAGTCAAGTCTTGCACGTAATCTCCCAATGGCACTTTTTAACTGAACTGTATTTGCGATTTTTAATAGATTCTAACCCTATGTGACAGTAGTTCTGAAAGCTTGTCACTTCTATGTCACCCCCTCCCTTCCTCTGCCTCCTCTCCTCCCACTCCTCCTCCTCTTTTTCCTATACCTCTTCCTGCTAATCTTACGCATGCTAGGAAAGCACTCTACCATTGAGTACATAGTCACCCTTTCTTTTTATTTTTATTATATCATTTATTTATTGTGTGTAGGAGGGCCTAGCCCACTGTGGGAAGGCCATCCCTGGGCATGTGGGCCAGGAGGAGCAAGCCAGTAAGAAGTATCCCTTTGCCATTCCTGCTTCAAGCTCCGGCCTTAAACTCCTGCCTTTACTTCCTGAAAATGGACTGTGATCTCTAAACCAAGCAAATCCCTTCCTCTCCAGTTTGCTCTTGGTTGTGGTATTTCATCACAGTCACAGAAAAGCAAGCTAGAGCAGGTGGTTAGATACTGTGTGCTTGTGAAGTTCAAGGATAACACGACCTTCAGGTGTGTTAATGTAAGCGCTCACTGCCAGCTTGACTTTCCCCCTCCATCTCTGTCTCCTCTCCACTGTGCTCTGGGTGGGCTGCTAGCAGTGACAGCTTACACCCCGCCAGCCTAGTGTTTCAGAACGTTCCCAAGCAGACTCTCATGTTTGGTTTATGTGGACAGGTGTTTTCCCATGGAGGCCACAAGGGGCATCAGACTTGTGGAAATGGAGTTACAGATGGTTGTAACATGTGTGCTGTGAGTGTCTGTGTGTGTGTGTGTGTGTGTGTGTGTGTATGTGTGTGTGTGAGAGAGATTATGTGATGGGACTCAAATGGGTTGTCTGGAAGAGCAGCAAGTGTTCTTAGTGCTGAGCCATCTCTCCAGCTCCTAGACAATTTCCTTTTTAAATTTTTAAAAAATTCTTTGGCCATATTTTATTTTGCTAAATCATCTGTGCTAGCCTTGAATTTTCAGTCTTCCTGTCTCGGCATGCTGAGTACCTGGGGTTACAGATGTGCACCATCATACCACACTCCATTCTGTGTGCTTGGTTTTTTTGAAACAGGGTATTTTTTTTAATATTTATTTATTGTGTATACAATGTGTGTATATATATGCCTGCAGGCCAGAAGAGGACACTAGATCTTATTACAGACAGTTGTGAGCCACCATGTGGTTGCTGGGAATTGAACTCAGGACCTCTGGAAGAGCAGTCAGTGTTCTTAACCACTGAGCCATCTCTCCAGCCAAAACAGGGTATTTAGTATATAGGTCGGACCGGTCTGGAACTCACTGTATGGCCCAGGCTGGCCTCACACTCTGCCTTGCCTCCACCTTACGTATGTGCGCCACACCCCACTTCAAAGCATTCTCGAATCTTCTGGTTCTTTTCTTCTAGCAGCAGTAACAGTGGGAGGGGGGCTCCAGAAGAAGGGATGGGAGTGTTGGCATGAGAGAGATGCTGTGCCAACGGGAGCCACACAGGGCAGCTGTGGCCAGAAAGACGGCTACACCTTGAAAGCTGTGAATGTGGTTCCATTAGTCGAGGGCTTGCCTAGCATGCACAAAGACTGGGTTTGATCCCCAGTACCGCATAAAACCCATGTGGTACATGTTTACCTGGTAGTACATGCCTGTTATCTCAGCACGGGGAGGCAGAGACAAGAGGACCAGAAGTTCTAGGTCATCGTTAGCTATATAGTAAGTTTGAGGTCAGCCTGTGCAAGGTATAGCATTATCTTAAAAAAAAAAATGGGAGTAGAGCAAGATGACTTGGTAGTAAAGGCACTTGCTGCCAAGCCTGTCCTCTGACCTTCACACATGGACACATGAGTGTACATGCATACACGCATACATACACACATAGATCCACAAATAAATGTAAAATAACTAAAAAGAAGAAGAATTAAATGGGTGTTTGTTTGTGGAGTGTCTGTATCGATGGGAACTTGCTCCTTTGCTTCCTCCCAACAAATCACCTGTCTCTCGTGCAGGCTCCTGCTATGGGCCAGGAGAGGTCTTCACAGCCGTCCGAGGGATGCCACAAACACAACGTCCCCAGCTCCTTGTCAGTTCAGTTCCAAACAAAAACTTTCCTGTGCAGAATTCAAGGAATCCAAGCTAATTTTCTGTTTGGGGTACTAAATTTAGACCTATCATCCTGACCCAGGAAATATTTCTGGATCCTGAGCGAGCATTCAGTGAACGCCAGTTTCCAAGACGCCATCCCATCTGGGGTAGCTCTGCACGCTGCCCACATTATCTCTTCCTTTGAAAACAGGGGGAAAATGACCCAGACACCGGAATGTGCTCACAAGTGGGTCACTTCATTACCCATTAATTGTCATTTAACCCCCTTGCCATTTAGGTTATGTCGAGATGAAAGCCATTAGGTTTAAATGGAACCTGATTTGAGGTTTGGAGGTACCCCAAGCTCTCTCTGAGCTGGCAGTTGGATCTTGTGGGCACATTGGTAGCAGGATGTGCTTTCTTAAAAGGCAGAGAGATAAATATCCTGTGAAACATTCAGCTAAATGGATGAGATTCCAGAGCCCTAATTAAATGCATGCCTGGTACTACATTTTTCTCAGGCTTTCCTGGTAATGGATTTTGTGTTTCCAAATGGACTACAGTTTTCAAACTCTGAAAATCACCAATGAGATTAATGGGCTATATAAAGTAGCCAAATTTCTATTGCAATTTATATAGACTCCTTGGTTATCCATTTGGATTGAAATATAGTCCTCACCCGACATTCTCCCAGCAGCTCAAGCCATCATCAAGTCATCCCTTGCTGAGAGCTTACTATTTATTAGCAGCCTTGAGAAATACAAATGGGTCAGAACTGACCCTGATATTAACATGTGTGATATGGTCTATTTCCCCTCCTCCAGAAGCAATCCCAATTGTCGCTAGCAGGCTGCACTTCCATAGTAAACCTGCATTAGCTACATAAGCTGTGAAGTCTTTGCTGGGGGGGGGATGCGGGGGAGGACACGGACGTCAAGGGAATCAGCAGGCACAAGAGGTGCTCTGAGGTATCCCAGGCCAGCCGTAGAGCCCCAAGAGGAGGCGATCATACTCTATGAAGGCCACACCAACAGTCAATGACATTTTCCTTGTCCTGGACTTTACAAGGAGTTGGTCACACAGAGGCAGCAGTGCCATTGTATGAGAAAAGAGATGCAGGCTGGGGTGATGAGTGAGTGAGCAGTCATATGATGCCCCAAAGCCTCATTACCCCAGAAAAGCCCTGGGAGCTGGTACCCCTCAGCGTGTGTGCCAATGGGAGGACACTCAACCATGAGATTGCATTGCCTTCCAACCCAACAGAGAGGGGCTCAAGGTCAGACTTCAGCGGATACAAAATAAAGTAATTCTGGCAGATCTGAGTCACGGACTAAGGACTTCTTTCAGTTGGCAATCCCATCAATATAGAGACAGCTCACCCTGAGCAACTGGGAGAGTACGACACAGGACTGTACATAAAGGTCTGAGCAGGATTTAAGTGGCCCTACAGGGGACACAAAGGTGTCTCAGAGTCCCTGAGTCAAAAGCAGGAAGTTCAAGAAAGGATCAGAACACAATGAGTGGGAGCTGCTAATCCAGCAATGTCTGTAGGTAGACGGTCCCAGCTCCATCTTCTCTCATCTCCTGCCGGATCTCCCATCAGGCTGGTCCTACAGGTAAAGGTTCTCACATTCATGTAACTCATCATCCATGGATTGTAGAGGGGGACCCGGACAGGCAGACTAGTTCTCTGTAGAGTGAATTCTGAGACCAAATGATGAGCAAAAAGGCTTTTCGAGGCCAGTCATTCACCCTCGTACCATTTTATGATGAAGGATATTGAGGCCTGCTGAGCTAATGGAGAGCCCACAATCATGTCGCTAATGGCTGGTGGAGCCAAAATTCAGACACCAATCCATCCAGTCCCAAAGCCATATTCACCGGTCCACTAAACTGCCTCACACTGGTCTAGAACAGACAGAAGAAAGGGCCACAGTCAGACTACAAAGGTCTCTACAAGGGTTGACATTAACACATTATGGGACTTCCTTTGACTCTGGGGGCTCTCTAAGCAGCAATCTCTCACTCTTTCTTTTATTCTAACTTTATTGTTATTATTTCATGTGTATACATATATGTGCATCATGTGGAGGTCAGACACCAACACTGAGAAGTCTGCTCCTCCCTTCCACCTTGTCTCTTATTTTTTCATACTCCATGTGGACTTTGGGGCAACTCTCTAATCTCCCCCTCCCAGCAGGAGTCCTGAGACTACAGATAAGAGCCACCACATCCAACTTTTTGTAGGTTCTGGGAACTGAACCCAGGTCATCAGGCCTGTGTGACAAGCACTTTTACCTGCCAAGCTTCCCCTCCTCTTTGGAGATAGAACCCCAGAACCCAGGCTGACCTTGAACTCATGATCTTCTTCTCGAGCAGTTGCTATGCCCAGCCAAGCGGCCTGGTCTCCTACCCATGTGGGACTAATGGTTGAGAAATAATCCAAGCACATACCTCAGAGTCAAAGCAGAGAGTGTCAATCAAAAACCCTTTGCCATTGATGGGAAAGAAAAAGTGTATTTTTGTTTTGGATAATTTTTTTTCTCCTCGTCTTCTTTTCCTGAGCTGAATGTTTGGTGTATTTATAGAATTCAGGGGGAATAGTTAAGGGTAGCCAGCAATAGAGCTGCATTTGGGGCCATCAGAAAGCTCAGAACCATGCAGGAAAAGGTTGGAGGGAGGGTGGGAGCGGGTGAGAGAAGGTCAAGAGCACACGTGCCTGAGACCTTCTTAGCCCCGTGAAGTGATGATGTCAAGTCAAGGTCTTTGATAGAGTCACAGATGGAATGATGGAACCAAACGATGGGTTAGCTGACAAACGGACAAGGAAGCAATGGTGTCTGTGTGCAGTAAAATGTGAGTCTGCCTTAAAAAGAAACGAAGAACTCAGGGGCTGGAGGGATGGCTCAGTCAGTAAAGTGCTGGTTGTAGAGGCATGAGGACCTGATTTAGATCCTCAGAATCCATGTGAAAATGCCAGGCACGCGAGGGAGCATCAGGAGGCAGAGTCAGAAGGACATTTGGAGCTCATTGGTTAGTCAGTCTAGGTCAGAATAGTGAGCACCAGGTTCAGTGAGAGACCATATTAAAAATAATAATAAGGTGGAAAGTCATTAAGAAAGACATCGGACATTGACCTCTGGCTCCCATTAGCATAGGTACACTTAAGAACCTATACACATATGAACCTACACCCACCCGTGTATACACAAACACACACACACACAGAGAAATAAAATAGTGCTGCTCCATGGATGAATCTGCACAATCTGGATACACACACACACACGCACACACAGAAATGTAGCACTGACACATGCTGCACCGTGGATGAACATGGAGGACATTGTACAGAAGGCAGAATCCATCCCAAAGGACACATCCTGAACAGGCAAGCATTCTAACAATCAAGCCTCCTCCCAGTCCTCTCTGCCTTGTTCATTGTCATATTTTGACCTGGCTCTTAAGTGGTATCTCTCGGAAGCCCGTGGGCATGCAATAGGCTACGGTCAATCTGCTGTCATTTCGTGGCTGATGCAAACTTAAAAGCATTATTTCACCGAGTTGCTCTACACATGTTTGACCACCTCCTGTGTGCAGGGCACTAGTATAACTGCCACTGCCGTGATCGGAAAAACCTTGCCTGGTAGAGTGTGTTTTCTCTAGGACAATGGAATATCATCCAACAGATGTTACTATTTTGATAGAGAAGGAAAGTGACAGTGAGGTCACAAAGGGTCACAAGGCTATTCAGTTCACTCAGATACCTAAATCCACCCCATGTCCTAGCAGGTGTTGTGTTTGTACCAGAGAGGGGCCTCGGTGGTGACAGATCTCAATCCCTGCCATTGCTTCTCAAAAAAAAAAAAAACTTCTGGGAACTGGTGCCAGAGCAATTGGAACAGGCGAATCCCATGACCTCGGTGTCCCTGCCTGCCCCCTCCCCTCCACTCCATGACGATGGCTCACACCTGCGATGTTGTAGATTTGAGCTGCAGATCTCACTCTCACACCACCCCCGCCCCCCAGCTTATCGGCATGTGACATCCCCAAGTGGCTGAGGCCTGCAGGGCAGGCTAAGAATGCAGCTTGAGTAAAAATAAACCTGCTGCATTCCTTGGCAGCCCCCTGCCCCTTCCCGCTCAGCGGTCCATCCTGGCAGCACAGGATGCCAGGGAAGGCGGGGGTGGAGGGGAGCAGGGTGGAGGAAGTGAGCTGTGTTGTTAACCAACCCTGAGAAAGAGAGGGAGAGAGGGAGAGGACTAGAGGGAGGGAGAGAGAGAGAGAGAGATCGCCTTATATGGGAACATAGGCAGACGTGGCAATGGTTTGGAGGGCAGCAGAGGTCAGATACCAGACAGATGGAAGAAATTAAACATGGGACAGAGCAGGTTCTGGGCCCAGAAAACAGCTCTTGTTCCACAGCAAGGCTGCACAAAGCCTGGCCGGGTTTCTTTCTTTCTTTCTTTTTTTCTTGCCTAAATGGAGCGCAATTTTCATCCAAAACTCCCCATGACTTTGGTTCTGGCTCCCTGCTCCGTGGTTGGCAACAGAAGTCCCAATCTTTTGAAGTCATTTATTTGACAGCCCATAGTCCTTGTTGCAGAGCACAAGGAGAAGACCAGGCCTGTCTCTTAAGAGTCTCCAGTGACCCACATAAATAAGTGGGTAATGAGTTTAAAAAGCCTTGCATTGATCATTCAGCCATTCAACAAACACTGGGATTCATTTATGCTGCAGGCATTGCACCGGGGCTGGAAAGGCTTGACTAACGTTTCAACAATTAATATCTGTTTGCTCCGCTGTGCTCATTTCATCCCTGATGACACAGAACTCTGGTTGGGAGTTGTCTGGGCTTTGCCATTGTGGACTCAGGAGGTTGAAAGCCGGCAGAAGTGACATACTGATGGTCCCCAGGTTCTAAAGACAGCTCTTTGAGTAGTCCCACGAGTATCTCTGCTTAACACAGGACATTCCAACCTTGCCACAGTAGACTTCGGGGCTGGAAGTCTGTTGTAGAGGCCTGTGTCTTTACTGTTGGACATTCAGCAGTATCTCAGACCTCTGCTAGATGCCGATAGCAACCACCTCTTTTTTTTTTGTTTTTTGTTTTTTGTTTTACCACCTCTTTTTTTTGAAGTCATGAAAAGAAGTTGGCTTGCCTGATCCTAAGCCTGTGGTCCTAACCACTACGGAGTGGAACCCTGTCTCCTTGACAATAGATGGCCATGAGTTTGGATGAAACCTCCATGAGTTCACTTCCCAAAGAGCTTTGGACATTTCGATCCTCTGAGAAGCAAACCCCAAGGAAGGAGCAAACTTGAAAGTGAGCGGTGATGAAATTGAAGCTGTATTCTTGTTTTTTCTTTCACCATGACCAAAATACCTGATGAGAAGCCACTTAAGGGAGGCAGCTGGTCACATTGCACCTGCACTCAGGAAGAGCGAGGCTAGAAGGGGAGCCTGCCTGTCAATCTCAAGGCCTGCTCAATTGACACACTTCCTCAAGTCATGCTCCACCTCCTAGATCTTCCAGCTTGGGGACCAAGTGCTCAAACACAGGAAACCAAGAAGGATGAGGCAGTGGGCAGTGCAAGGGCAGGGTGAGTGGAGCCTCAGTCATGTTCGCCAAAGACATTTGGCCTCCTTCTAGGGGTGCCTGCATAAGGCACTGGAAAAAGGAATCAAATGTCTGTCAGCAGAAGAGCTGGCACAGGGACGCTATTATGGTTGGTCCCCAAGGGGGACGAAGGTTGGCCTTAGTATGAATTTAGAGGCAGCAGTACTCTCAGAAACAGAATTTCAGGAGGAAACACAGCATTGCCCAGTGGTTACAGAGATCAAAAAGATACCATAAGGAAGTAGGGGCATGGGCAAACAGAGTGTGTGCAGGCAGCCCTGGGTTTGGTTCCCAGCACCAAGATATCAGCAACGCAGTGGGTGAAATGGGAAGGAGGGCAGAGGGATGGAGAAGCCCACGCTAACTTCTGTGAAGTCCTTTCTAAAGAGTATGGCAGATTCTAATTGGGTCTCAAAGGTTTGGTTTTTGTGGTACTGAGACTTGAACCCAGGGCATCCCACATGCTAGGCAAGTGCTCTACCAACTGGGTTATGCCTCACACTGAGCCTGGAGCGCAATGATTTGTCTAGGCTGCTGGCCAGTGAGCTCCAGAGATCACTTGTCTCTGCCCCGCTCACCCAGCATCAGCACTGAGGTTACAGGGGAGGCTCTCACATGGGTCTGAAGATAAGAATACAGGTCCCCATCTATGTATCACAGGCAATTTCCTGACTGAGTCGTCAGCCCAGCTTCCCTTTTTTAGACAGGGCTTCATACATCCCATTTGCAGCTGAGGATAGCCTTGAACTTCTAATCTCCCTACTTCTACCCCTCAAAGGGTGAGCTTAGAGGCATGCACCACACATCTGGGTTTATATGGTGCTAGGGATTGAACCCAGGGACACCTGTATGCTATACAAGTACTCTTAAACTGAGCCACATCTCCAGTTTGTTGCCATTTTCTTAAGGTAATAGTCCTTTGTCTCTCCTATCTATCAAAAAGGGAAGGAAAGGGTAGACCAGAAAGCCCAGGATCCTTCCTTTCTCTTTGTTATTGTTTTTGAGACAGGGCGTCTCTATTATGTAGCTCTCCCTAGCCTGGAACTCCCTATGTAGACCAGGCTGGTCTTGAACTCTCAGAGATTCACCTGTCTCTGCCTCTGTGCTGGGGTTAAAGGCGTGTGCCAGGCATGTGCCACCACCGTGCCAAGCTCCAGCTCACTTATCCCTATCGTCACCTCATCCCTTCCTGAAGCCATTTAATTCCCGCAACATGTGTGTTTACTTCTCGATTTGCCACTCGTCTAAGCTCTTCTGGGATCGCTAAAATTATCCTGACATTTCAGAAGAGCCCTTTGCATTTTCACTTCTCATGGCTTCCATGAAGCACTGTCAGCTACAGAGTCAATCACTTCTCCCACCCCTCCCCCATAAGGATCATCTCTACTTCACAGTTGTGTAGGGATAGGTGAGCTGAATTAACCGACATCACAAGCTGGATGGCAGTGTGGCACAGCGAAGCCCCCCGATCCTCAGTCCTGACATTTTCTCCTTTCCTTTTAGCAGCAAAAGGGATTTGAGCTTTTGTTGCACGAGGCAGAAATGTTTAGTTCACTTCTAATTACCGTGTGTGTGGTGTGTTTGTGTGCAGGAGCACGCATGCCACAACATGTGTGTGGGGCTCTGTCCTCCCACTGTGGGTTTGGGGGTGGAACTAAGGGGACTGTGCAGCAAACACTTTTAGCTACTGTGCACCTTGCAACCTGCATGACAGAAATTCACTGAACCTGCTTATGCAAAGACAGGCAATGGACTAGGTATCAGGGCACATGTAATAATCCCAGCATTCAGCAGGCTGAGGCAAGAGGCTCATGAGTTCAATGACATATGAGCTACATAGCAAGCACCTATTTAAAAAAATCCACACATATATCAAATAAAGGGCAATTGACTTTATGTAATTTAAAATCCAAAGAGGCCATGGATTTCAACATAATAAATGGAGGAGCTGCAAAGTTGCCCTTGGTTGTGGCCCTCTTATTTCATTTTTTTTTTTTGTTTTTTTCGAGACAGGGTTTCTCTGTGGCTTTGGAGCCTGTCCTGGAACTAGCTCTTGTAGACCAGGCTGGTCT
>JAQHUG010000116.1:1123858-1139434 GCA_028555095.1 Dicrostonyx torquatus
GTGACAGCCATCAGCAAGAGCGAGTGACAGCCATCAGCAAGAGCGAGTGACAGCCATCAGCAAGAGCGAGTGACAGCCATCAGCAAGAGCGAGTGGGCACCGGTATTGCACATGCAAACTGTCTGAACAGCCATCAGCAAGAGCCAGTGGGCACCGGTATTGCACATGCAAACTGTCTGAACAGCCATCAGCAAGAGCCAGTGGGCAGCCGAGGGTGGGTAGCGGCACCTGGTGCGGGGTTCCTCTGATAGTCCTTTGAGGACTGTTGTTGATCAAAGCCATTCCAGTTCTAGAAGGTTGGTTAACCCCTGGTACAGGTGCTAAGCCAAAGAAGCAGCTCGCCTTACTGTCTGAAGTCAGGACTGAGAACGTGGACTAGAAGTCAACCAAATGAGTTTTAGAGGTCTCAGTTTGCTCAGCTGTAAACTGGGGGATTAAGATGAGAATTCTCTTGTATCGAGGCTCAGAAGGACCTTCATGAAACATAAAGCAGGTGAAAGGTCATCAGTGCTCAGTGGCCCAGACACAGCAGTCGCTCCTCTCAACGGTCTAAATGTAGGACATTTGTGACCCCGACTGTTAGTCCACTGTTTTACGTAACCTTGCTACATTTCTTACGCATTGGAGACTCACCATTTTATCTGTCCGCAGTGGGAAGACTTTGTTCTAACTGCACTGAGAGCAAAATAACCTCCTTCGAAAAGAGTGACGTATTGCATTTCAGCAGTTTTCCTTGCCAGGGTCGTACAAAAGCAGTACAGACTCCATAGTGAATGTTGGTGCACTGCTGCCCTCTGCTGGTCATGTCCCTGGCCGCTGGCCAACAGGCACATCTCTCCTCTCTCTCTCTCTCTCTCTCTCTCTCTCTCTCTCTCTCTCTCTCTCTCTCTCTCTCTCTCTGTCTCTGTCTGTCTCTGCCTCTGTCTCTGTCTCTGTCTCTCTCTCTCCTTTGCCGCCTGCGTTAATGTGTTAACTGTCAATTTGACAGAATCTAGAATCACCTGGAATAGATGTATTTGCGCACATCCCCGGGGGTTGAGGGAGGGATTCTCTTGATTGGGCTCCCTGACGTGGGAACACTCTCCTGCTGTGGGTGGCACCTATTCCCAGGGCTGGGCTCATAGTCCATGTAAAAAGGGAGCTTGGGCACATTCATTCTTCTCACTCTGCTTCCCGAGTGTGGATGCCTTGACTTCCTCTGCCGCGGCCGACTTCGAATTGTGATCCCGATAAACCCTTTCTCCCTGGAGCTGCTTTTCTTAGAGAAAGGGAAGCCCCCAGACTGACATTCTTCTTATTTTACTCACATAATAGCTGCCCATGGACCCGAGGGAGGTCCTAACGTCTGTTGAGTTTTGGGTGCCTATTTATCTGGGATCTTTTGTATGGTAGGCTAAGAAAGCAAAGCTCAGAGAGGTTAAAACACGTGTATGGCATCTAACAGCCAATAAATGCAGATGCCAGATTGGGTTCAAGCCTAGAGTAAACACTGTATTACCAAAGCACACCACTGTGGTGGCTTGTCTTGAAAATATTACACAAGAACTGGTTGAGCTAGCTCAATGACTAAAGGCATATGCTGGCAAGCCTGAAGACCTGAGTTCAATCCCCAGGTCCCCATATGGTGGAAGCAGAGAAATGGCACCCACACATTATTCTCTGACCTCCACTTGCACACCATGGCACACATGCACTCATGTGAATAAATGTGGTCATTCTTTTTAGATGAAGAAAAATCAGCCTGGTCTGATCAGCAAGTTCCAGGAAGCCAGAGCTACATGGGGAGATCCTGTCTCAAAAAATGAATAAATAAGCCAGGCGGTGGTGGAGCACGCCTTTAATCCTAGCACTTGGGAGGCAGAGGCAGGTGGACCTCTGTGAGTTTGAAGCCAGCCTGGTCTACAGAGTGAGTTCCAGGACAGTCAGGATTGTTACACAGAGAAACTCTGTCTCCAAAAATCAAATAATATAAATAAATCAAGTGAAGAAAAAATATGATTTGAATTCCTAAATACTCAAAATGGTATTTGCTGGGCAAACTGCGATGAAAACCTGCTGTGTGCTGGTGACATTATGGTGCAACAATTTTGTTCTCAGAATTCTTTTTTACCTTCAAAGAATTTAAAACAGACACTCAAGTACTTGCAAAAGGGAACTTGCCTAGAGCAGCGCAGTGCCCAATGACCCAGAGATGGAGTCAGTCCTCTTAAACACTGAGTCATCCTTCTGACTCCCATATTCATATTCTTGACAAAGAAGTCATGAGTAGCCACTAGCCAGCCAACAGTCTGACTCTCCTGGGTGGAGCTCTTCCTTGACGCAGTGAGCCACAGCTAAGGGCACAAAGGGTCGTTAACTTCAGAATAAAGCTAGAAAGGGAAGCAAAGTGTTGTCTTTGTCACTTCTATTGTGGTGAAGAGACAGCATGACCAAGTCAACTTTTTTGTTTGCTTGTTTTTCAAGACAGGGTTTCTCTGTGTAACAGCCCTAGCTATCCTGGAACTAGCTCTGTAGACCAGGCTGGCCTTGAATCCCAAGTCAACTCTTATTGAAAAAAGAAAGCGCCTGGTGGTGGTGGTGCACACCTTTAATCCCAGCACTTGGGAGGCAGAGGCAGGAGGATCTCTGAGTTTGAGGTTAGCCTGGTCTACAATAGCTAGTTCTGGGATAGGCTCTAAAGCTACAGAGAAACCTTGTCTTGAAAAAAAAAAAGAAAGAAAGAGCGAAAGATAGATAGAAAGAAAGAAAGAAGAAAGCATTTAATTAGAGGGCCACTTACAGTTTCAGAGGCTTAGATCATTATCATCACGGCAGAGAGCATGGTGGCAGGCAGGTATGGTGCTGGAGAAGTAGCTGAGAGCTATCCTGATCCAAAAGCAGAGATGGGGGAGCGAGACTGGACTTGGCATGGGCTCTTGAAACCTCAAAACCCAGTCCAGTGGCATACTTCCTCCAACAAGGTCACACCTAATCCTTCTAATCCTATCAAAGAGTTCCACTCCTTGGTCATTAAGCATTCAAATATATGAGCCTATAAGGGGTCATTCTTATTCAAACTCCCATGGGCATTCATCGTGAAAAAAATAATCTTTGCAGCAATTAAATAGGTAAATATTGTGGCTCTGAACCTGGATATGGAGTAGCCACTATCCTTGTCTTCTAAGAACCTACAGTCTGTCACCATCATCATCATCCCCACCATCATCATCCCCATCATCATCCTCATCATCATCCCCATCATCATCATCCCCATCATCCCCACCATCCCCATTATCCCCATCATCATCATTCTCACCATCATCATCCCCATCATCCCCACCATCCCCATTATCCCCATCATCATCATTCTCACCATCATCATCCCCATCATCCTCATCATCCCCATCATCCCCATCATCATCATCCCCATCATCATCATCCCCATCATCCCCACCATCCCCATCATCCCCATCATCCCCATCATCCCCACCATCCCCATCATCCCCACCATCATCATCATCCCCATCATCATCATCCTCATCATCCCCATCATCCCCGCCATCATCATCATCCCCACCATCCCCATCATCCCCATCATCATCATCATCATCATCCCCACCATCCCCATCATCTCCATCATCATCATCCCTATCATCCCCACCATCATCATCATCCCCATCATCATCTTCCCCATCATACCCATCCTCATCATCCCCATCATCATCCCCATCCTCATCATCATCCCCATCATCCCCACAACCATCATCCCCATCATCATCATGTTAACAGTTGTGGTTCTTTGGACTTCAAGCATGGTGCTTCTTCTTACCAAGCTCACAATTCAGGCAGTCAGAGCTCTTTTTTTTTCCTGAATGGCAGCCCCAGGAACATTTGAGATGGGAAATGTGCATTTCAGGGGAACAAATACTGATATTCGTTTTCACTTAACCAGAGATGTGGTGGGTGGAGCTTAAGGGAAGGCAAAGGACATGTAGATGCTAAGTGGGGGACTGTTACCGGGGGAGTGTAAACACCAAGGGAACAACTTGACTTGATAAGATGGGCAGTGAGAAGAAAAGTTTTAATGAAAGCAATGAGTTGGACAGGAGAGCCGGAAGTCCTGGGCTCTGCAGCCACACCTTCCCCTCTTTAGCATGGGGCAGAAACAAGGGGTTCTCTCCCCTTCTTACTCCAGCCACCCCACAGAAAAAATCCTGAGCTTAGCGCTCTGACCTTGGCTCTCATCTTGCTTCCTGTCTGCTGACCCTGCCTTTTCCTATAGTACCATGGTCTGGGAACTCACTCCTAGCTCCAACCTTTGGTCTTGAGACTTCTCTGATGAAGGCCCACAGCACAGGCCCAAGAAAGTCAAGTCACTGGTAGAAAGGTGCCCTCTGTCTACACAGAGTGAGTTGGAGTAGTTTGATTGTAAATAATTGACAGTAAGGCTATGTCTCACAATAAGGATTTGTTATTATGCTAAGGAAGAATGGTGGGGGATGGGACTTGATGGGAAGTCACAATTAGGTCAGGCTTGCTTGGGCACAAGTCTCTGTTGGGATCATTCCAGGAAGATGGAAGCTGGTGGCTCCTTACATCACAGCCTCTCCCTCTCTCCCTCCTCTTCTTCCCTCTGTCATTCTCTCCCTCCCCTCCCACCTTGAATTGTCATCTATCCAGTGTAACTTCATGCTGTCTTCCCCTGTGTTCTATGAAGTGGAATGCCCAACTGGAATCAAACCAATGTCTTTTCAGCTCAACTTTAATGATGGCTCACTAATACTAGGGTGTTTCCTGCCCTGAGAGTGCAGCTTTGGGGTTAAAAAGGAGGTGCTGTTAGGCATGTGTGGATATCCTGGTAGATTAGACAAGAAACAGCACAACCAATCCACAGAAGCTTAAATATAGAATTACCATATGGTCCAGCAATTCCTCTAGGAGCTATTTATACTCCAGAGTTTCTTCCTAGCCTCTGCCACCAGAGTAGCAGGCTCTAATTCATCTGAATTTGGGGGATGAGAAGGAGCAAAGGCCAAGAGAGCACATTCATCACAAGGTGCCATGGAGCCACAGAGAGGGGAAGGTACCACTTGGCACTGTTTTCAGCAACCACAGTGAACTGTGCTGAGAGACACAATTGAGGGACAAGGAGAGACTCGTCAGTGTTGGCAGGAACAAAGAACCTGAACCTTCCTCCTTAGAGGAAGAATCCAGCACTAGCCAGGGAGATGGAGGCATCGGTGATGACGTCATTGGCTGAGCTATTGCAAAGCATGACCAGTTCTGTTTTCTCCTCGATGCCAAACGCAAGCATCTAAAGAGAAAGAAACCCGTCTTGTGTAGCTGATCCAGTTCGCTTCTGGTGATCCCACCTCACTTCCTTCAGCTAAACATCTTGAACCTGATGAGTTCAAGGATGACAGTCCCTATCTCCAGCCACCCCCAAACCACTTGGCTGGCCAGTCCTTCCCAGACTCTGCTTGAAGTAAGCAGATGCTGGGTGCTTGGGTTCTGCACGCAGCTCCCACTCCCACCCTGCTCAGGCCGTGGCCCTGTCCCGCTCCACAGTTTATCTGCCCACTCTACTAGTGCTGCTCGATGACCAAGCTCTGTCCCTGTGCTTATGTCACCTATGGCTTCTGGGAGCGCAGTGCCTCCTGCTGCTCCTCCCTTCCCACTTGCCTCTTCTCATGGTCTGGTGTCCTTGGGCTGCTTCAGTTCCCCCTTGTTGGCCCTCCTAGCTGCTGCACTGAGGTTCCTAAGTCACATAAGACACACACACCAGCAAGGGTTTCAGAATCAGTAGTCTGCTTGGGGAGGGACAACAGGAAAGATAATGGAGAAGTGGGGCAGAGGTTGAGGGAGGGAAAACAGAAGCAGTAGAAGGCCAGTCCCTGCCGGTGGGCATGCAGCCTTACCACTCTGGGAGGTGGCTTAGACAGGCCACAGAGCTGTCCTACTCAAGAGGGGACCTGGTGTCTTGGCCTCAGATCTATTCTGAGAACACAACTCCCACCTTGCCCCACCCCCATACAACGATCTTTCTTTTTTTTTTCTCAGTAGCTTGTTTGTTTGTTTGCTTTTTCGAGACAAAGTTTCTCTGTAGCTTTGGAGCCTGTCCTCGCACTAGCTCCTGTAGACCAGGCTGGCCTCGAACTCAGGGATAAAAGGCATGCGCCACCACCGCCCTGCACAACTATCTTTCATTTCCCTCTTTTGGAAGGTCCTGTGGCCCCTCCCACAGGCATAGCTGATGGATCAGGGAGAGGTGGCAGAACCAATCAGATTTACTCTCCTGGGATCCTGGAATCCAGTGGAATAAGAACCCAGTGTGTCTGTGTGTGTGTGTGTGCGCGTGTAATTTCTGAGAAGCAGAGAGATCACATGTCATAGACACCCAGTGGGTGCCAGAGAGACAGAACCACGTAGCCCAGATGAGTGGAACTGAAAGAGCAGCGTCAGCACAGGGAGATTTTAGTTTTCGGTCTAATAGTTCTCAGGAAATCGGGCTGCATTTCCGACACTCATAGCTGCAAGGAAATGCTGGCTCCTGCTATCGTCGCAGTCAATCTATTTCTCAGAGAAAATCCGCAGCTTCCCCTAAAGAAACTGGGCCTTCAGTAACTTGTAACCAGACACCTACACACCGCACACACACGCACGCACACGCACACACACACACACCGCACACACATGAACACACACCTCACACACACACCACACACACACACCGCACACACACACACACACACGAACACATACCGCACGCACACACATGCACGCACGCACACACACCACACACACATGAACACACCCCGCACACACACACACGCACACACACACACCGCACACACATGAACACACACCGCACACACACACCGCACACACACACACCACACACACATGAACACACACCGCGCACACACACCGCACACACACACGCACGCACGCACACACCGCACACACATGAACACACACCGCACACACACGAACGCACACCGCACACACACACACACACTGCACACACGCACACATACACACAAGAAAGTCAACCCCTGTTTACATCACAAACAGATCCCGACAGCCGTGTTCCTCTCTAGCTTATTCTCTGAAAGGCTCCAATGCTGACATAGTAACTCCCCCTTCTGCAGCTTTCCCTTGCCTGCATATCTCCCATTAAGATCAACTCCTATAACTGGTTGATGATGCACACCTTTAATCCCAGCACTCCAGAGGCAGAGGCAGGCAGATCTCTTTGAGTTCGAAGTCAGGCTGGTCTACAGAATGAGTTCCAGTACAGCCAGGGCTACACAGAGAAAATTGTCTCAAAATCAAAACAAACAAACAGAGAAACAAACAAATAAATAATAATAATTTTTTTAAAAAAGAAAGAAAAGAAACAAGAAAGCACCGCTGGGGACAGAACAAAGGACTCGCACAAGCTACTTAAGCTCTCTACCACTGAGCCACATCCCAGGTACAAATTTTGGTGATTTTCTTTAATTAAAGATTTATTTTTACATGTGTCTGCTTGTATGTACACAAATGTGCATGCAAGTGCCTACAGAGGTCAGAAGAGGGTCAGATCTCTTGCAGCTGGAGTTACAGACAGTGATAATCCACCCAACATGGTTTTGGGGAATTGAAATTCTGTTGTTTAGAAAAGCAGCAAGTGCTCTTAACTGTAGAATCATCTCTCCAGATCCTGGCTTTTTGTAATTCTTTTTTTAAAATTTATTTTTATTTATTTTGGTTTTTCAAGACAGGGTTTCTCTGTAGCTTTGGAGCCTGTCCTGGAACTAGCTCTGTAGACCAGGCTGGCCTCGAACTCACAGAGATCCTCCTGCCTCTGCCTCCCAAGTGCTGAGATTAAAGGCATGCACCACTACTGCCAGACTTTTTTTGTAATTCTTAAAACAACATATGGAGAGGGACGGACGGACAGAAGGATGGACGGAGTGCTGTAGTCATCAAAACTATTCAACAAATAGTTCTGCAGCTTCTGTTTCTGCGTCCACCAGGAATACCGGGCAGCACTGAGCTTTGCGGCTCTCTAGCGGATGGGTGGGACCAAGCGATTACTTTGACCAATGCCTGACAAGCAGCAGTAAGTGCTTTGCTTCTCAGCCAGTGTTTAATTGCTGCTTCAAGAGCTCCAGAGTTCTCACTCAAAAGTTCAAGACGAGGCTGCTCCATTAGCGTTGGATGCATAGCACAGACGAGAAAGAAACCATTATTTGAAGCCAAGAGGGCGCTTTGTAATGGCTGCATAGTCTGCCCTGTGCTGACTGACAGACACAGAAGTGCTGGATCTGATAGTGTGAGGAGAAGAGAGTCATGGAATGTTAGGAGCCCCAGAGGGATAACATGTGACCAGGGGTGTCATAGAAATCAAGGAGAGCAATTATTCCCAGAAGTACAAAATAAGTAACCATGCTGCTGAATGAATCCAAGGGGCCAAGCAAAATCAAGAATACACATATGTTCAGCAAATCTGGCCACTGAGAAGTATGAAAGCTTATGGGAAGTAGCACTATGGGAGGTGTGACCTTCTGGGAGGAAGTGTGTCACTGGCTTTGAGGCTTCAAATGCTCGAGACAGACCCCGTGTCTCTCGCTATTCCTGCTGCCTGCTGATGCAGATGGAGAACTCTCAGATATCTCCCCAGCACCGTGTCTGCCTGCACACCACCATACTTCCTGCCAAGGTGACAATGGACTTAACCTCTGAACTGTAAGCCAGCCCCAGTTAAATGTTTTCCTTTATAAGATTTGCCATGGTCATGGTGTCTCTTCACAGCAATAAAACCCTAACTAGGACAATAGCATTCATGGGGTGGGGTGGTGGCTAAAATATAGAATTCCAAAGAAAGAAAGACCATGGAATACCCATGGGAGATATTCAGTGGGTGGTGTAAAGAAAGTATAGATGATTTGCCTGTTCCGGGATTTCTGGAAATTGAATTACGAGATGTAGCTTCTTTTCTGGTTCCTTTCGCATCTCCAAAGGCTCATCCAAGTTACAGCACATATCTGTTGTATGAGGAGGAGAGGGCTGTGTCTCGCCGCGGCTCCTGAGAGGAGCGCTAGCCCTTTGTCCCGCCTGGCTCCTGGCTGCTGGGCTAGCTTACATTGAAATAACCACACAAAAATTATATTAATTTAAATACTGCCTGGCCCATTATCTCTAGCCTTTTCTTGGCTAACTCTCACATCTTATTTCAACCCATTTTTAATAGTCTGTAAGTCACCATGAGGTAGTGGGCTTACCGGGAAGATTCAGCATGTCTGACCCTGGCGGCTCCATGGCTGCTCTCACACTTTCTTTCTTCCCAGCCTTCCGTTCTGTCTACTCCACCCATAAGGGCTGACCTATCCTACAGGTCAGGCAGTCTTCTTTATTAACCAATGAAAGCAACACAAAATACAGAAGAACCCTCCTACACCACATATCTGTTCTTTATCCCTTTTTTATGACTGAATACTCTTTCATCATATGGATGTGCCATGTTTTCTTGATCCATTCTTTAGTGAATGGACAATTTTGGACTTAACACACATATTCATTGTTATATCCACTGGTTCTTTGTACTCCTGGGAATGAATGAATGATATGAACACAACTGTCCAAAGCCACAGAGTTGATATATATATAAAATCAGTTCCTGGCTACATATATGTTTATATTTATATTATATAGCCAGGAATGGAAATCAGGTAGCGAGTCCTCTAGTTCTCTAGTTCTAACCACCAGACTTCACTGCCATCATGGGAACCTTGTATATCTGCTATTTAAAATTTTGTTACATTCATCTTTGGGATGTGTGTGTATGTGCTTGACCATTCCTGCATGTGTGTGTGTGTGTGTGTGTGTGTGTGTGTGTGTGTATACAATTTAATGGAGTTAGTTCTCTCCTATTATTTGGGTCCTGGGGATTGAACTCAGATCATCAGACTTGGTGGCAAGCACCTATACCATCTCATTGGCCCCATCTATTCTATTTACAGATGAAGATTGCTATATTCCTTAGAGTTTTGGGAACATGACATCCTCAAACAAAGAAACCAATAGCAGAACAAAGGTGGGGACAGAATTAGGAGAAAGCAGATAGTGTGCTGCCTATGGCTGGCAACAGTGGAATGCCCTTACCACTCCCAAGCCTAAAGGGTAAAACCAAGTAAGCCTCTGAATGGAGAGAGCTGGGATACTGGCCCAGCCTCCCTGCCTGCCAGTCTCTTGAACTAAAGCCAGCAGGGTGGGGGCAGCAGCCTTGATGGAGATCATAGGGAAGAGAAAGTAAAAACTCAGATTGGAAACATGGAGATCTGCTTAGCCAGTTATCACGATGGAAAGACAGCAGTGGGTCGAGCTGGTTGCAGAGAAAAGATTCTTTTCTGCTCTTTCTAGCTAGCGAGCGATAACACCCGAGCCACTCTTGCTTTCTTTCTCAGGGAGGAGCACTGTCCTCTGAAGTCAGACTCTCAGAATGAAACAGTCCACTCGTGCCTGGAGGGTCCTAAGTCTTGAGGCAGAGAAACAGCTGCCATATCCACGTTAGCACAGAGCCTTAGACACAGGAGTCCGCAGATGCATTGTTCAATGCCAACCATGTCTGTTACGCAGGGTCTTGGCTCTGCTGTGCAGCCCGTGTCGGAAGCTGCCCATTTTATTTACCATGCTTTCCTTTAGCCTGCCCAATGGGGTTTCAGCCCGGGCATGGTAGCTCACCACTGTAATCCCAGAACTTAGATTAGGAGGTCAGGGTCAGTCTCAGCTACTTAGGAAGTTCAAAAGAAGCCTGAATTAGCTACATGAGACCCTGTTTCAAAACAAAATAAAAACAAACAAAATCCAAACCAAAAAAATCAACCAAACAAGATTTAGTCTCAACTCCACCTTCCTCGGAACCCTACTCTTGTCCTGTCTGGCAACATCCTCGGTCCTCCAGCAGGTAGTCTCCGTCAGGCATGGTCAAGAGAGCTACTTCTGCTGGGTGGTAGCTTTGTTCTTGGTGGTCTGGGACTGACTAGCCCAAGTCGTGGGTTGACCTCCCAGGGCACGGTGCAGGACAGGATGCAGAGGATGGAGTAAGATGCAATGCTTATATAGTCTTCCTATCTCGTGATGAATCTGATCCCGCCCACCATCATCTGCGTATTGCCAGGAGTGGGGAAGGACAAAAGCCACCATTCATTTACCCGGTGCCCGTGCACATCTACATGTGGACTGAACAGAAGGTTGTAGAAAACAAACGGGTAATTTCTGTGAGGTGTGGTGGCACATTCCTATAATCCCAGCACTCAGGAGGTGGAAGCGGGAGGATCAGAAGTTCAAGGCCATCCTCAGGTAAAACAGCAAATCTGAGGCCAGCCTGGATGCTTGAGAGCCTGTGGCAAACAAACAAGAGAAAACAAAATGGATGTGTCTTAATGGCAGTATCTAGGCCCCTCTCTGAGTCACACAGGGTCTTATGACATTTGAAGGGCAGCCCGTTTTCTCCCAAGTGGAATGGGTTCAAAAGAACAAAAGAAAAGGGGGAAGGGGAATTTTAAAAATGCCCATCTTCTGAACACCATCTTTGTGCGGGTGTCTGGGGGAGGATAGCAGGGCGGGGTCATCTGCCAGCCAGGCCTGTAAGACTTGCTTCTTGTTTATTCTACTCACATTTGGGGCAGTTGCCAGGACCCGCCCCCACGGCAGTCACTGGAGGAACTGGAAGCTAAACGTTCCTGCTAAGAAACGTTTTCTTTGACTGTTCCTACCTGGGTATTTGCTGTGGTCTAGCCTGGGAGGGTCTAGCCAAGGTCCAGCCTGTACAGAGAGCGAGCCTGTCACCATGCCGGCTTGCTGCAGCTGCAATGACGTCTTGCAGTATGAGACAAACAAAGTCACCCGGATCCAGAGTGTGAACTATGGCACCATTAAGTGGGTCTTGCATGTGATCGTCTTTTCCTATGTTAGGTAAGTGGGGCGTGGGATGGACAGATCTCGGCAGCACTGGACAGCACCAACTCCCCCAGGGTGCAGCTGATGGTGCACCTGCTAGATTCCATGTAGCTGTTAAATCTGAAACACACTCTCATAGGCGCCTGGGAGGAAACAGTAGGAAGAAGCTGCCCTTGGTTGCAGCTGGAGGAAGCCACAAAGAAAGGGTAGCAGGCTATCTGCCTCCCTTCCGTGTTTTCAACTGCGGCAGAGGCTTGCCAGGGTGAGCAGGCCAGGGCAAGCCTGAGGAACCTGGGAGACACAGGCCAACACCCTGGGCTCCCAGAGAGGAGGTGGTGATTTCCCCAGGTGAGTCTGAGTCATCCTTGTGCTTAGGAAATATAGAGCCAGGCTTGGAAATGTCATTTTAGAGCATCAAGGGGGCCTTTTAAAACAGTTTATGAAGTTACAGTGTGCCTTGGACTTTCATCAATTTACAGTGTCCATGGTTTTCATGCTCGCTGAGCTGTACAGCAATAAATAAATAAATAGATAAATAAGTAAGTTTAGAACTTTTTCAGCCAGGCGTGGAGGCAGAGGTAGGTGAATCTTTGAGTTCAAGGCCAGCCTGGTCTACAAAGTGAATTCTAGGACAGCCAGGGCTACACAGAGAAACACTGTATTGAAAAACCAAGAGAAAAAAGAAGAATTTTCATCAACCCAAAAGGAATCTCTCTGCCTCCTAACCATCATTTTCAACCTCACCTCTGTCCCTTAGTTTCTAAGAATTCACCTGTTTTTCACATTTCATATAAACAGAATCATATAGCATTCAGCCTGTGTCGTTTCCGTTATCATGTGTGTTAATGCTGTACACGCTCTATGGCTGGATAACAGTCCCCTGTATATAAACTGCCTCCACTTACCCGATGATGGACGTCAGGTTCTTCCTAATTTTGTCATCTGGACCTCTACCCTCATGGCAGCATGTCACCCTGGGAGGCACAGCAGCTTCCCACTTCACCGGAGTGTCGGGGTTCCAGTCTCGGATCATAACTAACCTCAGTGTGGCTCTGACTATGGTAATGGTGGAGCTCTTGACACAGCGTGTGGCATGCTGTGGTTTACTCAGCGAGAGCATGGCCTCATAAGTGTGTGTGGAGGTCAGAGGTCAACTTCCTCAGTAGCTCTCCTCCCAGAACCTGAAGCTCAGATTGGCTGGCCACCTAGTGCCTGGATCCTCCTCTGCCTCCCTCGCCCTGGGATTACAGGCACCTGCTGCTATGCTCAACTTTCATAAGGTTGCAGCAGGTTGAATTTGGGTCTTTATGCTTGTCCAGCAAACAGCCCACAGAGCCATTTCTCCAGCTCAGAGGTGGCCTGTTTTATAATCCGGGGTACATCTTCTCGGCCAAATCACTTAACCAGCCTGCCTCTGTTTCTGTGTTAGCTCATACAGCCTCTGGACAACTAGAGGAGAAAAAGTTATTCTTTATCATGACAGTGATGCAAGCAACCCATATGTGGTAGCTATTTCTAAAAAATCCATCTTCTATTTTGAGTCTCATAGTAACCACAACCATGCTTGGGTTTGAGATGTGGATTCCGAAGCCCTCTCTCTCTCTCTCTCACGCATGTTTTTGAAGGTGTCCATCTGTATGTGTGTGCGCACACACGTGTGTGGATGTTAAAGTTTGATATTTAGGTCTGTTCTTGAACTACTGTCTATTTTACAGTTTTAGACAGGATCTCTTCCTAAACCCAAGCTCACCCATCTGGCTAGGCTTGTGGCCAATTAGCTCCAGGGGTTTCCTTCTCTCTGATCTGCCAGCACTGCCCATGCCACCAAACCTGACCTTCATGTGAGATTGCGGGTCTTCATGCTCTTGTGACAAGCATTTTACCAACTGAGTCATTTCCCCAACCTCCTTTGGCTCTTTGGATCTTAGTTTTCTCATCTACAAAAAGGGAACAATCATTATTGAGACTATTAATAGTGAGCTAATAACAAAGCTATTAAGGAACTACATATCATTTTGCAAGTCCTCATTTGGCTTATAATTGGTTATTATTATTAGGGGAGTTAATATTTGCTCTGTGTATTTACTATCCAACAAATGTCATTGACAAAACATATGCCAAAATTACAATATAAGGTGCTCCTTTGCCAGCTAGTGCAGGACCGACATGGCAGGAGTATTGGTTAGTAAATGCTCATTGTGTGTCAGTACATGGGTGGTGTCACAGTTCTTCCAGCGATGTGACTTTGTGGCATTATTAGGTCCAGTACACAATTCCTTGTTTTATCCATTTAACAATGGAGTCTCACCGTGTGGCCCTGGCCTGCCTGAAACCAGCCTGCCTCTGCCTAGTGATGGGATGAAAGGTGTATACCACTACCCCGTCCAGCACATGATTCCTTCAAAGCAGATCACACAGACAATTCTGGAAAGACTTTATAATACTTAGTTCCAGACGTGGAGAGATGGCTCAATGGTTAAGAACCTTGGTTCAGTTCACAGCACCCTCCTGGTGGCTGGTGACCACCTGTGACTCCAGCTCCAGGGAAATGCAATGCCTTCAGGGGCACTGCATACACCTACTGCACATATGTATGTGCGGGCAGAGCACACTGTACGTATAAAATAAAAAAAGTAAGTCAGCTGGGGTGCAGGCGCACACCTTTAATCCCAGCACTGGGGAGGCAGAGGCAGGCGGATCTCTGTGAGTTCAAGACCAGCTTGATCTACAGCACAAGGTCCAGGTCAGTCAGGGCTACATAGTAAGACCCTGTCTTAAAAAGTTAAAATATAAATAAATAAATAAATAATCTTTAAAAACATTAACTTATTCCTCACTCACGTATAAGGTGAACTCAAGCCTTATACGTGTTGAATGACCACAGATGCAGCTGCGCAGATGCCACAGGAGAGCGCAATTTCAATAGCGTGGTTACCACACTTGTGTCTGACAACAGCATGAGGGGCTAGCAGCCCTAGGATCCCTCTGTCAACTCATGCCTCACTGCTTCTCAGAATGAGTCTCTTACTGTCTCTGCTGCTCATCTAGATAGAAACCTTCCACCCAGTGGGGCTCCTAAAACGAGTCAACCCACCTTTACCTCGGGTGAAATCAGGAAAACAGCAGTTTATCTCAGAGCTGGAGGAAAATTGGCTCCAGTGGCTCCACTGGAAGGTGGGACAGCCTTTGGCTCTGCTTTCTGGAAAATTTAAGGCTTCACCAAAGTAACAAAGCCAGCCTCTGCTACATAATAGAATTTGAGGCCAATCTGGCTATGTGAAACCCTATCTCAAAGGGAAAAAGTCTGTTACCAAAATAAATGGAAGAAAGGGGGCGGGGTAGGGAGGAAGAGAAAGAGAAAGGAGGAAGGTTGGCAGGTAAAAACAGAACATTTATTATTAGGTCATTTCAAAAGCCAGAGATTGGGGGTGAGAGATGACTTGGAGATTAAGAACACTGACTGCTCTTACAAAGGACCTAGGTTCAGTTCCCAGCATCTACATAATGGCTCATAATAGCCTGTAACTCTGGTTCCAGGGGTCGGAAACCTTGTGGCCTCGGCAGGCTTCTGTACACACATGCACACATAAACTCACACAGGCACACATAAACTCACACAGGCACACATAAACTCACACAGGCACACATGCA
>JAQHUG010000116.1:1139900-1151281 GCA_028555095.1 Dicrostonyx torquatus
CACACAGGCACACATAAACTCACACAGGCACACATGCACACATAAACTCACACAGGCACACATGCACACATAAAAATAATAAGTCAGAGATCTCTGGGGAGTCTGGGGCTTGTTTGCAGTACTGTTTCGTCTGTGTATCTTCAGTCCTGAAAGAGCTTCTGGCTATTGCCAAGGCTAGCCCCTTCCTCAGTCCCAGCAGGATCCCACAGCAACCACTGATTCCCACTAGTGCTATTCTTTCCGGTTTGCTATGACCAGGGAGCTACTGTTTGAACCAAGCCATCTGTAATGTCTCC
Source organism: Dicrostonyx torquatus (assembly GCA_028555095.1). Lineage (NCBI taxonomy): Eukaryota > Metazoa > Chordata > Mammalia > Rodentia > Cricetidae > Dicrostonyx > Dicrostonyx torquatus. Next base: position 1,140,197 of record JAQHUG010000116.1, read on the forward strand.
ATCTTGAATTTTATTTCATGTTCTGAGAAGACACAGGATGCTTTGGTGCAGAGAGGTAAAAGATATTTGCTTTCTACTGTGAATTTGTGTTTCCTCTTTCCTGGAGATGGATCTTAGAAATACTTCAGTGGTCGAAAAAGAGCTGAGAGGGCTGATCTTCTTTATGGCAGCTTCTCCCCCTGGCTCAGCCCGCCTCCACCACTGGCACACGGTGTTGGCCTTTGAAGCCCCAGGCTGTCTTTTGCTGGGGAGAGGATGTATGGTTTTTAGATCCCAGGCTGACTGGCTGTTCCCCCAAAGGGTAGCCTCCCACCTGGAAGACTGGCCTCTTCTGTGATGCTAGGTGTGATGAAGGAGGTGGAGAAGATACCAGACACTGAATCCAAGCCAGGTGCAGTCTCGATGGCTCCAGGAGACATGAACCATGCTGTTCATCACCTTGACCCTGGATGATTTAATAGAGTTCGGGCATCTGGAGGATTAGAAAGGCCTACTCAGGAGGAGACCCCTGTAGAAGAATCTGGCCACGTGACACATAGGACCCAAAGGCCAGAAATGGCAAAGACTGAGATAGTAAACAAGAGGGGCAGTGAAGACACAGACACAAGGGAGGAGGGAGGAGCAGGAGCCAGGGTGGGTAAGAACTCCACTATGATTCTCTGAAGACCCTGTCTGTCGCTAGGGAGTAGAAACATCTGACTGCTGTATCTCTAAAGGTTCCAGTGCCACTGTGAAGGGGAATGAGTCATCTGGTATGACAAGAATGGGGCACAAGCACCACTAAGACTGCTGGAGTCACCCGGATGGGCTAGAATGGGGTGATGGAGTTGGAGAGATGTGGGCCAAGTTGAGATGGACCTGCTATGGTGAGAGATGGCTCAGCGTCCTGAGGATAAGGACACCTTTGTCTGACCCATGCAACAGCAAAGAGAGGCAAGCTCACTGACCTATTGGTCAGGACTGGTAGAGATACTGAGCAAGCAGCTAGAATGTTCTCTTTACTTCCGTTATGATATCCTTTTATTTGTGTCTAGCCCCAAAACGTTAAAAACAAAATCTGAAACACATAATCTCAAAAAGAAAAAGGAAAAGAAGAAAGAAAGAAAGAAGGAAAGAAAGAAAGAAAGAAAGAAAGAAAGAAAGAAAATGAACACAATTCCCTTCTCTTTAGATTTATGAAAGCTGGCAGCCCCTCTGCTCCATGGTGCCACAGCAGAGGCTTCTGGGCCGACTGGTGCATACCCATGGCTTCTGGTGTCCACTCCAGCCCAGCCTCCCTGGCTGTTAGCACAGCACTGGGCTATGGTTTAACAGCATCTGATTGGTGTTCCTGTGTCTCAGAAGGGAGGCCCAGGGGACTGCAGAAACCAGCAGCGCCCAGCCTGTGGACAGAATTGAGCTTTATCTTGAGGGTGCTGGAAAACATGAAGAGGAGGCAGCCTCTTTTGTTCTGCGTTTTCAGAATGCCTCTTCTCTGCATGCGTTGTCAGGCTGCCCTCTGTCTCTTTGACAGGGACACGTGGGCATTTGGAGCTCACCCAAATAACCTAGTAATCTCATATCTCAAAGTCCTCGGTCATGTGTCTAGACTCTTCCCTGATAAGGCACCATTGCCAGAGAGCAGGATCGGCAACCCTTGGGAACATGCTACAGGATGGGGAACTGGTGGGATCCAGCTCATTTCGGGGACAGCTGCAGCTGAGGTCCTGGTGCCTGTTTGCCACCAAGAAGGACTGTGGGTTTGTGAGTTCACACTGAGCAATGGTCCATAGACACTTTTTCCTAGAGCAGTCTGCTTCCTGACTGTGTAGTATCCAAGTGAACCCAGTCTTCGGCCATGTGGCAGATCATATGACTTGTCTAACAACCTTTACAAATCTCTTTGGTGACCAAAGTCATATAGCCAGGCAGAGCTGACATTGAACTTGGACATCTCATCCAGAGTTTCATGCTCAGACTGGAGAGTGGAGGGGACAGGCCCAGAGGGAGATCAAACAGTACTGGATCACCCAGCTGTGAACTGATGGTGATCTGTATTGAGGAGGTGACAGTGACAGAGGGTAGGTGGGGCCTAGCAATATCAGTAATACCAGGGAGATAAAATAGTAGAATTTCCTTAATTTTTCTGAGACAGGGTTTCAAGTAACTCTACGTGTAGCTGCAGCTGGCCTTGAACAACTGACCTCCTACTGGTCCCTGCTCCCACCCAGTGGAAGGATTGCACGCCACTGCACGGCTCACGGATGTGTCCCCTGGGCCTCCCCTCCGACACACTAGCACCAGCCCGTGGACACCACCCAGAAGCCTCTGCTGGGGCTCCATGGAGCAGAGGGGCCAGCTGCCTGGCAGCTTTCATAAGTACCATGTATGACTCTTACGGAGAGAATGGGTCAAGAATGTGCCTCATTTCTGAGTTGGGCCACTGATTAGAAATTGGTGGATACCTTTCTGGAGTTAGTGAGATCAGGAGAAAAAGCAGTTGGGGTCAAAGGCTAAGTTCAGAGCTTAAGGCTTTGCGTTTGAATGGTACGAGGCTCATAACTGTGCATACTGATTGTGTAGATATTTGCTTTCAGGGCTTTAGGGTAGATTACATATCACCAGTCTATAGATGGTGGTTGGAGACATGGACATCTTCAGCTAATTGGCAGGAAAATGAAAGCAAGAAGCTTGAAACAGAGCCCTACATGGTACTAACATTCAAGGGGCAGGAGATGCACAAGTTTCCAAGCGATTCTGAGATGGAGAGGTGAGGAGAAGGTAGGCTTCTTGAGGCTGAGGGAAGAACGAGAAGGAGTCGACCATGGCACCAGCAGCATGTCTGCTGGACTTGGAAGAGAGTGAGCTGGCAGGGGAGGCACTGGAGAAGTGGTGGGGGTGGGAGCCAGACTGGAGTGGGTGGAGGAGTGAATGGGGTGCGGAAATGGATGTGGTGATTCACTCTTTCAAAAGACTGCGCTCCACAGGAGGAGCCAGGCCCTACACAGCGCTGGAAGAATGCAGGATGGAGGCAAGGGTTATTTATTTATTTATAGGATGGAGGCAAGGGTTATTTATTTATTTATTTATTTATTTATTTATTTATTTATTTATTTATTGGTTTTTCAAGACAGGGTTTCTCTGTAGCTTTGGAGCCTGTCCTGGAACTAGCTCTTGTAGACCAGAATGGTCTCGAACTCCCAGAGATCCGCCTGCCTCTGCCTCCCGCGTGCTGGGATTAAAGGCATGCACCACCACCGCCTGGCCTGGAAGGGTTTATTTTTAAGATGAGAAATTGTATTTAAGTACAGATGGAAAAGAGATGGAGAAAGGGGGAAAGTGGAGGCATAAATGAAAAACCACCACCATCACGTCGTCAAGTCATCTGCACTGGCACCAGCTCGCAACCACAGGGAAATCCTGCCTGGCCCCCTTCTTTGTGTAATCACGTCACAGTTCCATTCTGTGCCCTTCTCCTTCAGAGGGCTTCTCACTACTGCATCCCTGTACCAATGCCCGAGGTGCCGCCTAGACCCCTCAGTGTCTCAACCACGCCATGCGACCATGCCCTTGTCCATCAAGACTTTTGTGAAAGGCAAGGTGCACATGTTTACTTTGCATGAAACAATGCAGACTTCTGTAATTTGACCCAAGGAATTGAGCCATAAATGTGCCTGCCCTTTGACCTGGTGTCTCACCTCAGGCAGAGTAAGTGCCTTTGCTGGGAGAAGGGGCTACTACGAATGCTCCTGGCAACAGGAGTGAAGACGTACAGGCAGCAAAGGTGGGAGCGAGGCCCCAGGCTAGCTGTGCATTAAACAAACGTTAGGCAGGTCTCCTCAGAGCTTGTCTTTCCCTTCAGAGTTACCTTTGCTCAGAACTTAGGCATTCCTTGTAGGAGACAGGTAGACTTTGCTGAGAAGCACTTCCTTCCTGGGGAGCTCAGAGAACTTTCTCATCATGGTGCCAGTGGTCCAGCTACAAATCTGTGAAAGTCCTTCAGAGCCACAGCGTATGCATTGGGACTCTGAAGAACACGTTTCTGGTGATCATCTGCTTCTACATTTGGTGAGTTAGGTGAGAGCCAATCTCAGGGCTCCATGACCTCAAAGCTCCCTCTCTACCTCAGCTCTATCCAGGCTCCTCCATTTCCTCTTCTTTGGCCAGACTGGTCTGCAAGGGTCTCTGGATGGCCCTGGCTTCTCCTGTTGCAGGTCTCTTGTGCCTGCCATGTTCTCCAGCTCTTCCACTTCTCAATCTTACCTATTCTACCAGACTCAGCTATACCTGGCTCTTTAATACTGTGCTTGCTCCAGAGGCTGCTGGCTTTGAATACACCTGGATGCATTGCACATCAGTTTCTTAGAGCTACTAGTCATTGGAGTTAGAGATTAGAGAATTGTGACTAAACCCATGACCCAAAGGGGAAGCCTGGCTTCTCTTGAGTCATCACACAAGGTCAAGAGTTTGTGACTGGATTGACCATTAGACTACTCTTTCTAATGGGAAGATACTGCAGTCTCTACCTCTTTTCTCTTTTGATGCATCTCTAGGTTGTGTTAATGGAATTGTCATGTTCACTGGGCGGTGGTGGTGCACGCCTTTCATCCCAGCACTCAGGAGGTAGAGGCAGGCGGATCTCTGTGAGTTCGAGGCCAGCCTGGTCTACAAAGCAAGTTCCAGGACAGTCTCCAAAGTTACAGAGAAACCCTGTCTTGAAAAACAAAACAAAAAAGAATTTTCATGTTCATTATGATACAAAGTGTCCATCATGTTTGCAAAGCCTTCGTAAATGGCAGGCTGGATTCTAGTTAGCTGATGCTGTGTTGCATGTTCTAGAAAGGCTATGGTGCATCAGGCTGAGCTCCCCACTGAACAACTAAGTGTGTGTTCTTCCCGGAGGCTGTCGCGATGGATAACTGAAAGAACATTGCAAGTATTTTGCTTGTGTTTTGAGAACAACTTTTGGAAGTTAGTTTCCTCCTCTCATCATCATGTGGGTTCTGGGTATCAAACCCAGGCCATCAGTTATAGCGCAAATAATAAAAGCCCAGAGACAGATATTGGGGTTCAGCCTGAAGGTCAGAAAAGCAAAGCAGACAGCTACTAGCTCTTACCTCTACCTCAGACCGAAATGGCGATCCTGCCTCCAGGAGTCTCAGAATGAGACTGTGTGTGAGAGCTGTCTCCTCCAGTCTTATATTTCTCTCTAGGGCTGGGATTAAAGGCTTGCACTACTACCGCCCGGCCTCTACGGCTAACTAGTGTGGCTGCTGGGGCTAAAGGTGTTTACTACCACTGCCTGGCCTGTATGGCTGACCAGTGTGACTGATTTACTCTGTGTAGCCCTGGCTGTCCCAGAACTCACTCTGAAGACCAGCCTGGCCTCAAACTCACTGAGATCCACCTGCCTCTGCCTCCTGAGTGCTGGGATTAAAGGTGTGTGTGATTTTTATCTTACCTATCAAGGTAAAGTTTGTATAGCATAAAACTGACCTCTTAAAGAGAGGGGAATAAAGGGCTTGTTTGTAAGTGAACAGATGCTATTTAACACGTGCTCAGTATTATATAGGAAATGCCTTTATCCACCAACATATTTTTATCATCTTTAAAGGAAATAATGTACTCATTAACTGCCATTCCCCATTTCTTCTCTCTGGCAACTGTCCATCTGTCCTGTAGATTTCTTATAAATGAAATGACCTGCTGGGTGTGGCCACGCACGCCTTGAATCCCGGCATTTGAGCAGCAGAGGCAGGAGGATCTCTGTGAGTTCAAAGGCCATCGATCTGGTCTATACCAGGACAACCAAGATTATGTAGAGAGACCCTGTCTCAAAAAACAAAACAAAACAAAAATCTAATGACGTGAAATAAGAGCAAGCAGGGCTGAGGTGTTACTGAACCCTGGGACAGAGCCATTCAGCCTGCCAAGAACAGACTGAGTTGAAGCTCTGCCTAGAGTAGGTAACACTAAGGGGGTGGGGAGAGGCACAGCTGTCGGTCCCGGCTTGCAGAGAGGGAGAGGCACAAGGAAGAAGGTTGCTGGGCAGAAAGCAGGCTGTGAACAAAAGCTGCTCCCACCACCCCTACCCCACTGGCTGCAGCCCAAACCACTGCCTGGGGGCTGTGAGAAAATCACTGACGGTCTTCATCTGTCTTCAGTTTTGCTTTGGTGAGTGACAAGCTGTACCAGCGGAAGGAGCCTGTTATCAGCTCCGTGCACACCAAGGTCAAAGGGGTCGCCGAGGTGACCGAGAACGTCACGGAGGGTGGGGAGGTGAAGTCACTGCGCAGCATCTTTGACACTGCAGACTACACCTTCCCTTTGCAGGTGAGCACCAGGCAGCTGACTCCAGGACTCATCCCTGGCCACTGCCTCTCCTCATACTTAGGGGTCTAGAGCCTCATTTCAAAACAAAAGTTGGGCCTAGGGATCTAGCTCAAACAGTAGAATGCTTGACTAGTTCAATCTCTAGTGCCACATACTGTGTGGCAGTATAAGCCTGTAGCCCCAGACAGTCAAGGATGGAGAATTGGGAGTTCAAGGTCGCCCTCAGCTGCTTAGTGAGTTTGAGGCCAGCCTGGAATATATAATACCCTGTCTCAACAGAAATGAAAAACGTTGGGCCTATTTAAAACCTACGAAAATCCCAACTGAGAAAACCTAAAAATTGCCAAACTGGGTCACAGCCAGCAGCTCAAAGAAGATGCGTCTTTGCTGTATCAAGTCCTGCTGGGCTGCCGGAAATAGCAGCGCATGCTGGCGCATTCCAAATGCGGTCTGATTCACATGCGCTGCTGTGCAAGTGGCTTGAGTGGCAGGGTCACCGCGGCGGGGGCGCAGCCAGAATTCAGAAGGGCGGAGCGCTTGTCTTCTGCACGGTTGGCGTGACCTTTTAGCATTGAAAGGGTCCCCAGGAGATGGTCCTTGAGTCTTTCTAAAGAGAGGGTATGTGACAAAGAGAAAAGGTGCAGGTCATGGAGAGCTGGTGTGGCTAGCTGAGTCTGCAAAGCACAAAGCCAAAAAAGGAGAAATAAAAGAGGGGCCGAGGAGTTGGGAACAGATGAGGGTGGGAGGAACAAAAGAGCCCATTTGCAACCCTGGGCGCCAGAGCACTTGGCAAATCCATCAGGCCCAAGCTGCTATTTGTTTCTAGGTAGAAACCATAAAAGCCACTGATTGCCCAGGTAGTGGGAAGCCCGTGGCCTTCCATTAAGCCCTGAGAAATGCGAACAGCTTGCCCAGGGTGCAGCCCACACGCCACCTCCACTTCTCCAGCTCTCCAGAGTCTCAATGGGATTTTACTGTGGGAAAACTGGTACAGCGGCTTGTGAGGTTGGCTCGGAAAATGACTGCTCCCCACATTTGAAAGTTCCGCTGCTCCCCCTTGCCTGGTGAGACAGCTCCTGCAGCCCTTGGCAAAGTGCATGCTGCCCACGGCTGATTTCTGGAGGCTCCAAAGAGTACAAAGACTCCCCCGGCACTTAGCTTAAGGAGTTCTGCTCCCCCAGGCCCCGCCTTTGCTCCTTCATTTCTCTCTATAGGGGAACTCGTTCTTTGTGATGACAAACTTCCTCAAGTCAGAAGGCCAAGAACAGAAGCTTTGTCCTGAGGTGAGTAGGGGACCCTCTCAGAGTGGTCAAGGGGGAGATGCATTCTGGGAAAGAGCTCTTTGCTTGCCTCAGTCTAAGGGCCTGTGTGAATGCCCACTCTTGCCTTCACAGGCTTTCTGTGCAGCTCACAATATGATTCCCGGCTTGTGTGTGATTTATTTCACATTTTACTGGAGCCTCACAAATGCAGGAGGATAGCTCCTGGGCCCTATTTTACAAAAGAAAACACTTAAGACATGTCATGGTGCACTGTAAGCCCTCCGAAAACATGCTGCTCATAGAACAAAAATGATCACCTAGAACAGATGAAACCCAAGGCCTCCATGGGGTACTGCCAGCCTGGAGGGCACCACAGGACCCTGGGGATGGGAGTTTAGCCTATACTGCACCTGGCCTTGTGTCTCCCCTCTGCATGTCAACCCCACTATCTCTGGTTGTCTCGGTAAATGCGACTGAGCCCCAGCGTACATATGTATGGATTGTTCCAGCTCTTTAAATGCCTGCTCTTGACCCGAGGGACTTCACACAGCTTGGTTTAGTCTTGCAGTTCCATGGTGGGCTGAGCTCAGCTGGGTAGCTGATTTGTCTTGTTTTTTCAGAGCTGTGGCTGCAAAGCAGCTGCCATTAGCATGTTAGCATCATTTGGAGGCTCAGTGCTGGTCACGTCTTCACTTCCAGGGACTCTCAAGAGTTTTTCTCTTCTTGGGGTCGTCCCGCATGCCTCTTCCAAAAGAGCAGCCAACTTTCCAAACTGCATTCGGGGACCCTAGAGCCAAGAAGGCAGAAGAAGACGTAAGCCTGCAGCTGGCACCGTGTTACTTCTGTTAGTTCTGTGATCACACATGGGCCCAGCTACAAAGCGAGGGAACTACTTATCTATCGGCCAGGAGAGTGATTGAGAACCTCCCTATGCAACAATCAAAGAACTAATGTTAGAGATTCTTTTAGAGAAAAAAAATAGAATTGGTGTATCTTCTTTCCTGGGAGTTCCTTATGGTTGATAATGAAAATTACACAACCACCCAAGAGCCATAGTACATCATTCATTCATACGACGATGATCAAGACCTGTTATGAGTCAGGCAGGTAGATAGGCTATAGGGATGTGACTGAGGATTTGCAGTTAGAAGATTCATAATTGAATTTAGGGGTTACCAAGAGAAGAACCCAGGGGCCTGGTGGGCCACAGAAAGAAAGCAATTCAGGCAGTAAAGAGAAGCTGAGTCTGGAAACCCTGGGAACTATTCACTGAGCAAGGACTACATGCTAAGCCTTCTTTCTACCTTCTTAGCATCCATATAAGACAAAGTACTTTACCCTCCTTTAACAGACAGTCAAACACAGCTTAGAGGAAGTGAAATGACTCGGCCAAGGTAACACAGCCCACACAGAAAGCGGCTCTCACAGAACCTAAGAATATCTAGAGCCTCGTCCTGATATAAAAAGACATGAATGAGCCAGCACTTGGGAGGCAGAAGTGGGTGGGTCTCCGTGAGTTCAAGGCCAGCCTGGTCTACAGAGTGAGTTCCAAGACAGCCAGGGCTACACAGAGAAACCCTGTCTCAAAAACAAACAAATTAACTAACTAAACTAAACAAATGCCCAGATGACAAGGAGCAGAGGCTGCTGCCCGCCTGTGTTTATTCTGTCTTCTTAAGACTCATCGTTGGACCTGCTGCATTCAAACACCCAAACCAGTCCTCTCTTTTCTTATTCTGTCCTTCAGCCCCAGACACAGCTGCCCCATTTTCTTCCTGCAGGAGTGTGCTGGCCATGTCAGCTGCTGTGGCAGGGCCACCTACTCTTTACCCCAAAGGCCGTCCCCAAAAGTGCCTCCTGGCTGCTTTGACGTCTGCTGCTCACATTTCTATTTTGTTTTTGAGATAAAATCCATACACTCTAAAACCTATGACTTCCAAATACACAATTTGGTGATTTTTTTTTTGCAACATCATGCAGACCATCATCATAATCACCTAATTCCAGAATATTTTCTACACCCCCCCCAGGAAACTTTGACACCCAAAATAAATTGTCCCCATTAGTGACTTAATCTCTCTCTTCCCACAGCCATGGACAACCAGTCTGCCTTCCCCCTCTGGGGATTTGTCTATCTAGGACATTCCCTATACATAGAACTATACCGGACATGGCCTCTTGTGTCTGACGCCTTTCACACTGCCTCATGTTTTGAAGTTGGTCCATGATATAGCATGTGTCAGGACCTGGCAGACCAAGGCTCCCCATATGGGGGCTGGAAAAACGAGTCAGTTATTAAAGTGCTTGCCACTCATGCATGAGGATCTGAGTTTGATCCCCGCATCCACATTGAAGCTGTGCACACTTGGGATCCTAGTCCTGGGGAGGTGGATAGGTGGATTCCCACCTTGATGGTCCACCTGCCAGCCCAGCCAAATAGGTGAGTTACAGTCTTAGTGGGAGGCCTTGTCTCAAAAAACAAAATGAAAGGTGACAGAAAAAGACACCTGACATTGACCTCTGGCTTACACACACACACACACGCACACGAATGAACCACCTTTTCTTTGTCCTGTCCCAAACTGATGGATTTGGTCTGTTTTTACTTTCTGGCCACTGGTGCTGCAGTGAACCCCGGTGAGCAGGGCTTTGTGGTATCTTGGTGATGCAATGCTCATTCTCTGCTCTCCTGCCCTTCCTCCCACAGTTTCCCACCAGCCCCAGTGTGAAATGTAAATCTGACAGGGACTGTGTAAAAGGATGGATGGATCCACAAAGCAAAGGTACTCTTCTGTGTCTTTCTCTGGACTGCTAAGGGAGGATGGACTGGCGTCTTTGTGGCATTCATGATGTCCAGTTTCGAGTCCTTAGCCTCTGGTTTTCAGTTGCCTTTCACAGGTCACCACCAAATTACAGGTCAGGCTGTGACTGTTCCCCGATTTGTCCCGAACAGACCAGCAGAAGTCTGTAAGTGTAACTTGAATACCCCAGTGAGAGATGTGGATTCAGGGTCTAATTGTTGGAACTTCCCCAAAGGCAGGGAATTTGAACTTCCAGGGACCTGGGAGTTTAACTTTCTGATTTACTTGTCCTTCTTTTCCTCCCTTTCTCCCTCCTTTTTTTTTTTCTTTTTTTTCTTGATACTGGAGATCAAACCCAGGCCTTCTTGCAGGCTGGGTAAGCACTCTACCATTGAGCTATATCCCCAACCTTGCAAAGAGACATTGCCTTGTGTTTTAATTTTAAAAGGCATAAGACTCTGGTCTGGTAGGGCAGGTCTTTAATCCCAGCACTCCTGGGGCAGAGGTAGAAGCAGGTGGATCTCTGTGAGTTCGAAGCCAGCCTTGTCTACATAGCAAGTTCCAGGTCAGCCAGAGCTTAAATAGAGAGACCATGTCTGAAAACAAGGAAGAGTCACCAGTGGTCACAGTGTCCACACTCACACTCAGGGGAAAGCAGCTGAGTGTCAGTCACAGAGTCCACACTCACACTCAGGGGAAAGCAGCTGAGT
>JAQHUG010000116.1:1155144-1177078 GCA_028555095.1 Dicrostonyx torquatus
AGTGCTGGGATTAAAGGCGTGCGCCACTACTGCCAGGCCAGAAATACAATCTTATCAACTCTGTGTGATAAGAACCAAGAGCAATGGTAATAGCTTATTTTGAGGACCCACCTCCCAACCCCCAGCACTTTTCCATAGGGAAGTACCCCACATCTGGCACTGAGATTTTCATTTAATAACTCACGTCTTCTAATGGAAGCACTGTCTACCCAAAGCATGAAGTTTAAAATATCTTTTTGTTTGTTTTGTTTTGCTTCTCAAGACAGGATTTCTCTGCGTAGCCCAGACTGTCCTAGAACTTGCTCTGTAGACCAGGCTGACCTCGAACTCACAGAGATCACCTGCCTCTGCCTCCCGAGTGCTGGGACTGAAGGTGTGTGCCAGCACCACTTGGCATTTTTTCTTGTTTTTAACCTTCAGCCAGTCTCCATCTTTCACAGATCACCAGCTGCTGGTGGTCTTGTTCATCACTGTATCCCAGGGCCCTGCTCTGTGTCCAGTACTGTAATTATTTGCTAAGGCATGGCTGGCTGGCTGATGGGTTGGTGGCATTCCTGTGGCCTGGAATTTAGTTCAGTGTAGAACTAAAGACTACCCAGTGCCTCTGATGGACAAATGAATGAATGATATAGATAATTCCATGTGAGGTCCTGTGATAAAAGCTGGACATACAGGGACTTCAGGACAATCCAGGAAGCCTCAAGCATGGCTGCTTAAGAGCTGACTGGCACGGACTAAAAGCCAATCATGCTTTTTCGGTCTCAGTTTCAAGTTTACTGGTGGATGGGGGCTTGACACAAGCAAGCCACGGTGGGAGTATTTACAACATGGTAATGAGCTAGTGCCACATGTCTTGTCAGATGTTAACACGTCACTGCACAACAACAGACATGCAATTGTGTCAGTGTTGGACATGGCACCGTAATTGCCATGGGGTCTCAAGGAGGGTGAAGGCTTCTGGGGGAAGCTACAGGTTTTATGGAGAATTTGCTGTATTCATTTCTTCTCACTTAAAAGCACAAAACCATACCCTCTGGTCCCATGGACTCTTTGTCCCTGAGAACACCGACCTTCGTTCCTCTCTTTCAGGCCTGCACTCTTGGGGAGCGCTGAAAACTTCACTGTACTCATCAAAAACAATATTGACTTCCCGGGCCACAACTATACAACGTAAGCATCTCAAACGCCTGGCTGTACACATCAGTTATCTAGGCTATGGAACGAAAGACCCCAAACCTAGGGAGCCTGAAAATTACAAGAGCTTTACCTCTCTCACATATGTGGATCGGGAATCTGGCAGTGTCTTTGCTGGGTGGTTCTGGCTCATGGTCTTTCCAGAGCTGTCAGTCAGAGCTTCTATTAGCTCTGGGTTTGCTTAGGGCTGAGTCCTTTCCCAGCCTTACCCATGTGACTGAGGCAGCAGGGCTAAGTTCCTCACCATGGTCATCTCACCCGAGGATTGTGGGAGTATCCTTAGGACATAGTGACTGCATCACCAGAGCAAATCGTCTGCATAGTGGATGAGCAAGGGCAAGAGAGATGGAAGTGATACCCAACCAATTCTGCAATGTGCTGTTGGTCACAAAGACTGTTCATGACACAGTGTAAGAGGACATTCTACAAGGGTCCGCAGGAGACAGGGGAGCTGCCACACAGCTCACATCGATGAGCAATGGACCTGTTGGTAGTAATCAATGTCAAGTTCAACAATGCCCCATTGGGAGCTTGACATCAGCAGTGATAAAAAGCATTTACACCATGGTAATCAGCAGGCACTACTTAGCAGGCATTGGTTTTCCCTTTAGAGAGATGGTTGTTAAAACATCTGTTTCTTTGCCATTCTATACAGGAAAAACATTTTGCCAGATCTGAAGATCCCTTGTACCTTTCATAAGACTCAGAACCCTCAGTGTCCCATTTTCCGACTAGGGGACATCTTCCAAGAAGCAGGAGAGAACTTTTCAGAGGTAGCAATTCAGGTTGGTGGAGCGTTTATACATGTGTCAAGGGGTCGAGGTTGTCAAATGTCAAATAACAGTGTCTGGTGGTAGAGGCTGATGTTCTGGCTTCTCAAGTCACGGCTCACATAAACCATACCCAGTGCCGAGGGCTTTACCTGCATTCCTTCGGGGAATCCTAGGGTCCTGAGAGAGCTACTTGGTGCGTTTCTCCTGTGGCTGCAAGAACAAATCACCATTAATGTGTCAGCTTAAAAGAGCACACGTTTGCTTCTGTGCCTGGAGCAGGAGTCCAGCGTCAGAGCTGAAGGCAGGTGTCAACAGCAGGTGCAGGAAGAACGCATGCTTGCATTTATACCTTCCCCACCAGTGCTTCTTGTGTTTATTTATTGGTTGGTGGTCCCTTCCTCCGCTTATTATTTGTTTTGAGATAGGGTTCTCTGTGTAGCTGTGGCTGTTCTGGAACTCGCTGGCCTCAAACTTATAGATGCGCCTGCCTCTGCTTCCCAAGAGCTGGGATTAAAGACATGTGCCACCACTGAAACCTTTTAATGAGTATTTTCCCCACAAAGAGAAAATCTTCCTCGAGAAGATATTACTAAGTGGGACAGTGTTTATTGGTTGCATAACCCCCACCTAACAGGCTTCGTGGCTTTTCTTGTTGATTTACCCCAAGGGAGGAATCATGGGCATTGAGATCTACTGGGACTGCAACTTAGACAGCTGGTCCCATCGCTGTCATCCCAAATACAGCTTCCGCCGCCTGGATGACAAGTATACCAATAAGTCCTTGATCCCTGGCTACAACTTCAGGTAACAGTACCGAATGTGCCAATGGGCAGAATGAGCAAATAGAAAAGACAAGGCTGCTGCTATTTACCAGTAACGGCACATTGGCAAAAATGTAAGCAAATACAACAGTATAGCTCATCAACATTGCTGGTCATTAGGGAAATGCAAATTAACAATAAGATAAATCTGTAGGCTCAAGGAGATGGCTCAGTGGGGATAAGCACAGAGACCTGAGTTTGATCCTCAGAATACACACAGTGGAAAGACAGAACTGGCTCTCACGAGCTGTCCTCTGACTCACAAAAGTAGGCCATGTGTATGGGTGTACATGAGTACGCGCACACACACAAAATAAATGAAGGTAAAAACTGAAAAAAAGTGATACAACTGCAATACACTAGAACAGCTAAAATTTTACAAGACGGGATGGAGAGATGGCTCAGCATTCAAGAAAGAGCACTGGCTGCTCTTTGAGAAAACCCAGGTTTGATTCCCAGAACCCGGCATTGTGGCTCACAACCATCCATATATCCAATTCTAGGGGATAGCTCTAATAGCTGTCTCTGACCCTTGTGGGCACCAGGTTTGCACACAGTACCACACACACACAAATGTATTTACATATAGTTAAAACACTAATAAACATAAAATAAAGATAGATCCTTTAAAAAAAACATAAAGCAAGAGAATTCTCCTAGGGCCCCTCCCACTCTCAGGAATTCTCTCATTTTTCCTTAATGAATCTATTTTTTATTTTATTTTTTTTTTTTCGAGACAGGGTTTCTCTGTGGCTTTGAAGCCTGCGCTGGAACTAGCTCTTGTAGACCAGGCTGGTCTCGAACTCACAAAGATCCGCCTGCCTCTGCCTCCCGAGTGCTGGGATTAAAGGCGTGCGCCACCACTGCCTGGCCCTTAATGAATCTATATTCGCTCTGTTTAAAATGTAAATAAAATTTTAAAAAATCAAGCAAAAGAAACTTTGTACACATATATTCATAGTAGTCTTGCTTATAGCAGCAGAAAAAAACCCCTAATGTGCCAATTATCAAGCACAGAGGAATGCCACCCTGCAGGATATGTGGACAATGGCGAGCTACTCACTATGAATAAGAAAGGAACCAAGTATCGATACACTGGATACCTGGGAGAGTTACAGGTATCATCTACAGATGTTAGGTTGAAAGGTCAACCTAAATGGTATGTGCCATGTGACATGATGCCATTTAGATGAAGCTCAATAGGCAAAACATGGGCTGTTGGGATGACTCAGTGGGAAAGGCGTGTGCTGCTGGGCCCATTGACTGAGCTCAAGCCCCAGAATCCAGATGACAGAAGGAGAGAAAACCACTTCCTGTGAATAATCTCCTGGCATTCTTCACAAGTACCATCGCATGAACACAGAGAGACAGATGCATGGCATGCATGCGCCCGTGCGCGTGCATGCGCGCGCGCACACACACACACACACACACACACACACACACAAATAATTAATTTAAAAAAGAGTAGACAAAACTTGACCATGATGAGACAAGACAGAATAGTGGGTTCTGGGCTGGGAAAGGAACACTCTGAGTTGAAGGAATTTTGATGAAAACATAAGGAATTCATTTGTCGAAACTCATTACCATGCATGGTATTGCATGTCTTTAATCCCAGCACACAGAAGCAGAGGCAGGTGGATCTCTGTGAGTTTGAGGACAGCCTGGTGCATCAACAAGTCCCAAGCTAGTCAGAGTCACTCAGAGAAACCTTGCCTCTAAACAAACAAATCATTGACCAGAACCCTTAAGACTCACGCATTGTAAGATACATAAATGATATCTCAGTGGAACTCATGCATTGTGAGATATGTAAATGATATCTCAGTAGAGCAAACAGGTAAATCTAAGTAGAGCATTTCTAATGGGGTTAAAGTGCCCTGGAAAAAAAAATCAAGCCTCTCCAAGCAGAAGGCAGGAACCCTGCAGGCATGGCTCCCCTTTCTGTTAAGAGGGAGGATAGGAGCCTGGGCTCTGAGAAGAAACCTGGAAAATAAACCCACATCCGTGAGTTCCTTTCCCATGCACTCAGCACCAGCATCACACAGTGACTCAGAAATGCACATTCCCGGGCCCGGCCTAGACCTCCCGGTTCAGACTGGGCGGCAGTGGCCTGTGGTCTGTGTTTTCACAAGTCTCCATGGCACTCTGCTGCTCACTCAAATCCAAACATGGCTGACACAGACGCCCGTCCTCAGAGCTCCCTCCTGGAACCTGCCTGGGAGCCTCCTCACCCCCAACTTAGCAAACACCCACACTGGAACAAGGTCCCCTGCAGACTTTTATTCATTTATCTATTATTTTGACATATTAATTGATATTATATACTATATATTGATATTTATTTATTATCATATTATCAATTTATTTCTTTGTGCCTGCAGAATATTTTAAACCTTGTGATATTCTACACAAACATCTGGCTTCCTCTTTTTCCTGAAGAGCTAAAGCATTTAACACAGAGTTTAAAAACTTTAAACAACACTGGGCCCATATCCCATGTGACAGCATCAGCTGGAGCTGGGTAGAGCATCTATGTGGCTTTCGCGGTGTCACTGCCCTTGCCACTTCTTTATGTCCTTCAATGTGACCTGCATCTTTTTTGCCTGGCCCCTGTGGAGATCCGAGTTGGAGAGCCTTGATTCAGCATCAAACTGGCTGAGGCTTTTTGCCTGCTCTGGGTCAGTGGCGTTTCATCCCAGGCTCAGGAAGAGGCTCTCGGTGCAGGTAGCTTTTTGATCACCCTTGCTGAATAGGACGATGTTCTGAAGAGGCTGTGGCCATTGGCAAGAAAGAGAGGACACGATGAATGGTCCCCTGACTGTCCTGGGCGTTTTTATCTAGCGGTCAGCCAAAGCATGCAGGGCAATGTACCAATCAGACATTGGCCAATGTCCTCCTGTTCTCTGGGCTGAGCCCCTGGTGGGATTGAGCTCCCTAGAGGCCTGAAGGGTTATGACGTCAGTATTCTTTCAGAATAGAGAGTTAGCAAATTTGTTGTTGAATGAGCAGCGGGAGAACTCTTTGGCCAAAAATAAATTGCAGAGCTCTGATAGGCAAGAGAACAAGTTATTTTCAAACAGCATCACAAAAGGAAAGGAAATTACAGGCTATATAAGGTATTTGGGAAAATATAGCTTTCTTTTTTATAGGAAGTTAGAAAGTTCACATTATATAACTTTGTCCTCAAGAAAAAGATCTATGGGGGCTGAAGAGATGGCTCAGTCAGTGAAGAGCTTGCTGTGCAAGCAAGAGGACGTGAGCTCGGCTCACTGGCGTCCACATAAAAAGCCAGGCCTTGTGGTGTTTGCCTCGAATCCCAATGCTGGGCAAGCAGAGACAGGAGGATCCCTGGCTTGCTGGGTAGGCAGTCCAGCCAAGCTAGTGAGCAGCAGGTTCAGGGAGAGACCATGCCTGACCAAATAAAATAGGGAGTGGTGGAGAGAGATTCCTGATGCAGCCCCCTGATCTACACACACACACACACACACACACGTGCACACACGCGCACACACACAATGCATGCATGCACACACACGTGCACACACACATGCATGCACGGGTATACACACACACTAAATAAAGAGGACAAACAGAAGATCCTCCTCTCGTGAGCCTAACCCTAATCCTTGCTGATTTACATGTGTGATACTGGGGTATAAGATGCATTTCTCAGGTCAGGCGGTGGTGGTGCACGCCTTTGATCCCAGCACTCGGGAGGCAGAGGCAGGTGGATCTCTCTGAGTTCGAGACCAGCTGGTCTACAAGAGCTAGTTCCAGGACAGATTCCAAAGCTCCAAAGCAACCCTGTCTCGAAAAACCACAAAAAAAAAAGAAAGAAAGAAAGAAAGAAAGAAAGAAAAGAAAAGCATTTCTCAGGTCCAGAGCATGTATGGATAAGGATTCGTTTATCTGTGGCTACCGAAATGAAACAGATTGCTGCAAACAGCTTAAGGCCAGATGTAGTGAACTATAAATGTTTGCTACAGACAGGAAGTCTGTGACCAGGTGTCAGAGGGCCTTGCCCTCTCTGAAGGCGTAAGGAGGGTCTTCTCTTGCTTCTCCCACTCTGTCAGCTCCAGGAATCGCTCACCTTACAGCTGAACCACTGGTCTCTCCATCGGTCCCTGAGTGGTTCCTCTATGGTCTTCGAGTCTCATTTCCATCCCTTTAGTTTATAAGGATGCCTGCAGGATCGCCCAGAAGCCGGGGAAGCTCTTCTTGACATTTGCAAAACCAGGTTTCCAAATAAGGTCAAATTCACGGTGACAGCCTGGGGTCAGCGGCTTGGACCTATCTTCTTGGGGTCCACTGTTGAATCCATTAGGTGCAGAAAAGCGTCCTGTCCAGTGTTCCTCCCTGACTCACCACCTGCCTGTACTGAGATAGACTCCTAGAGTTTCTCAGACCTTCTGAAACTTGTCTTTGGCATTCAGGCCCAGAGGCCCCTTTTTGAATAGTCTCCCCACATAATCCTTGCCTCCGTGATGATTTACAATGGCAGGAGCCCAGAAGCAGAAATCCAAGTACTTACAAAATTACTTTTCCCAGGAAAAACAACCACAAGCATTGAGTGCTGACGCATGCTGGCCTGTGTGTGGGAAAGTGAATCATTCCACAGAGCGGGAAGGAGGGAACAATCAGATTCAAGACAAGGGGAACCCTCTGGCTAGAAGCAGGCACTGAAGTGCCTGAGACTGGCAGACTCAGTGTGGGGGGGGTTGTTTTTCTGTTTGGTTGGTTGGTTTAGTTTGGTTTTTCAAGACAGGGTTTCCCTGGATGTCCTGGAACTTGCTCTGTAACCAGGCTGGCCTAAAACTCGCAAAAATCCTCATGCCTCTGCCTCCTGAGTGCTGGGATTAGGCGTGCACCAGCATCACCTGGCTTCAGTCTCCTGTTTTGAGGACTTTTCACAGAAAGGATCTGGGCTATTCCAGGTGATGTTCTGGCAGAGCTTCTGTCTTCTGTTTTCTTCTCTTCCTACACCTGGAAACAGGCTGTGAACAACTCAGAAAAAAATGTGTATTCTTATGTAATAAGAACCTGTAAAGGACGGAGAGACTCACGCCAAAGCCTGAAGTTTATGGTTTAGTTGTTTTCGTCTGCTTTTTTGAGGCAGGTTTTGACTATACAGGCCAAGCTAGCCTTGGATTCCTTGTGTAGCCCAGGCTATCCTTAAATTCAAAGCAATCTTCCTGCCTCAGTCTTCCAAGTGTGAAGATAATAAGTATTGTTGGGTTCATGGGAGTCATGCAAAGATAGGGACAGACCACCAAGGTCTAATAAACCAGAGGCAAACTTTATTCCAGGAAAAACATAAAATAAAATAACTCTCCATCAGGCTCAAAAAACTTATCAGCTATCTGAGACCACAGCCAGAGATAGACTTGTAGGGCTGTGGCAAAGGCCGGTTTTCAAACTACTCCTTTTATAGCAAGCACTAGGCATGAACAAAAGAATTTTTTAAATCTCAAGGTAAAACTCAGATACAAATTGCCCTTCTTTGCAATTTCCATTAACAGAGTTTTTCATTTAAGCTAGAGTTTGTATTTAGTCCATTGTTTTCCCTGGCACTCCCAGATGGTGTTTACAAAGGCTCTGCACCTCCCCTGGCACTGCCAGTTTTTCATGGCAGGGAAGGGCATGGAAAAATGCACAACCAACAAGTTAAAAGTCACGTACATCCCACCATTTAACAGCTAACTCAGCTCACATCAGTTGCTGGTCATGAGTTGCCAGTGGGTTATCTAAAAGCTGATCCTCAGTTTGCTGAGCGACCCTAAGTTTGCAGAGGGCCGCTTCAGCCTCACAAACAGAGCTGTGGGTTGTAAAGCGGAGTAACCGCTGTTAGCAGTTCATCCTTAAGCTGCTGAGACAGCTGCCGACAGCCTGCTCTCATCATCCTAGGTCTACAACTTTATTTTTTTTATTTCTACTTGTTTTTGTAATCTACATTTTTATATTCTTATTCTTCAGTATATACTACCATACCCTGCTAAATGTGCAGTTTAAATCTCCCTGATTATTTATGAAAAATAAAATATCACACACACACACATTTAACTTCTGTACTTGTTTGGGGTGGTTGTGGTTTGTGCCAGGTTAGCTCAAGGGGATTGGCATGGAGAAGTCACTGTCACTTGACTTAAGCCTAACACACAAATCCCAGAGACCACCCCACCCTGCAAGAGAAGAGCTGGTTTACTCAGAGACAGAGCAAGGAGAGGGGGAGCCCCAGATTGTGAGGAAGGGCGAGGCAGGCTGGGGAGAGGGCTGAGAGCTGCTGGACTACAAGAACTTTCGTGAACTAATGTCTGGGCCTGGCGCTACCCACCTCTGTGTGCCTGAGGATAGAGAAATTCCGGCTGCCATGAGAGCTAGATAGACAAGGTGGTAGCAGGGTAGCCAGAATTGGCCTGAAGGTTTGGGTGTGACCTTCACAGGCTCACGAAAGATGAATTCCAGGCTGCTGATCTTTGGTCTGCCTGTGTGGCTAATGGTTGGCAGAGAGATGAATGCAGGATCTAAGAGAGCACGGTTATGACAGATCCTTGCGCTCTCCCCAGTAGGCAACAGAGGACTGAGGCTCATGCTGCCCTTCCCTGCTTTGTTCTAGAAGCCTTGCCTGTTAGCACTCGGGAGGCAGAGGCAGGAGAATCTCTGAGTTCAAGGCTAGCCTGGTCTACAGAGTGAGTTCCAGGACAGCCAGGGCTACAGAGAAACACTCTTAAAAAACCAGAACAGAGGGAGACAGGGAGATAAAAGTCTGCCATGATGGCACACACCTTAACACCAGCAGTTGGAGGCAGGCAGATCTCTGAGTCTGAAGCCGGCTTGGTTTATGTAACAAGTTCCAGGAAGCCAGGGCTATAGAGAGACCTTGTCTAAAAATAAAAAAAAGAGAAGAAAGAAAAGAAATAAACACATTGCCTGAAATTACTCTTTAACATTTCTTTGCTTATTGTTGAGCTTATATTGCCTTAAATGTTGGATGTTTTCATAGGAAACTAAAAACCAATTTTTGTTCCTCTGTGATGGTGGAAGCAGGTGAGGTAACTTGAGGATGCTATTTGGTTACAATTGGTCAGAGAGTAATTTAGAGGGCTGGACTGTGGCAGGCCGATGAGGAAGACCGGATTGGCTACTGGTTTGCTCTTTCTCCCGGAAGATACCAGCACATTCAGTGATACTATCGTAAATATGGCTGCTTTTCTCCCACAGATACGCCAAGTACTATAAGGAAAACAACGTGGAAAAGCGGACACTGATCAAAGCCTTTGGGATCCGCTTTGACATCCTGGTTTTTGGCACGGTAAGTCTCTCCTTCCTGTGACTGTCTAATTGTGGGTGCAGTGAGGCGTGGAAGCTATAGCAGCCACAATCAGGAGTTGGCTCCGTGCAAGTCACTTCTGATGAACAAACCATCTGAAAAAACATGGAATACGACTGAGGAAAAATTCAAATATCCAACCTTTGTTTGATTTTTCCGGGCCAGGCTTTTGCTACAAAGCCAGCTGGCCTTGAATTTTCAATCCTCCTGCCTCATCCTTCTAAATGCTAGGATTTTAGGTGTGCACCACTACACCTAGCTCTAGTATTTAACTTTCAGATACTTGAATACTGAGTTAGGGAGATGGCTCAGGGGGTGAAGGGCAAGCATGAGGAACTCAGTTGAGACCCTCCAGAATGCAGGGGAAAGGCTGGGCATGGCAGTGCGTGCATGCCTGTAATCTCAATACTGGAGGTAGAGAGAGGAGGACTGCAGGGACTCGGGGCCAGCAGGTCCACTGAGACACTCATCACAAAAGCAATCACGTGGAATGCGGAAAGATGTTCCAAAATCAACATCTTCTACACGTTTGCATGGACAAGCACACTTGTACATACACATGCACACATCACAGACACCACACACGCACACTAAGATAAATAGGCAAACAAAAACCAACCAAATAAATAAACAACACCTGATACCGAGCTGGGGTGTAGCTCAGCTGGTAGAACGTGTGCCTAGGAAGGAGACTGGCTTTGATCTCCAGCATGTGATTGATGCCACATTGTAACAAAAGAATCAGTGAAATGCAAAGTTGGGTGTGGTGGTGCATGCTTTTAATCCCAGCACTCTGAAGGCAGAGGCCCGTGTTCTCATGAGCTTGTGGGCTGCATGGTCTACACACCAAATTCCAGGCCAGTAAAGGCTACATAACTAAGACTCTGTCTCAATACATAAGGAGGAAGGAAGGGACAAGAACTAATAAAATATAACTGAGCGAATGGGAAGGCCATTGAGAGTGGACCTTGCCGAGACCAATAAGAAGACATATGGGTGTGGACATATCTACTCTCCAAGTTATCCCACACCATGGGAGAGTTTGTCTGAAACCCTCACCTCATATGGAGGGTCTCCCCTTACTGACCACATCTCTCTAGGGCATTCTAGATGGTGGAAAGGGGACGCATGATGTCTTGTGGTCTGTGTGACAGTTGAGTACTCAGATGTGTGCCTCAGTGCCTTCCCCATCTTCTGCGCGAGCTAGATGCACTGACTGCAAGTTAACAAGAGAAGGCGCCAGGCACCGCTCTGAGTTCAGCCGAGTAACCTTCCTGCTCTGTTTCAGGGGGGAAAATTCGACATCATCCAGTTGGTTGTGTACATTGGATCCACATTGTCCTACTTTGGCTTGGTAAGAGATTCTTTCCCCATCCTTTATGAAAGTGATTCAGGATGGGCAATGATGGTGCATGTCTTTAACCCCAGCACTTGGGAGACAGAGGCAGGCGGATCTCTGTGAGCTTGAGGCCAGCCTGGTCTACACGGTGAGACCCAGTCTTGAAACACTTGGAAATAGCAACAACAACAACAAAAAAGAAGATGAAGAAAAAGAAAGAAAGGAAGGAAGGAAGAAAGAAAGAAAGAAAGAAAGAAAGACAAAGAAAATGTTGATTTGGGGGGCTGGAGAGATAGCTCAGTGGTTAAGAGCACTGCCTGCTCTTCCAAAGGTCCTGAGTTCAATTCCCAGCAACCACATAGTGGCTCTCAACCATCTGTAATGAGATCTGGTGCCCTCTCTGGCCTGCAGACATACACACAGATGGAATATTGTATACATAATAAATAAATATTTAAAAAAAAAAGAAAATGTTGATCTGGCGGGAGAAGTCTCACTGGCGTGGTGTTTGCGGTCCACAGGCCACTGTATTCATTGACTTGCTCATCAACACGTACTCAAGTGCCTTCTGCAGGTCTGGCGTCTACCCCTGCTGTAAGTGCTGCGAGTTCTGCGTGGTCAATGAGTACTACTACAGGAAGAAGTATGAGCTGGTCATGGAGCCGAAGTCGGTAAGGCATGCTGCTCCTGTCAGACACCCTCCCCACACACACACAGATTCCTCTAGGTGGCTAAGAAGCATGGGAAAAAATAGGCCATTCATCCCTAAGTGGGTAGGTTCCTTGATAACCCCAAACAGCTGTCTCTCTGATGAGTTCTTTGGTTTTGAGAAAGAAAACATATAACTTCAAATCTACCAAAGGAGAAAAAAAAAGAAAAGAAAAACAAGAGAAAGAAAAGAAGCAAAAATGGAGAAGCTAGATACACAGGGAAGGCAAATTTTTATGTTCCGTCTTTTGTCATTTATTAAGTTGGCACAGTCCCTTCCTGACCCCATATAACACAATGGCTTCAGAGAACAAATCATTTGGCAGTGACTAATAATATTTAAATGGGAGTGTTTAATATCCTGAGTTTTCCATTTCTCCATACTTTTCTAGAGAAAACTTTATTCAAGACGCACATGGTACATGTGTTTAGGATGGTCACTAAATTTTGTTAAATTATTGATAATGCTTGTTAAATTACTAATGATTAAGGAATAGTTTAGGAATAGAGCATTTGCTCAGCATGTGTGAGGCCTGGGTTCGATCCCCAATATTGCTAAATAAATGAATAACTAACAGGAAGACACAGCATCTACCCAAATGTCCACTCGGTGAATGGTGAAAGATGCCATAGTAAACAATTCTTGTCACTCAGGTGTTATTAGCAAGAAAGAAAATAGAGCCTTTGGCTACTTAAATAACACACATCACTCACTGGAAACAGCGAGGTAATTAATTCCATTGCATAGAAGGCTAAGGCAAGAAGAATAGGGGTTCCAAGTCAACCTGGAGATAAGGACAACAAACATACCTGGAAAATTAGATGTGGTGCCTCATGTCTATAATCCTAGCACTGGAGATGCCCTCCAGCGTCTACGGACACTGAACTCAGGAGAGCTCAGCACAGGCCATTACACTGTGCTGGGGCCTCGTTGGACTGTGGCTAGGACAGCTCTCCAGTTAGGGCATGTGGGGTTCCATGTCTGACTCCCCTTAAGGTCTTGTTAGCTTGCTTGTCACGTGGTTGGAGTGGTGAGCAGATAAGATCATGTATATCAGCACCAGCGATGCCTGTAACCTGCATGGGCAGACTTTTACCCTTCTTTTCCTAGACGTTAAAGTGTGTGTCCTTTGTGGATGAGCCCCACATTCGGATGGTGGACCAGCAGCTGCTCGGGAAGAGTCTGCAAGTCGTCAAAGGCCAAGAAGTTCCAGTAAGTAAAAACATTTCGTCTTTTTTTAGGAGATTTTTCTCTTCAATATAAACACTTGTAGATAGATATATAAATCACAGTTGATGAATTTTAACAAAGTGAACATACTCACGGAACCAGCACCCAGATTGAAAAATTAGTTGTCTGAGAGCTGATGAGAGGGTAAAATGGCTCAGGGGGTGAAGCCATTGCTGCCAAGGCTAATGACCTGAGTCATCATGGGGAAGGAAAGTACCAATTCAGGTAAGTTAGTCTCTGGACTCCTGTGGTACATGTACACAGGCATACACACATATGCACACACACAGAGGCATGCACACACACACACATGCACACACACACAAATCAATCCAATAAAATGATTTAAAATAAGATGTTTTGGACTAGGGGTATAGCTAGCTCATAGTAGAGTTTGGGGGTTTTGTTTGTTTGGTTTGGTTTGGTTATTGATTTTTTTTTTAAGATTTACTTATTATGTATACAGCATTCCTTCCATGTATGCTTGCAGGCCAGAAGAGGGCACCAGATCTCATTACAGATGGTTGTGAGCCACCATGTGGTTGCTGGGAATTGAACTCAGGACCTCTGGAAGAGCGGGCAGTGCTCTTAACCTCTGAGCCATTTCTCCAGCCCTGGTTATTGATTTTTTGAGACAGGATTTCTCTGTGTAGTCTTGGCTATCCTGGAACTCACTCTGTAGACCAGGCTGGCCTCGAACTCAGAGATCTGCTGCCTCCACCTCCCGAGTGCTGGGATTTAGCAGTATTTATCCAGAGGAAGAGAGACAGAGAGAGACTGAATATTCCAGAAGTCCCTTTTATGCCTCTCCTGAATTGCCGTCTTTCCTTGTAAATGGTCCCTCGTCCTACATCTAAAGATTAGGTTTCAGGTTTTTGTTGTTGTTCTTTGGAGGCAAAGTCTCATTATGCAGCCTCGGATGGACTGGAACTCTTAGAGATCTACTTGCTCCTGAATCCTGAGGGCAGGGCTGGGATTAAAGGTATGCCACAACACCCAGTTTAAGGATTGGTTTTATTGATTTTATTGATTCTAGACTGTGCAAGCTGTCTACACCTGTAGTTCCAGCACTTGAGAGGTTGCAGGGAAAACACTTGGACACAGGAGTTCAGACTGGGAAACCCAATGAGACCCTATTGCTAAAGAAAATTGAGTTGTATAGTAAAGACTCCGAGAGGACACAGTCTGTTGAAAGTCTAACTCCTGTCTCAATCTTTTAGTAAATTATCTGACATTGCATATGGTGATAGTTCATTCTCATTTTAGTATAATTTCTGCTTCATAAACATTATGTTTATCTGCCCATTCCAGCATGAAAGGTCATTTGGGAAGTTCCTAGTATGGGGGCAAATGCCAATCATGCCATGATGGCAAACATCTGAGAGTCACGGCCAGCATATGTTTCGGTGTTAGAAGATACCAACAAACAAAGGGCTGTAATCGCTTGTGGTCCCCACAGTTCTGGTCACTGGGTACCTTTGCCAGCTGTATTGATTTCCTGTGGCCACAACCAGTGACCACAAACTGAGTGGTTAAACAGCCGGTTCTCACTGCAGTCTGGAAGCTAACGGGCTGAGGTTAAGGTGTTAGCAGGGCTCTGGTTCCCCCTGGAGGCTTCGGGGGGGAAAACCCTCCAGCCGGCCAGTAGCCACAGCCCTGGCTAGGTCACCAGTGTGGGAAACATCTCCCGTCTCAGCAGCCATTCTCTGCCACAGGTTTTTGGTGAACTTTTAAGAATGTGGTTATTAGATTCAAGAAAATTCTTTTTTGTGCTTAGCTTGTGAGGAGTTGTGGTTTTTTGGTTTTGGTTTTGCTTTTTGTTTTGTTTTTTTTAATCATGAATGGATGTGGAATTTTAAAATATTTTTTCTCCTTCATTTGAAATAATTTGTGAGGTTTCCTTTTTCCTGCTATGTGGTGAATTTCAATAATTGGTCTAAGTTGGGGGATACTGGAGTTTGCACCTAGGTCCTTGAATATCTGGGCAAATGTAATACTACTGAGAACTACACCCCATGTGACTTTGGGACCAAGTCTTGGTGAGCTGCCAGGGACGATCCTCTGCTTTTCAAGCTGCTGGAACTTACTGATTTGCCAAGGCTAGGTGTTGTCGTCACTATTGCTATTTTTACTTTTTTACATTTGGAGGGCCCACCACCCAGCTCCCAAATAAATGCACACACAGAGGTTTATTCTTTCTTATGAATGGCTGGCTTTAGTTTGGCTTGTTTCTTGCCAGCTTTTCTTAAATTATCCCACTACCCTTTGCCTCTGGACTTTTATCTTTATTTCTGTAGCCTTTCTTCTTACTCTGTGGCTTGCTGCGTAGCTGGTGGCTGACGCCTGG
The DNA here is from genome assembly GCA_028555095.1 of Dicrostonyx torquatus. NCBI lineage: Eukaryota > Metazoa > Chordata > Mammalia > Rodentia > Cricetidae > Dicrostonyx > Dicrostonyx torquatus. The sequence goes on from JAQHUG010000116.1 coordinate 1,170,891, forward strand.
AGTTTTCCTCACTTTCTCTTTCTCTTGCTCCTACATTTCCTTTCCCAGATTTCTCCTCCTATGTATTCCCTCTGCCTGCCAGCCTTGCCTATCCCTTTTCCTGCAGAAGAGGGCACCAGATCTCATTACAGATGGCTGTGAGCCACCATGTGGTTGCTGGGAATTGAACTCAGGACCTCTGGAAGAGCAGTCAGTGCTCTTAACCTCTGAGCCACCTCTCCAGCGCCCCAAATCAGGCAGGCAAAGTAACACAGCTTCACAGAGTTAAACAAATGCAACATTAAAGAATGCAACAACACATCTTTGCACCATTAAACAAGTGTTCCACAGCACAAACAAATGCAACACTTCTTCAACTAATGTTCCCCCACGGCTTGGAGTGTGTGTAGGCATGTGTGCAGGTTTGTTCATGTGAATGCATGTGTGTGCAAGGGTCTATGGACACCAGAAGTTGAAACTACTTGTCTTCCCCAATAACTCTCTGCCATTATTGTTTCGAGAAGTGTCTCTTCCTGAACCTGAAGCTCTCTCATTCTGCTGGTCTGGCTGGCCAGGGAGCTCCAGGGAGCCTCCTGTCTGTGTGTCCTTGCCACTGGGGCTTGAGGTGCACCCAGGGCGGCTTCTTACATGAGTGCTGAGGACCTAACACAGGTCCTTATGCTTGCATGACAGGCAGTCTACCCACTGAGCCAGCTCCTTATCTTACAATTTTCCATTTTAATATGATGTGCTATTCTTTGTATTTATTCATAGATTTGGTTAATATTTAGAATTTTTATATCTCATCTTGGGAGGAACTGATCAAAATTTTCATTTTTTTATAATGTCCTTGAGGAATTTGGGTAGAAAATGAACTGTTTGGCTGAGTGTGGTGATAAATCCCTGTAATCCCAGTGTTTGTCAGGAGTTCAAGGCTAGCCTTAGATAGTGCGTTTCAGGTCAACCTGGGCTACAAGATACTCTGTCACACAAAGTATTTAGTATTTGAGATGCTATACATTTGCCATTTTATGGCACACAATTCAGTGATGTTCTGTATGTTTCAATGCCACCCGGTCAATGCCACCCACTCCAGAACTCTTGCATCTTCTCAGAAAGAAACCCCACTCCGTCATGGAGCCCCGTCCCATTTCCAGCTGCCCCCCCATAACTACTCGCCTACTTCCTATTGGTCTGTCGCATGCTGTGAGATCCTGTGTCACACTTTTTTCAGTCAGCATTGTGTTTTCAAGGCTCATGCATGTGACTACCGCTGTTTCAGTCTGGTTACGACTCAGTAGTATTCCTGGACAGACGCTATGCAGGCAGTGTTTTCTACCCTTTAGTTGGTGGATCCTGGGGTTGTTTCAGCCTTCCATGAATAGTGCTCCTGTGACCATGCATGTATTTGAACCATTCAGTTTGAATGACCTGACTCAGTTCTTCACCCAGAATAAAGGCACACGTCACATAGACTAGGCATGACAATTCCAGCAACTTTAGAAGATAACAAACAGGTATGCCAGAGTCTGGTAATAGTAGGAATGAGTCCACAGATACTGTCTGCTGTGTACTGGGCACTGCCCCAGGCCCCAGGAATATGTAACAAGTAAACATCATTCCTACTTTCCCTTGGAAGACAACAGTCACCAAATAAACATATTAATTAGCGGGGTCTGTTTAGAAGAGGGAGGCTGCCTACTGTCTGGGAGTGATAGAAGCACCCAGAAGGAGACACACCCTCCAAAGGCAGCCAGGGCAAGAGGCTTTTCTGAGTTTTCTTTTCCAAACATATGAAGTGGAGACAAGCAGAGGTTTGTAACATACTCAGCGGCAGAGGCAGCCGCCTAGTCCTGATAAACCAGTGATAGCTGCTCCAGTCGCTGATATTAAATATGATTTCGTAGGTTGATACAGCTTTCGAACCTAAAACCCAAGGGATTGCTGTTGTTGAAGGATCTGGGAACTTGACTTTTTCAGAGGCCTCAGGAGGATATCATGAACCTGTCTAGGCTGTCTCTCTCTCTCCACGGCTCACCTCCCATTCCTGGACAACCTGAGGAAATGCAGCTGCTGTGTAAAGAGGCGGTCCCCGGGTCCAAGGACCGCCCAGGCTGGTGCCAGTGTGGAAACTGCCTCCCGTCACGGCTCCCAGAGAATCGCAGGGCCCTGGAGGAGTTGTGCTGCCGGAGGAAGCCGGGACCCTGCATCACCACCTCAGAGCTCTTCCGGAAGCTCGTGCTGTCCAGACAGGCCCTGCAGCTCCTCCTGCTCTACCAGGAACCCTTGCTAGTGCTGGAGGAAGAGGCCACCAACCGCCGCCTACGACACTGTGCGTACAGGTGCTATGCCATCTGGCGCTTCGGCTCCCAGGACATGGCTGACTTTGCCATCCTGCCTAGTTGTTGCCGCTGGCAGATCCGGAAGGAGTTCCCCAAGACTGAGGGGCAGTACAGTGGCTTCAAGTATCCCTACTGACATGACTGCCACATTATGGTGGCCCATACCAGCTTCTCTTTGCAGACCTAGAGCCACATTTTCAAACAAAGGGAACTTAGTACTCCTCCCGTGTAAGCTCTTTGTGAGTTGAAGATTAGACCAACTCACAAGCACACAAGCCCTCTCCACATGAATAAGCACCTGATGCAGATCTGAACCTGGAGTCTGCCCTGGGCTTTAAAGTGTACATGGGCTCCTCATTTACCAGCCTGCTTTCCCTGAACTAGCCTGAGACCAGATTGAGACGGTGGAGGTGGATGTCTTGTAAAAGTTTACATAGCTCTGTGGATGCAAAGGTCTAACCCTAAAAACAAACCCTTTGTGATTTGAGAATGCCCTGAGAGGTAAAAGATGGCTACCAGTTCTCTGACATCCCGCCCCCGGCAAAACCAAACCAACCCTCAAGACCCAAAGACATTTTTTCCCCTCCTCATTACAGGCAGCTCTGGTGGCTTCACCCAGTAGTGGTTGTGTCCTTACATCTATTTTAGGACCTTGTTTTAAGAGGCTAACATCTTCCACTTCCTGTCCTTGGAACTCTTGCTGAGGGGAAGCCAGCCCAAGTAGAGAGTCTGGCTGTAGGAGGCGCCTCTGCTGTAGGGAAACCGGAGCAGCCCCTCGGAAGGGTACTGACCCTCTGCCAGCTCATTGCCTCTAAGCCTAGTAAGCACATGGGGAGATTCCAGACCCTACTAACGTGTGACCTGCGACCGTGTGTAGGGGACAGGCTAAGTGCCAACTGCCCACTCAACCCAGAGGAGCACCTTCCCGTCATAAGTCATTATGTTTGAGGGGAGGGGGTTGGAACACAGCAATGGGTGACTGGGACGAGAGGAGGACATTGAGGCCTGGAGTCACTGCAAAATACAGTGCTCTCTTGGGGAGTTGTAAGAGGAGTCATTAACTCAATCTAGAAGCCATCCCATCTAACTTACACAAGGTCTGATCCTCGTTGCCATCCGAGGGTTCCAAGTGACCATTGTCAGAGACTGTGTCTTTGATGTCCTGGACTTTACAGCCACTGAGCGTGGAGGCTGAGTATTCCTTTCAAAGGCAGCCCAGACTGCCAGGGGCAGAGTGAGTCCAGCGCCCAGAAGGCTGAGGCAGGAAGGCTGGGAGTTTCAGGCCAACCTGGGCTACATGGCAAGACCATGCCTTTTTTTTTTTAAAAAAAAAAAAAGATTTATTTTTATGATTGATGTTTTCCTGCATGTGTATCTGAGCACCGAGTGCATGCCTGATGTCTAGGGTTAGTAGAGGTGTCAGATCCCCTGGAACTAGAATTACAGGTGGTTGTGAGCCACCCAGTGGGTGCTGGGAAATGAACTTAAGTCCTCTGCAATAGCAGCCAGGGCTCCTAACCTCTGAGCCAACTCTCCAGCTTCAAAACTACGTCTTTAAAAAAGTAAAATAACCGTCATCATTAAAAAGAGGAGGACCCCATTGGGATCACAGCATCCACATAAGGAGCTGGCTCAGAGGGGAAAAGCTTGCCACACGATCTGATGGAACCTGAGGGCGCAGTGGAGAACCAACTCCTAAAAGTTGTTCTCTGTCCTCCACACGTGCCGCACACACATGTACTAATAATAAAATAAACTCAATTTTTGAAGACAGTTGGTCTCCTTCACCGTCGTCTACCGTTGCTAAGAGAGGACCGTCACAGGTTTGGGGTCCTGCCTCCTGCAGAACAGAGACTGTGAGGATGGTCTGAGACCTTCACGTCCACCCCAAGACTTACCAGTTTGAGATGTTTAAAAGCTAGATGTAATAAATGTAAGTTGAGGGCTGGAGAGATGGCTCAGAGGTTAAGAGCACCGACTGCTCTTCCAAAGGTCCTGAGTTCAATTCCCAGCAACCACATGGTGGCTCACAACCATCTGTAATGAGATCTGGCGCCCTCGTCTGGCATGCAAGCATACATGGAAGGAATGTTGTATACTTAATAAATAAATAAAATCTTTTAAAAAAAATAAAAAAAAATAAATGTAAGTTGAAAAGGTGGGTCTGAGACGGTTTAGGGGATGAAGGTGCTTGCTGACAGCCGGAGGGCTTGAGCCACATTGTGGAAAGAGAACCCACTCCCACAGCTGTCCTCTGACTTCCACGCGAGAACACGGGCATGTGACCCCCCCCCGCCCCCGGCCCAACACACATTGTAACTTTTGAAAACAGAGACTTCTCCTGTATAAAACAGCACGGAGGAAACCTATTTTTTAATCCCAGAGTTTTATCTGGCTTTAAACTCAGGGATCACACCAGCTGCAGAGCTTTGACTTTCTCTCCTACCTTTTTGGAGATATTTTTAAGAAGTGGGCTGTATTTGACTTCGGAGTTGAACTGTTTAGTCTAAGGATACTACACGCATTCAGTTCTGTGGCCTCAGAATCTTTACCCCTTTGTCTCCATGTCACCTTGTGGAGGCCTCAGATGGTGACTAACCTGGGCCTTCCCAGTGTTTTCTTCTGCTTTGGTCGCTGATGGTGAGGGGGACTCTCTACTTTGTGTATGAGATGACACTCTCTGCAGCTGTGCTGATGTATCTGTCTTACTGCGTAGGTAATGCAGGTCTGGGGCTGTGAGCAGCCCGTTTTCCTTGCTGTTAGATGCACTCTGTTCTGTCCACTAGCCAGTATTCATGCCTTCCTCCGGCAGAAGGGAGAGACACTTCTTGACACAGATGGCCGACTTCATGCAAAATCAAGGTGGATTTGTTTCTCTCTTTAAAGGAAACCATCTTCTAAGCGTTTCCTAATTTCAGTTTGGCAATGTAAGTTTTCTTAACTGTTTTAATAATAAAAATTGATTTAAATTCACTCATTTAAGTCTTCTCTTTGATTTCTTTTTTTTTTCCAGAAGAGTCCCGAGTCTCAATGATTTCATTCATTTTTCCCAGTATAGATGAAGCTGCTCCTCCCAAGGATAGACAGACAGACAGATAGATATAGATATAAATATAGATAGTGGTCAATAATTTGAGCACTGGGAACTTGCAACCTGTGGTGCCTGTCATGTTGCAGAAGGCAAGAGATGCTCTGAGGTCCTAAATGGGAGAATCTGACCTATGTGGGGACGTCAGGACTTCTACCTGAGAAAGCAACAGTTTAGCTAAACTATTCAGAGGAACTCTAAGTGGAGCAGGGTAAAGCATTCCAAGTAGTGCTGAACAGCATGTGACCTGCACAGGAGCGGGGATGGGGCAGGCGGGGGGCAGGGACCATGATGCTCTTCACAGACAGCACGCCATTCTGTTAAAATCAGCCATGAAGGGTTGCAAGCAAGAGCCTGGTAAGATCACGTTTACTATTTAAAAGCTCACTCTGAGCATGGTGGCACACATCTTCCAGTACTTAGAGACAGAGATAGGCAGATCTCTGAGTTTGAGGCCAGCCTGGTCTGCATAGAAAATTCCAGAGCAGCCAGGGGAATATAATGAGACCCTACCTCAACACACACACACACACACACACACACACACACACGAAAAGCCATTCTGAAGCTGAGGCTAGACCTCACTGGTAAACTTGTCTTATGTGTTTGGAGCCCCAGGTTCAAGACTTAGTACTGAAAGGAAAATATTACTACATAGAATTGAATTCCCAGCACCCACATGGTGGCTCACAACCATCTACAGTGAGATCTGGTGCCCTCTTCTGGCGTGCAGGCAGAACACTGTACATAATAAATAATCTTTAGAAAAGAAAAAATTT
>JAQHUG010000116.1:1210333-1225522 GCA_028555095.1 Dicrostonyx torquatus
CTCCATTTCAAAACAACAAAGTAGCTCTGAAATACACACTTAGGACTGAGCTTGTTGGGCCACATGGTAATTCTATGCTTACCACTATCATTGAATCCCAGTTCCAGCCGCGTGTGTGTCTGTGTGTCTGTGTAGTTTGGGTTTTTTTTTTTTTTAAGACAGAGTTTCTCTTTGTAATCCTGGCTGTCCTGGAACTCACTCTGTAGACCAGGCTGGCCTCCAACTCAGAGATCTACCTACCTCTGCCTCCCGAGTACTGGCATTAAAGGTGTGCGCCACTACTGCCTGGCTCAATCATCCATGTTTTAAAAATTATTTATTTAATGTGTATAGGCATTGTGTTTGCATGCATGTGTATAAACCAAGTTCCTACCTGGTGCCCAGGAGGCCAGAAGAGGGCATCAGAGCACCTGGGACTGGAGTTACAGTCCCCCCTTTATTGTCCATTTTTTAACTGAATTTTATTATGTGTGTATGTTTTACCTTCATATGTGTGCACCATGTGCATGCCTGGAAGAGGAAGTCAGATACAGTGGGACTGGAGTTACAGATGGTCTTGAAAATCAAACTGGTCAGTGCTTGTATCTGCTGAGCCAACTGTCCAGCCTGAATATCTTTTTCATAAGCCTTGCTAGTGTGGATGAAACGGTATCTCACTGTGACAATGAATTTAAGTGTTTGTCTAATAACTAATCACATTGTGTATCTTTTCAGCTCCTTTCTAACCATTTACATAGTTTCAAAAAAAATGTACTTCTCACCATTTTGGTTTGAGATGAGGCCTCATGTTACCCTGGCTAGACTTGTTATGGAGCCAAAGACGATCTTGAACTCCTGACCCACTGTGCCTCTGCCTTCCAAATGCACAGACTACCTGGGTAAAGAAAAGCTTGTTTCATTTTTTTCTTGTGCCTATTTTTATAGCGTGTTGTCATTGTAAGAAGCAGTACTTGAGACAGTCCAGATTCCAGGCTCTTATGACAGGACTTCCCCCATGTTGTGGGGTCTTTATAGTGACCGGCTTCTTTAAAGGACCAACCTTAAGTTGTAAACTACTTTCTCCTTTTGTTTTATGTGTTTCTCTATTAAATCTAAAAAAATAAAAAATAAAAATAAGTGGCTGCCTAATTCAAGGTTCAAAGTTCTGTACCTTGGTCTTTATTGAAGAGGTTTATAATCTGAGCTCAGACACTTATGCTTTTCACAGCTGTTAGAGAAATTTATGTGTGGCAACGGCAGAGGTTCAGCTTCCTTCTTTTGCATGTGGTTACGCTGAGGGGCCAGTGTCATTTGTTGAAACCTACTCTTTCCTCATGGGATTGGCTGGCACCCTCACTGAAAAACACTCTTCTAAAGTTCCAGGGTTACCCAATACCAACCACGTAACAACAAAAGCAACTGAACTCGATTAAGCTCTGCGATATGAGCCGGGTGCAGTCTGCACGAGCACTTGAGCGGCTGAGGCAGTCGGAGGATAAATTTGAGGCCAGCCTCAGCTTCATAGAGACCGTCTCAAACACACACACACCCTTAGTAAAATCTGTTCTTATGATGCTGGGGGTCAAACTCAGAGTTCTGTGCATGCAAAGGAAACTCTTCCACGGGGTTCATCCCTAGCTCCTAAAGCTGGTCTTAGAAAGATCAACTAAAGTCGGGCGGTGGTGGCGCATACCTTTAATCCCAGCACTCCGGAGGCAGAGGCAGGCGGATCTCTGTGAGTTCGAGACCAGCCTGATCTACAAGAGCTAGCTCCAGGACAGGCTCCAAAGCCACAGAGAAACCCTGTCTCGNTTTGAGGCCAGCCTCAGCTTCATAGAGACCGTCTCAAACACACACACACCCTTAGTAAAATCTGTTCTTATGATGCTGGGGGTCAAACTCAGAGTTCTGTGCATGCAAAGGAAACTCTTCCACGGGGTTCATCCCTAGCTCCTAAAGCTGGTCTTAGAAAGATCAACTAAAGTCGGGCGGTGGTGGCGCATACCTTTAATCCCAGCACTCCGGAGGCAGAGGCAGGCGGATCTCTGTGAGTTCGAGACCAGCCTGATCTACAAGAGCTAGCTCCAGGACAGGCTCCAAAGCCACAGAGAAACCCTGTCTCGCCAGGCGGTGGTGGCGCACACCTTTAACCCCAGCACTCCGGAGGCAGAGGCAGGCGGACGTCTACGAATTCAAGGCCAGCCTGGTCTACAGAGCAAGTTCCACCACAGCCAGGGCTACCTAGAGAAACCCTGGCTCAACAAAACAAAACAAAACAAGAAAACACTGACATTCAGGCTTTCCTAAGGCTGGGCCAACTCCTCGCTGTGGGGTAGGGTTACCTAGGGCTGGAAATGTACTCTCAAGGGAAAGCATTTGTAAGTCATCTCCTAAAAAGGTCTATGGCCTTTCCTCCCAAGTGCATGCCTGCAGCAGAGCGCTAGCCTGCCTCTCGCCCCTACAGCCCCAGCACCAGCAACACTGCAAACAGGACCTCAGTAAATACAATCACGTGAGGGAGACCACCCCACCCGCCACCACCTTTTCCTGGGGTGGTCCTCCTTCTAACTTAATCCTATCTCTAGAGGCAGATGCAGATTTTCTAACTGACAGGGTCTGATGAGACCTTGGCTGACCTGGAACTTGTTATTTAGACTGGGCTGACCAGTCTATGCCTCTGCTGGGACTAAAGGTGTGGACCATCACACTGGGCTAATGTCATCTGAAAAATCCAGGCCATGTATTTTAGCAATCTCGCAGCCAGGAAACAAACTAAGATGCTCTGTTAAGGAAGACTGTTTGTAGGGCTGAAGAGATGGTTTGGTGCTTGATCAAATACTGCTCTTGCAGAGGACCGCAGTGACTCCCAACATCCCAGCTCCAGGGGATCTGACACCCTCGTCCATCTGTCCAGCCTCTGTATGCACATACACAAAGCTCTCCACACCCCCACCATACACAACAACAACAATGGGCTGGAGAAGGTGGCCTAGTGGTTAAGACTGTGTACTGCTCTTCCAAGTTTGGTTTCTAGCACCCACATCAGGTAGCTCACAACTGCCCAGAGTTCCAGTTCCACAGGATCCAGTGTCTGCCTGCACATGCTCATAACACACCCCAAACTCACACAAGTACCTGTAATTAAAAAAAAAAAAGCAACCTTTAAGAATGAGTAGTTTTAAAAAAGGATCAAATAGGTATCACAAAATAAGCAATTGGAATGTACAGCAGTACAGCATCTGTGCCGCATATGAGAAACTCAGGATGTAAACCCCAGGAAGACACAGGCAAGACAAGAGGAAGACATGTCACACTGCTTATATTTATTCTTGTGTTTTAGAATTTTTCTTTAACAGCTTATGGGAAGGAGTGCATGCATGGTCGGAGGAATTGTGGGAGTCTGTTCTCTTCTTCCACCACGCAGGTTCCAGAGATTGGACGCCAGAGTCTGGCAGCAAGTACCCTTGCTCGCGCGTCTCACTCTGTAGTCCAGGTGGGAGTAGAACTAGGTACTAGGTAATCTGTGGTAAGATGGCATAGCCAACACGATCTCTGAGAGGTGATTGGCTCCTGAAGGACCTGTCTTTTTTTTTTTTTTGCTTTTTCAAGACAGGGTTTCTCTGTGGCTTTGGAGCCTGTCCTGGAACTAGCTCTTGTAGACCAGGCTGGCCTCGAACTCACAGAGATCCGCCTGCCTCTGCCTAAAGGCGTGCGCCACCACCCCCGGCTCTGACTTCAGTTCTAGAAGGGGTATATGATGGCACATGTGGCTGACAACCCAGGACACCAGATATTTGCACCCTTCCCTTACTACTAAAAATTACCACTGCACCCTAGAGGTTGAGAAAGCACGTGGTGCAGCTTCCTGCATGACAGCCAGAGCAAGTTTGGTTCCCTCCGGGGTAGTTGTTCCCTGCTGCACTCAGGTCCTCTAGGAATGTGACACGAAGTTCCCCCAGGGGAGTGGCTCATTATCCTGCGTGGACCTCGCTGAGCTGTCCTTGGCAACGGGGAGGAGAAACCCATCTGCCTCTCTCTTCTCCTAGGCCTGGGGGTGGGGGTCATTACCCTACCGCTTTCGAGTTGCCAGTGCTCCCGTGTCCCGCACCAGAGGGAATTCACCCCTGAGGACAAAGCCACTCTGGCTCTTCAAACTCCAGCCCCTTAAGGGGGTCATCAGTTGGGGTGTCGCCCTCGGGTGGCCGAGGGGGAGGAGACGCGCACCTCAGGCCACGCGCCGCCTATTTCCGGGCGTCGCGGCGGGCCTGCCCGAGCTGCTGGGCGGGGCTGCGGCCGGGACCCAGCTGCGACCGGGACCCAGCTGCGACGAGGCGACCCCGCTCACCCCGCGGAGCGGGCGGCAGAGCCATGGCCGACTGCTGCTCGGTGCTCCGGGCCTTCCTGTTCGAGTACGACACGCCGCGCATCGTGCTCATCCGCAGCCGTAAAGTGGGGCTCATGAACCGCCTGGTGCAGCTGCTCATCCTGGCTTACGTCATCGGGTGAGCGGGCCTGGGGAGGGGCCGCGGCTGGGGGTACCCAGACGGCCGGGACTTGGCAGCGCCCCTTGCTCACTCCCTCCCCACCCCCGGCCTGGGGCACCCGCTGGGCCGCCCGCGACCTCCACCCCCAAGTCCAAGGGGCGACACGCCCTCCCCGGACTCTAACCATCTGGAACTGGCTTGTACAGGACCCTGAGGGATACTTGGATGTCCTATGAGCTAAATTTGGCTAGACTGTCACCCTACTTTTCTTGCATCTTTATCTTCCAACTTGCTCCGTGACACCCTTTGATTTGGGGGAGGGACTTTATTCCCTACCCAGTCCCAATCTTCTCTCTTCGTTTCCATTTTTAAATCTGCTGACAAAAACCAAGCCTTGTGATTTTCATTTGGTACTTTCTGGGTCTGTGGTTTCCGGCCCTTTAAGAACCTCCTGATAACCCAATACCCTGGAGATGTCACCCTTCACAAAAATGTCCTGAGGTCACTAACTGTTTTGTTGGATACCTGCCTTATTCTGATTCTAACCTCTGCTCCTCGTTTATTGTCTGTATATACCCTGCCATCACTAGGTATTATTAAATATTTAACTTTAATTGAATGCACTGTAAGAATTTAATGCGCCCGGGAGACAAGGTGAACACTACCTTGCCTCTTGGACCCACTTTCAGGTATTCTAGTGTCAGCAGCTGCTGGTTTGGCAGGTGGATCTTCTTTCTCTTCTTTCTAAAGGGCCTAAAGCAAGGATTCCTATCTAAACCTTGGAACCTTTTAGGAATCCTTAGAAAAATACTGATTGCCGGTTCACAAGCTGACCCTTTATTCAGTTACATAGATAGCTCTAACGCGGGACTTGCCAAAGTCTCTGTGCCTGTCCATATGCACCTGAGAAATCTTTGTGAACCTCCCCTCCCGGGTTTATAAAATAAGGTACACAGGCAGTTGGAGAGCTGGCCCAGTAGTTAAGAATGCCCGAGGCACACTTTTAATCCTAGCACTGGGGAGGCAGAGGCAGGAGAATCTTTGTGAGTTCCATCCAGGCCAGCCTGGCGTATAAAGCGAGTTTCAGGACGGCCAGAACTATATATAGTGAGATCCTGTCTCAGAAATAAATAATAAAGTGACAGGCGCCCTGCTTTGGTGTGAAGTTAGGGATCTGTTCAGACTGCCGAAGAGGATTCACAAGATGGCCCGCTTCCTTTCCAACATACGTCAGCACAGAAGCAGCAGGCACGAGAGGTAACGTGCCGAAGTCTGGTGCGGGAGTCGTGGCTGTGCCTGCAACCCCCATATTCAGGAGCCTGACTCCAGTCTGGGCTACACGAGACCCTGTCTCTGAAAGTCTTTATATAGATCCAAGCGTGTTTAGCATGCACGAGGCCTTGGGTCCCGCCCCAGTCCCTGAAGAACACCTGGCCCGTATTCAGGTTTGGACTTGTTAAGGTGCTGGAGTGAGGAGTCCAGTGTTCACAGGGGACTCCTCAGGACTGAAACGGACGGCTAGCTGACTACGTAACTAGCCATTGGATTAGGATTACCTGGAATCTGGAGCGCCGATGGGGCTTTGCACGCTCCTTTTTTGCTTTCCTGGGATGATGTGTTCACGTTCTGTACTGTGAAGGGACTGTGGCCGTCGTTACCTTAAGAGGAACACATGCAGATACTGACTGCTTGAGCTGTCTCGAAATTAAAATGCACTCAAACTGAAAAACACACACTAGATTTGGAAGATAGTTTGAATGTCAGACTCAAAAAACAGTACTTTTTCCCCTGAGGTCCCAGAGATCAAACCAAAGGCCTGTGCACGCTAGGCAAGCTTTGTGCAGGTGAGCTGTAGCCTTTGTTCGTTTAAATGCTGATCTTATTTAGTGTGTGGGTGTCTCTGTATGAGTGAGGGTACACTAGCACATGAGGAAGTCAGAGGACAACTTTCGGGAGTCAGTTCTCTCCTTCCACGGTGGGGTGGGGTCTGGGGATGACACTCAGGTCCTTCACACAGATGGGAGACCATCTCCAGCCTTTATTTGGGGAGGAAGTTGGGGGGGCTCAGATTAGACAGGGTCTGTGTTAGCCCAGGCCTTGCTACTCACTCTCATCAAGGAGATGAGATTTGGATTCCCAATGGTCCTCTACCTCCCAAGTGCTAGGATGACAGAGGTACACTACCATGTCCAGTTCCCATCCGATACTCTAGACATGATGTTAAAATATTTTATCTATATTGGACCGCATAAATTAATGACATAAATACGTCATTAATTTTTCCTGTGTCTTTTCTTTGAGACAAGATCTCTAACTTTCTGGCCTGTAACTTGATATGTAACCCAGGCTGGTCTTAAACTCATAAAGCTCTGCCTCCCACATGCTGAGATTAAAAGCATGTACCACACCTGGCTTACAACGTATTTCTAATCATGGACTCTTACCACTGAGCTACACTCCCCACCCCTATGGTGTTCTATTGGGCAGCATAGTTATGGCGTCTCCTTGTATAGGAATACTATTGGGCAGCATAGTTATGGCGTCTCCTTGTATGGGAATATGTATCCCATCATTTATAAAACAAAAACAAACACTGCTTTGCTTTCGCTCATCTTACCGGGATGAAAAGCGACTCAGGATATAAATTCAGGACTTATTTTAAACTTTTGTTGCTTTTTGAGGCAGGGCCTTACTATGCACCCGTGCGACATAGTCCAGGCTGGCAGAGGGATTTGAAGTGATCTTCATGCCTTAGGCTTCTGAGCTTTGGGATTATAAGGACAATCCATCACCTCCTGGCTTTTAAACTTCCTTGTTAGCTTCCTGATTTCATTAATCTTGGTGAAAGTGTAATCTCTTTCTGCATAAAGCAAATCCTTCCACAAAAAGACACTGACCTCAGAGTCCCCAGTGATCTTGAGGAAATAACTAATCACACGATGATGGCGCCATTGCCATCTCTCTTTCCTGTCCCAGCAACTCAGTGTCCTGGGTCATAAAACTCACAGCCTATGCCCTAAGGTCTGTGTCAAAGTGAGTTACGTGGGCTCTAGTGCCAGCGGGTGCCTAGAAGCCCTGCAGAAGAGGACTCGGTGGGAGAGAAACCCAAATTTAGGATGGGTAGAGGATTTGGGAATGGCTCATGTCAAACAAACCCATGAAAGGGTAACAGAAACCACCAATTTCGTAAGTCTGGCTGGGGAGGAGTGTCTCCCAAGGAGGTTCTGAAACCACAGCCAGACTGGTGTCCCGTGAAGGTTTAACAGTCGCTGTTGGGGGCCACGTTCTGACTGCTGCCTGGCTCTCAGGACATTGCTCTCGCCTATCGGTTTATCTCACGCAATCCTATGGTGTTCTGCTGGCCTTTCTCCGTGTGACGGTAGGAACAGCGACTGCATGGAAACTGAGACCCAGGGACTCCAGTTCGTGTCCAGTATCCGGCACACTTTAGATTTGTAATTATCTAGCCCAGCAGTTAACACTACTTGCGAAGGAGAGCAGCAATGTGATGACCAGAATCCCTGGGGAAAGTAGGGTGGTACTGTAGAAGTTTCCCCGGGGGGGCCGAGGGAACAGCTAGGATGGTGAAGTACTCAACTCATAAGGACAGAGACCCAAAACTAGTACAGTATCACATAATTGTAATCCCAGCACTGGGAAGGCAGAGTCAGGTGGTCCCTGGCGCTCATTGGCCAGCCTAATCATCCAACCCCAGGTCAGTGAGATCCTGTCTCAGAAAAACAAGGTGGGAGCCAGCTGTGGGGGTGACACACGTCCTTAATCCCAGCACTCAGGAGGCAGAGGCTGGTAGGTCTCTTGGAGTTCAAGACCAGTCTGATCTGCATAGCAAGTTTCAGGACAGCCAGAGCTACATGGTGAGACCATGAATCAAAACCAAAACAGATGTGTTCTGAGGAAGGGTCCCCGAGGTTGCCCTCTGGCCTACACATGCAAACTTACACACAAGAACACAAACATAAATTCCCTGAGCAGAACATGGCACAGGCCCTGATCCTAATACTTGGGAGAACGAGGCAGGGCAACATCTTAAGTTCAAGGCCAGCCTGGGCTCTGTATTGAATACCAGCCAGCGTGGTACAGCAATTCCATGCTTCAAAAGTGCTTGCTAACCGGGCGTGGTGGCACACATCTTTATTCCATCATTCAGGAGGCAGAGGCAGGCAGATACCTGAGTTCGAGGCCAGCCTTCTACAGAATGGGTTCCAGGACAGCTAAGGCTACAAAGAGAAACACGGTCTCAAAGAAACTAACCACACAAATTTTTTTGTTTTTGTTTTTAAAAAAGGACTTGCGGGGCTGGAGAGATGGTTTGGTGGTTAAGAGTACTGACTATTCTTCCAGAGGACCCGGGTTCAATTCCTAGCACCCACATGGCAACTCACAACTGTCTGTAACTCCAGTTCCAAGGGATCTGAGACCTTCACGCCAATGTACATAAAATAAAGTTAAATAAATCTTAAAAAAAAAAAAGTACTTGCTATGCAGGACTAACAACTTGAATCTGATCCCCAGGATCTACGATGGAGAAAATCAACTTCTAAAAGTTGTCCTCTGGCTTTTCCATGTGAGCCCACACTTACACACACAAAAGCACCAGCTCATACCAGCTCATGCATACACACACACACACACACACACACAGAGAGAGAGAGAGAGAGAGAGAGAGAGAGAGAGAGAGAGCGCTCTGGCTGTCCTGTAGTGTCTCACAACTAAAATCCCAGCATTTGGGAGTTTGAGGTGGAAGGATTGCCACCTTAGAATTTGAGTCCAGCCTGAGTTACACAGCCTGTACCAGACCAGCCAGGGCCACATAGCAAAAGCAGCCTAAAAGATGGGATCCTTTTGTCTAAAGACAATAGAGGCTTCAGAGGTTTCTGGCTTGAGTTCAAATCCCTACTGTGCCACTTTCTAGCTGTATGACCTTGTGTAAGTGACTTAACCACTTTTTTTCTACTCCTATCTCTATAAATTGTAGCTAATAATAATGCTATGTGCCTCATGAAGTGGTTATGAAAACGGCTTACTACATGGACATCAAGTGGAGACCATTGTTATAATATCCTATTATTAGTGATTCCCATAGACCACAGTGTCTTGAACCTGCTCAGACACGCAGTGATAAAGACGACATTTGCCAAGCCTTTCCTGTGTGCCGATGACCGTGCTAGCTGGAAATAACCAGTGGGGCGACTGTGTCCATTTCACACAGTGGAGTGTAGTAGGAGTTCAGCAACCTCTGCCGGTCACGTGATTAGGGAATGCCACACTTGCACCGGGTGGCTATGGGAGACTCCCTGGCATCAGTTCGAGTTTACGATGCCTGTGACCTGCTGTGTTTTTTCAGGTGGGTGTTTGTGTGGGAAAAGGGCTACCAGGAAACTGACTCTGTGGTCAGCTCGGTGACGACCAAGGCCAAAGGTGTGGCTGTGACCAACACTTCTGAACTCGGATTCCGGATCTGGGATGTGGCGGACTATGTGATTCCAGCCCAGGTATGTCTCGCTGTGACTAGAGGTTCTTCCTGAGTGGCCGGAGTTGGCCACCTGTGTCCAGGGTGTTTTAGCCTGAGACAGCAGTGCAGTCAGCTCTCTGGGATGTCATTTCTAACAGAGAAGCCAGCACTGTCTTTCCCCACCTTCATCTCTCTGAGCTCTCGAGGTTGAGAAAGCAAAGGTCTTTGGTCTTGGGCAGAGTGAGACTGGAAAGAGAACCTTCCGCATTCTGTGTTTGCTGTGGGTGTTCCTGTCTTACACCCACAAGGTAAAGCTTGTCAGAGGGTGTATTAAAAACCAAACCAAACCAGCAGTTAAAGACCACACACCCAAACTAAAAGGAAATGATCAGCTCCATTAGGAACAAAGAGGAAGAAACCACTGCACTGGGCGTCCTAACCTACAACTGTATGTTAATCCACACAGACACAAGCTGACATTTTGTCTCTTTTTCTAGACGTGGAGATGGAGCCTAGGGGCTCACACATGCTAGCTAGCACTCTGCTGTGGAGCCAAATCTCCAGCTCCAATGCTGCAAGTTAAACATTGACTCTTTAGCTATGTGCCTCTTGGCCAAACCCTGGCCTGGCGTCTCCTCCAGATGGCTGATGGGCTGGCTTGGTGTGTATGGTGGCCAAACTAGTTAAGCTGTGAGCACTTAGAGCTAGGAGCGAGAAAACAAAGACTTGAGCTATTCCCTCAGTGTTCACTTCCCTGGCCTTCTCAGAAGGATTTGATGAGAGAAAAGCCAGAGCTAAAGAGACAGAAAAATAAATGGACTGTCAGGAATGGTGGTGCATGCCTTTAATCCCAGCACTCAAAAAACAAGGGCAAACAGATCTCTGTCATTTTCAGGGCCAACCTAGTCTACACAGTGTATTAGTGAGTCCCAAGCCATTCATAGCTACACAGTGAACCCCTGTCTGGAAACAACTTTCTAATAACCAGTTGGAGCAAGTGGTTGCAATTGGGTTGTCCAGTCTCTGCAAAGTGGGGGTGGCTTCCAACCCCATCCTAACAAGCTCTGGGACTGTCACGCCAAACGTACCTGCTGCAGCCAAGTAAGGGCATAAGCCCTGCGCCTGGGACTGAATGGGAAGGGCCAGCTAGGGCTTCCCTGGGCTCTCTTCCTAAGCTGTGATGCGCCTCTAGATTCCCTAAATGAAAGAGATAAGCAGCCAGACTTCCGTTGGCACCAGTTAGGAGCTGTCTCTCTGTTAAACTGCTGGAAGGGTGACAAGGTGTCAGGAGAAGCTCCTGCTTCACCTCTCTTGTTTCCCAGCAGTTTGCTGTTGCCAGAACATTCCCCACCTTGGGATGCCTGCAGAGATTTATTCCCCGAAATGGCTCCCAGAGCCGACTCTGCTTTTTTAGGAGGAGTAATGAAGTGCTGAAGTTTCTAGTAGCTCTTTAAAATTCCAAGCACCCAGTGGAGGTTGGGGAGACATCTAACTAGAATCTCCTGGGGTCACTGTCTGTCATTCCTTGTGTGAGGAGGTCATAATTAGCAATTCCTCTCTGTTATCTGCAGAGAATTGCTTCTAGAGGTTCTGGTTTAGCACCTTCATATCTACAAGGAAAAAGCAAAGCCACTTCAAAGAGAGAAATGGCTGTTACTGGCTGACAGGCTCTTCTCTAGAATATTCATTCATTTTTTTTTTTTGAGACATTCTCACTATGCTGATTGGCCTTGAACTCACAAAGATCCTTCTGTTTCTGCTTCCCTTGTACTGGAATGAAAGGTGTCTGCCATCATATTCAGCATGCTTTTAAAAAATATATTTTATGTGTCTGTGTGTGCACCTGCATGCATCTCTATGTGCACCATGTACATGCGGTACCAGCAGCAGTCAGAAGAGGGCATCAACCCTTGAACTAGTGTTGCCGATGGTTGTGAACCACCATTGTAGGTGCTGGGAACTGAACCCAGGTTCTCTGAAAGAGCAGTAAGTGCGCTTGACCACTGAGACATCTCTCTAGCCCGTGTGTGTGTGTGTCAGTGGAATTGGAAATTGAACGCAGGGCCTTGTGACTGCTAGGCTAACATTCTACCACCAAGCTACATCCCACCCTCTGTAGCATGTTTCTGAGGTTGGTGTGTGTGACAAGCATGTATCCATTTGATGATCAAATGCTAATTCTACTGCAGGGGTAGACCACAGCTGATTTTCCTTTCACTGCAGGCCTTTGCCTTCTTCCCACCTTTTGCCCGTCAGGAATATTTGTGTGCAGTGATCTGTTTCCATTGCTATTTTAGATCCGTGGAGATGAACAGGGAACCACGGATCAGTTTTATAAGTTGTGCTCTTTAAAAAGAATTAATCTCATGTGTTAGAGTGTTTTGCCTGGATAGGCTAGAAAGGGGCACTGGATCTCCTGGAACCGGAGCTGCAGATTGTGAGCCACCAGGTGGGTGCTGGGAATTGAAGGTGAAGCCTTTGCAAGGGCAGCCAGGCTCTTAACCTCTGAGCCATCTCTCCAGCCCCTGAAATTGTATTCCTAAGGAAATTTCTGGACAGACTTAATAGTACACACCTGTAATCCCAGCTCTTGGAAGGTGGAGGCAGGAGGATCAGGAGTTCAAGGGCAGCTTTGGCTGTATACATTTTGAGGCCAGCCTAGGCTACATGAAACCCCATTTCAGCTACTCCTCCCCTCCACCCACACACACACAAAAGGAAAATCTGGCTCGTTCTTTCTTCCTTTCCTTTTTTTTTTTCTTTCTCTTTTAGTTTTTGTTTTGTTTCAAAACAGGGTTTCACTGTGTAGCCATGGCTGTCCTAGAACTTACTCTGTAGATCAGGTTGGCCTGGAACTCACAGAGATCCTCCTTCCTCTGCCTTCTGAGTGCTAGGATTAAAGCCGTGTGCCACCACCACCCAGCTCTTCTTTTTTAATGTTTTCTTGACCTGTAGTTTTTGGTTTTTACATACTCAAATGCTTTCTTTTTTAGACATATTTTATCTAACTTTATTGTATAGGTGTTTTCCCTTGCATGTATGTCTGCATGCCACTTCGCACCTGGTGCCTGTGAAATCCAGAAAAGGGGGTCAGGTCCCCCGGAACTAGAGCTACTGATAGTTATGAGCTACCATATGGGTGCTGTGAATCAAATCCAGCTCCTCCTGAAGAGCAGCCAGTGCTCTTAACCGCTGGGCCACCTCTCCAGCCCCACCCCACTCACTTCTGAGGGGGACTCAACAGGGTTCTCTCCTCTCCGCAGGAGGAGAACTCGCTCTTCATCATGACCAACATGATCATCACTGTGAACCAGACACAGAGCACCTGTCCAGAAGTAGGTGGCTCTTTGGGCAAGCTCCTCAGGCTTCACACCCACATCTGCTCCTGGCAAACTGTGTGTGGGGCTAGACTGCATGGAACCGGTTTTCATTCTTTCCTTTTGCAGGTTCCTGATAAGACCACCATCTGTAACTCAGACTCGAACTGCACTCTTGGCTCCGCAGGCACCCACAGCAATGGTAGGAGTGGGTGACTGAGCAGCTGGGACCAGGGGAAAGTGGCTTCTGATGACACCACACCTGCTGTGGCCGATCTGCAATAGAGAAACTGTGGAAATAAAAATCTGCTGCCCCCTACACCCGCCACCCCACCTGGAGTACAGCTTGATGGCAGAACACAAGCTTGGCTTGGATGAGCCTGGGTTCAGTTCTAATCCGTCATCCGAGATGAACCCTGCCCCCAGTGCTGCATGAACCTAGGGGAATCTGGTCTCAGAGCAGAACTGAGGCCCTCTTAGCATTCATTCACCTGTGCTGTGGCAGACACCTCAGGTGTTGCCCCTGTGACTTGGTATCATTTTGGCAGGTATGTGGCTAGTCCTGAGGCGGCCTTCTTGTTCTATTTCCATCTTCCAGACACTATCTAAATCCCATAGTTTACTAAAGATTGGCTGCCCAGGATCCTCGGGAGTCTCATATTGTACGACACAAAGGTAAAAGATTGTCGACAAGACCCCTATGGACCTGGACCTGTTCTGTCTTCGCAGGAGTTGGGACTGGAAAATGTGTCCCATTCAATGAGTCTGTGAAGACCTGTGAGGTAGCAGCATGGTGCCCAGTGGAGAACGACGCTGGCGTGCCAATGTGAGTCCTCCCCAAGGCTCCCTAACCTTGGTTCTCAACCTGGAGGGAGGTGACAAAGAGGGTGCGGTGAGCCTGGGTGCTAGGAGTGGCGCCATTCCACCCTGGGAGAGTGGTTGTCAACCACAGAGCAAGGAGACCACAAGGGGTTGTCACTTGTGATAAGGGTGCAGGTGACTTATATGTCACCTGAACATTGTCGGTGCAAACAACCAACAGGAAACAGTTCTTGGTTTTTTCGAAAGAGCCTATGTGGCCAGGGATAGCTTTGAACTCTTTTGTTGTTGTTAAGTAATTTTTAATTTGTGTGTGTGTGTGTGTGTGTGTGTGTGTGTGTGTGTGTAGTGTGCCACAGCACACGTGAAGGTTGGAAAACAACTTGCAGATCAGCCCTCTCCTTCTGCCTTTTGGGGCCAGGAATGGAACTCAAATCCTCAGGCACTGCAGCAAGTGCCTCTACCCACTAGGCCATGTCACCAGCCCAGCCCTGAATGCTTGGCCTCCTGCTTTGGTTTTCCAAGTACTGGGAATACCAGCATCAGCTATCACACTGGCTTTTGATGGCTAAAGCACCAAGCACACATTCATCCACCCCCAACACACACACACACACACACACACTCCTAGCACATTTCATGTTTCAACTAACAAAAAAGATTAAGCAGCCATGTGTGGCGGCACGCACACACACACTTTGATTCCAGCCCTCAGGAGGCAGAGGCAGGTGGATCTCTGTGAGTTTGAGGCCAGCCTGGTCTACAGAGTGAGTTCCAGGACAGCCAGGGCTGTGTAGAAAAGCCTTGCCTCAAAAAAACCAAGTAAGAGGCTGAAGAGATGGTGCAGCAGTTAAAAGCCTGACTGCTCTGGTTCAATTCCCAGCACCCACATGGCAGCTCACACCTGTCTGTAACTCCAGTTCCAGGGGATTCAACACCCTCACTCAGACATAGATGTAGAAAAAAAAAGTGTATATAAAATAAAAAATTAAAGCCTAAGCAATTAATCAATTAAATTTCTTAAAGGTTAAAAAACTACATGTTTATGTCCACCAAGTTCTGCCAAGTGCCTATGGTGCCCCTGAGACCAGCAGAGGGTACTGGATCCTCTGGAGCC
>JAQHUG010000116.1:1228252-1245222 GCA_028555095.1 Dicrostonyx torquatus
TGGCTGTCCTGTAAATTGCTGTGTTGACCAGTCTGACCTTGAACTCACAGAGATCCACCCACCCGCCTATGCCTCCCCAGTGGTGTGACTAAAGGTGTGAGCCACTACCACCGAGCTCAACAACAAGTTTTAATAGCACTGTTTTGGGAATAAGTTGGGGACAACACATTTTTGTGAGTGCGTACAAGCCGCAATACAGTGGAGTATCATTCCACCTTAAAAAGAACAAAGCCTAGTTCAGACCTTTTTGCCTCCGTCTCTGCAGTGCTGGGATAACAGGTGTGAACCAACACCTAAAGCCACCACTTACCTCACTAAATGGACTCAGTTTTAAAATGGCTAATCTTATTTAAATTCCACTCCAGTTTTTTTTTTTTTGAAAGAAAAGAACAGTGAGGTAATCTTAAAGAAAAGTACTGCCTATGGGCTGTGCAGGCTATTGGTGTATGATACAGAAAATGGCAGAAACGAGACCCGCACTATAATCCTTTCCTCTTGATAAGGAATGCAGACTTGGAGCTTGGGAGAGCTCCAGACCCTCACTTAGCTGCAGAGGCGATGGGCTCAGCTCCCCTCATCATGTGGCCCAGTGGCTTTGCTGCTAAGGCAGAGCTGATATGAGTGACCCCGTTTATAACTTCAAAGTTCTTGTCCGCCTCAGGGGAGGCCTCCTCCACAGAAGGGTCAGTTCTGCATTTCTGGATTCTCACTGAGAAAAAATCCACTCCAGAAATGAGTCCCCTTGAAAACACCTTGTGTGTCAGCCAAAAGCTGACGAGGCACCCTTCAGAGCCTGCTGGTGGTATGGTTTCCTTTTCAGCAAACCCCCTGTGCTCCGACGTATAAACCACATCTGTGGAGTATCCGTTCCCCACGAACACCTGAAAAGGCAAACCTGAGGCCAGCAGATGGCTCAGGAAGCATGGCAGGCATAGCCAACATCCTCCTCAGCACATGCGCAGGTTCTTCACTGCCCGATGCCTCGGACCAGGAGTCCCGCATTTTCAGAGGAAGGCTCAGAAGGCCTGGTGACCCGTGTTACACAGGAGAGTAGAAAATGCTAGCCGCTTCTGTTTCTCCTCGAGACCTGTTAGAGGGGATGCGGCAGCCGCGTGCATGTGTTTACTGACCACTACAATTCTTTTCCAGGCCAGCTTTTTTAAATGCTGCGGAAAACTTCACCCTCTTGGTAAAGAACAACATCTGGTACCCCAAGTTTAATTTCAGCAAGTAAGTGGGGGCCAGACATGCGTGCTCATAAGCCTCTTAAAAAGCTTCTGCCTCTTCCTAAGGTCCCTCTTGCTCAGACTTTCTGCTTCCTCCCTGGTTTCAGGAGGAACATTCTCCCCAATGTCACCTCTTCCTACCTCAAGTCGTGCATTTATGACGCTCAAACGGATCCCTTCTGCCCCATATTCCGTCTTGGCAAAATCGTGGAGGACGCAGGGCACAGCTTCCAGGATATGGCCGTTGAAGTAGGTGCTAGCGTGGCTCACACACCTCCTTGGCCCCAGCATGGACCTGAGCTCTGAAAGCCTGCCTGTCTCTCTTGCTTCCCCCACAGGGAGGCATCATGGGCATTCAGGTCAAGTGGGACTGCAACCTGGACAGAGCTGCCTCCCTCTGCCTGCCCAGATACTCCTTCAGGCGCCTTGACACCAGGGACCTGGAGCACAATGTATCTCCTGGCTACAATTTCAGGTATGTGAGCCTGGGCCTTGCCACACACGTGTTGGGGTGAGGGGTGATAGGAGATACCTCTGGGGTTATTCATACCACCCCCCCTAAAAGACAGTACCCACGGGACAGGAAGGCAGGAAGGCCAAGAACCTGGCAGGATACTCCCAGAAGGGCCTTCTCAGGGTATGGCCAGGCCCACGAGAGCTCTCCTTGCTCTTTCATGCTACAAGCACTCAGCAGGTAAGAGCACTTGCTGCTCTTCCAGAGGACCAGCGTTTGGTTCCCAGCACCCACACAGCAGCTTCTAATTGTCACAACTCCTGATCCAGGGCATCTAACACCCTCTTCTGGCTTTCTTGGGCACAGCATATACATGATGCATTTATATGTAGGCAAAACACTCATATACATCAGTTAAAAATAAAATCTTTTTTGTTTTTGATGCGTTGAGATTTGCAGGGTAGAGGAGGGAAGCCAGCATCTTAAGCCTCCGAGGGCCATCTTGTGCCACATCTCTGCTCACTACTGTGAGGAACAAGACGAGCTTGTGAACTCTGTTCAAGGCCAGTGGTCCGGAAATGGTTTTTAGTAACTGATGCTGCCCCAGCATGCAGGGGTTGGTTACAGGTGTAACCTATCAAGGGAGGCCTGTCTCTGCTCAAGCCAGGCATAGTGGCACACATCTCTAATTCCAGAACCTGGAGGACTGAGGCAGAAGCACATATTTGAGGCAAGCCTGAGCTGCATCACGAGGCCCTGTCTCAGTAAAATAAAACAAAGGACTGCACCCAAATTTGCCTGCTGAAAATATCAGCTTCCCTGGACTCTAGTAACAAAACTGAATGATGCGAAACAACAGAATTTTATTTTTTGGAAACCAGAAATCTAGAATCAAGGTGTCTGCAGGGCTGTGCTGCCGCAAGCTCTGTTACTGGATTCTTCTTGGCCTCTTCAAGCATTTGTTGGCTACCAGCAATCCTTAGCTTGTATGTGTGTCACCACCTCTGCAGTCACATGACCTTCTTACCTCTGCATATCTTTTCTCTATGTAGCCGAGGATGACCTTGACCTCCTGATCCCGCTGCCGTCACCCCAAGTGCTGGGATCAGAGGTGTGTACCACCACACCTACCTTTTTAAGACAGGCTAGGAACTTGCTGTGTAGACCCGGCTGATCCCACTGCCTTAGCCTCCTGAGGTCTGGGTTAAAGGCATGCACCACCACGCCTGGCCCAGTCTCTCCTCCTTTTCTTGAACACTGGATTTAGGGTGGACCTCAATCTAGCAAGACCTCATTTTAACTAATTACATCTGCAAAGCCTTCTTTCCAAATAAGGTCACATTTGCAGGCCCTAGGTGGACATGAGCGTGGGAAAGGGGCACTATTAAATCCAGGACACTTGGGAATCTGATGAGAGGCCTGGGGACACCTTTGCCATTTTCTTAAAGCAGCAAAATCCTATGTACATTTAATGTGCATTTGCTGAATGGGTCTTTAAAAAGATTGCCCTCTGACTCCCTCTAGTGGTAATTTGTGGTATCAAGTTTGTGTGGGGTTGTAAGAAGGCTTACCCAGACTAGGGCAAGTATTTGAATGCTCTCCTGGGAGTCAGATTTCTCTTGTTCCATTTCTATTACTTCACGGTTCTAATAGAGACTGTTGTGGAGACTGCAAACTTGAGTTGGAATCCACGAGCTGAGAAGTTGATGGGTCCCACAGGACACCCAGCTATGCCAGCACTAACCTCACCTGAGAGTCCCAACCCTGGACCACAGCATAGAAGCTGTGGATCAGATAAATCCGAGGCTTAAGATCCTGGTAGAATGCTAAGGCTGGGGTCTGGTAGAATAGTAATCAAGGCAAGGTTTCTTTTGGGGATGCTGAAATTCTAAAATTGACTGACTGTATATTTCAAAACAACTGAGTGATCTTTTAAGTTTCTGGAGCTCTGGGATTACAGACTCCCCTGACTTGAATTCTGTAGTTTGGTAGATGAGTGGTGTAACTGTATTTCAGCTCAAGTGTATACGTCAACCCAGTCATATAAACAACAAAAAAACAGATGGTGGGCAGGAAGAACCACTGAGGCGTGGCATATCCACCTGGAGCCAAGATCGTGGGCCGAAGCAAGTGCTCTGGCTGGCTTGGCCCTCATCCTGATCCTTGCTGGCTGACAAGATCTCTGTTGGTAGCCAGGGTCCCCTGGAGAGAGGCAGGTGTCTTGGCTGTATCAGGAAAGCCATTCAGAGCAAGAGACTTCTGCCATCCTGTAGGAGATGGCGATGACAGAGGAGTCACTCTGTCCCTCCTGTCACCTGCCTCACATTAGCTGGTGGGCTGACCTGGGGTGCTTAGTGTGTACTAAGTCTGCAGAGCAACTCAAGCCAAGACCAGCTGTGCCCAGGGAGTCAGGCCCCGCCCTAACAGCTTTCTCCCAGGACCCAAGGTCTGCACTTATTCCCTAACCCACCCTCCCCTTCAGGTTTGCCAAGTACTACAGGGACCTCGCCGGCACTGAGCAGCGTACACTCATCAAAGCATATGGCATCCGCTTTGACATCATCGTGTTTGGAAAGGTTGGCTCTCCCTTGAACCCCACTGGGAGAGGGAGCCTTCCACCACCCTATTTTCTACCATCACCCCACTTTGGTTCTCTTCCTATCTTATGCAGGCCGGGAAGTTTGACATCATCCCTACCATGATCAATGTTGGCTCTGGCTTGGCACTGCTGGGAGTGGTGAGTGACAAATTGTTCCTTTCGGGAACTGGACCTTTCTTACTAGCAAGGAGCATAGCGAGCACTGCTCTTCCCTAAACCCTCAGACTTGTCTCTAGACTGGACGCTTCTAGGGGTGAGAGGAAAGAAGCCCTAGACATCCCACCTCAGGGACCAAGTCCCTTGGCTGGGGTCCAGCCTGATTCAGAGGAATGGAGATGCCCTTCCTCCTCAGCAGGCTAGGTTTCAAAGGAAGGGGTCCAGACAAAGCAACAGCTAAACGCATCCTGGCTCATTCTGTGCTAAACCAGGCGACTGTGCTATGTGACGTCATAGTCCTCTACTGCATGAAGAAACGATACTACTACCGGGACAAGAAATATAAGTATGTGGAAGACTTGGAGCAGGTAGGCAGCTGGGCTCGGGCAGGCCACAAATCTGAGCACCTTGTCTTGTCTCTTGTCCCAGTGGAGAACACCAGGCAGATTGGCACTGACCTGTCAACTGACCACCTGTGATAGCATTTATCTCCAGCTTTTCTTCAGGGTTTCTCTGTGTAGCCCTGGCTGTCCTGGAACTCGCTCCGTAGACCAGGCTGGCCTCAAACTCACAGAGATCCTCCTGCATCTGCCTCCCGAATGCTGGAATTACAGGCATACGCTACCACCACCCGGCTAACCCAGCTTTATGTTAATTAGTCATACCTGGATCGTGTTAGCTGCTAGTAGGACAATATCTACACCCACATGGTACATTCATCTTGCAGAATGAGAGTTTTATACTATAGTGTGAGACCCTCCAAAACCAACTTGAGGCCTCTCCATTGTTAAAATCCTTCCAGAAACCCTCAAGGGAAAGCACCAAGCTCCTCCTGCCCCTGGAGGTTGGGTAAATCCTGGTGGCAACACATGCTGGGTAGTTACATGTTTACCCCTCCCCCTTTGTAGGGTCTTGCGGGTGAGATGGACCAGTGATGCCTGACCCCACACTTCAACGC
Organism: Dicrostonyx torquatus; assembly: GCA_028555095.1. Classification (NCBI taxonomy): domain Eukaryota; kingdom Metazoa; phylum Chordata; class Mammalia; order Rodentia; family Cricetidae; genus Dicrostonyx; species Dicrostonyx torquatus. The sequence continues at coordinate 1,233,646 of JAQHUG010000116.1, forward strand.
CACACAGCCCTCATCAAAGCAGTGAGAAGGGAGAAACAGCTGCTGCATCACTCAAGAGAAAGTTCCAGAGTTGAACTCTGCTCCTCCACTCCACACTCAGGGTTGCCCAGTGGGTCTTGTATCATTTTGGTTTTGACATTTTTGAGCCTGGGTCTTGCTTTGTGGTTCAGCTAGGTTTCAGACTCAGGCTGTTTCTGCTCCAGCCCCCAAGAGTGCTGGGATTACAGAGATACTCCACAGTATCCATCTCCTTGTGGGTTTTGGCATTTTTAAAAATCTTTTACGGTTTCACTGTACGTAGCTCAGGTCGGGCTCAAATTCAACACATTCCTTCACCCTGTTCACCCTCTACAGCCTTGTGTGGGGTCATCTGCTCTCTGCACACAGGGGTTTATACAGTACAAGGATACCGAGGAAATACAACAGTTGGAGAGCAGAGACAATGCTGTGACTTGTGGGGCTGCCATCTTCTCCAGGGTCCTCTGAGGCACTTTATAAGGGAGGGGGTTCTCCAAGTGTTGTTGGCAGGCCTGGGGCACTTCCTCTTCCCTGTAACTAGACTCTGTCCCTTTCAGAAGGGCTATGCTGAAATGACTGAGGACCAAACATTAAAGGACATTAATCCTGTCTGTGTGGTCTCTTGGCACGGGAGCTAGAACGCTCCTTCCATCATGAAAGTCGTCAACATCCAAACGGAGTCCACAAACAAGAAGGGGCTGGGGCAGCAGAAACTCACGTGGTCCTGATATAAAATTATGCCTCTGCACAACCTTGCTGCGCAGGTCACTTCAGGAGCAGCTGGAGTTCCTGATCACCTCACCTTCTGGTCAGGTCTGGTCAAGAACCAGTGGTTTGTAACAGCCCTGGCCGCAGAATTCTTAGCGGTACCCGCATTTACCACCTCCATCCTGCCCTGGCCCACAGAGCACTGACATGTTGCACTGTACCCTTCCACCATCTCCGAAGAAACAGCTTTCTTTGGGGACCTCACTTTCCAGTCAGTACTTGTGAGAACCTTCACAGTAAATTCTGTGGGCCAGCTGCCATGCTCAGGACAGGGCTCAGCTTGCTTCTGGCGGGAAGTTTTGTTTTTGTGGTGCTAGGAACTAGACTCTGGGTCTTGCACATGCTCTACCACTGAGCTACAGCCCCAGACTTCTGGGACTTCAGCATTTCCCCCTAATATACCTACAAGCCTACGAACTGTGCTCCTCATTAGGTTGTGTTCCCACAGAACATACGTGATGGTTTTTCCGTAGCTGCTATTTTCATATGAAACAGCTACTGGTCTACAGGTAAGAGTTTCAGGGACGTGGCTTGTCCCTTCCCCTCATTAGTTTCTCCAGCTCGAAGCAGGGTCACCTGCTGCTACAGGTACAAACTGGAGCCACTGCCAGCCTGCAGCTCTCCCAGCATCACACTGGCTTCATCTGGACTGTGAAAAGCAGCTCGTCCCTCCCCTTGGCCTTTCGTCAGTTCATTTCAGGAGCACAGATTAGGAATGTTGTTTCCTCTTGGTTAATCACCAGCCTGGGTTTTTGCTTTGGGTAGGTGTGTGGAGAGGAGGGAGAAATAAGATTTATGAAATGGTATTAGCAAAACTCTGGTTTGTGTGCCCCCTCCCCAGTGTTAACATCAAGGCTGAAGATGGCTAGGTGGTTAAGAGCTTTTGCTGCTCTTGCAGAGGACCTGAGCTCAGTTCCCAGCACCCACGTCAGGAGGGTCATGAATGGTTGTAACTGAAGATCTAGGGGATCTGACATCAGCCTCTTGCCTTTACAGGCAACCACATGACGTGTGCACACATAGCCACACATAAGAATGAGTTCTTGCCTGGTGGTAGTGGCGGCACACACCTTTAAGGTGGATCTCTGTGAGTTCAAGGCCAGCCTGGTCTACAAGAGCTACTTCCAGGACAGGCTCCAAAGCCAGAGAAACCCTGTCTCAAAAAACAAAAAACAAAAGAAAGGATGAGTTCTTAGATGCTACTTAAACAGAGATCATAGGACCTGGAAGGTTTCAGACAGCTGCCATAGTTAGAGTATGTCCCCAAATTCACATTTTGGAAACTGGATCTCTGATGTGACAGGATGTGGAGACCACCTCTTGGAGCACTCTTCCTTCACGAATGGGATTTCTCAAGTGCCTTATCAGAAGGTTTGCCAGAGGGAATCACATCTTCGTGGTCCTTCCTGTTCTCAACATCATTCTGGAGGAAGTCGGCAGCCCTCACCAGACCCACAATCTGCTGGAATGGTGATCATGGACTTCCCCACCACCAGAAATTTGGAGGATTTCTATTTGCAAATGCCCAGTTTGGGGCACTCTATGCCAGTAACACTGTCAGAGGAAGACAAACGCTTTGTTCGCTGTTGCAAAGGCTACGAGTGATGACGCCTCCTCAGGGTAGGGAGAATGGATGTTCGGGACACCGTTCACCTCATTCACCTGGATCACCTTGCATCCGTCTGCGTCTCTACTAAGGCACACCACCTTGGTGCTACCTCTTCAGTGGGAGCTGGTGACAGGATCCTTCAACTTACATGCATGAGTGGGCTCCCAGGACTTCCTGAAGCCTGCACAGTGATAAACCCCAAGGAACGGCTTTTCCACAGCCTCAGATTCTCAGTGGCGTTTTTTGAACAGGAACCTTGAGTCTGAAGAGCCTCTATGTCTTACTCTTAGATAGAATCTCACTATGCAGCGTAGCCTGGCCTTGAACTTGGTATCCTCCTGCCTCAGCTTCCCGAGTATGGGGATTAGAGGTGTGTGCACCACTCCTGACAACAGCCCATTTCTGTAGTTTGGGATGGGACTTTTTTGAAAGTGAAGTTCAAAGCCAGGAAAACAATGTCCAGGCATAGGACATGTCTCATGCGATGCGCTCACCTGTCCAACCTCCCAGAATGCTACCCTTACCCCCACACTCGGACCTGCAGAGCATTTACATGGAACCAGGAATACGCATTCTGGCTTGCTTCCAAGAACTGTGCGTACAGTTGGTCTGCAAATCATTCTGATTAGTGACACCTTAGGAGATGCCTACATCAGGGCATCTGACTCACTGACCGCCTAAGGGAAGGAATACCAACATAAGCAGAAACATCACAAAAGGACAGCTACCGACAGAAGAACCCCGGGAGGCCCAGGCTTTGCACCATTTTGCTGTCCGTTTATTTCAAGTTTACAGAGAAGCTTAATCACCTGTGGGAAAACAACCGCAAGCTTATCTTTTCTCTTCAGTTCATGTACTTGTAAGTGATAAATACACAGTATTTAACTCTGTACACCTGATAAAAGGAAAATGCATAGTAGAGAGGGTCCGGGGCAATCAAACAGAAGCAGAGGCCATCAGTCAGCAAAAGGAAAAGTTCAAAGTCCCACGACACTCGGCCCACGAAGCTGGAGAAGGGGGACCAGCAATCTTCCCTAGCACCTTGGGAGCAATGGAGGCTCTGGCTCTACACTGGCAATGTAAAGATGCCCTCAGGAAGGTGGGCTAGGGCACGGGTCTAACCTGGTGTCAACTGGTATAGATGTTCTCAGTCTAGGAAGGTTCGGGGACAAGAGCTCTGTCCCTGGAAAGGCCAGACCAGTAGGGAGCTGGCCTCTGTAGCCCTAAGTGGCGAGGGGCTCTGTAAGGTGTCTGGGGGCCATTGGTAGCCTGTGGGATGTATCAGGGAGGCAGAAAAGACAGAGAAAAAGAGGGAGGGACTTGTGCTTCCTTCAAGGCGTAGGTGTGGGCCAGGGTTGCCTATATATTAATCATGGATGAACCAGCACGGAAGGAACTGTGGGCATCGTATCTGCCCGCACGAAAGTTGCTGAGGCAGCCCTGACAATGCTTTTGAAAACAGTGTTTGTGCTCTAATGCTCCAGTCACGGCCAGACCTGTTTCTTACATTTTCCACGGCAGCAAGGTAGGATGGGAGTGAGGGGGCGCTCCTTTCCACAGCTTTCTTTGGTGTTTCATGGTTTAAGAAAAAAGTTACCTGTCAACCCTGGTGCTGCCTGATGGCTGGCAACCCACTTCTGACACCTCGGATGGAAAGTTCCCTGGTGGGGAGAAAGGGCATTGCCCAGCAGGGCTGTGTAAACACAAGAAGAGTTCTGCAGAGTTCCACACAATGCCTGTCCTCCCAGGCGGGCCACTAGCCCAAGCAACAGGCTGGGACTGAGCCTCAGGGCCTGTTGGTTTTAACTACCACAAGGTGCTTATTGCAAACTAGCTGAACCCCATCTGTGGCCAGAAGGGTTAAAGCTACTGGGTTATTTCTCCTTAAATTTAAAAGAGGCAAACTGATAGGAAGTCCTTGGTCAGAGAGACAATGCAAGCAGGTGAGAGGGTCAGCCCACACACACATTGGAGTCTTTGCTCTAATTCTAACTGCTTATGTGACAGCAAGAAAGGTCTGGCAAAACTACAGTCAAGAGCTTAAGAAAACCTCCGGACGTCAGGAATGCCTGGGCTCTGCATATATTCAGGCAGTGGGGGACAGGCCTCACTCCGGCCTCTGCAGGAAGACCTGCACGGAGGCTCACCAGACTCCCAGAGGCAGTCTTCTAAGCCCGGTTACTGACAAGACAATCATTACCAGATCATTCAAAACATGAAAAGCGGAGTCTGGAAGGCCCCTTAAACTTCATGGTTTCCTCTGCGGCCCTGGGTACTCACCCAAACCTTTATCAAACTTCCAATATTGGCTGGAAGTCAAAAAGGTCCACATTTACTCTCTAGGCCTCTGGCTAAAAAAAAAAAAAAGTCCTTTGCCCTGAGGAACATTCTGGGTTTTGACGCTTTTCCGTACAATGGCACCCTAATGTCACTCTGTGGGTCACACTAAAGCTCTGATCCTAAGGCTCGCCATTTGTGCCTAAGCTGAGTGACAGTATTGCCCACGGGTAAGTAATGTTTCCTTGACTGTATCAACCAGACAGTATTTAAGAGGGAAGAAACCTTACAGTCTCTAGAATACACAGGTAACAAACAAGCAAAGCCGCTAATATACAGGCACAGGTTTCGCTGGCGCTCAGTCCCCATCACACACTGGCGGAAGGTGACAGACCCTGGAAGCTCCAATATGTACCTTGTGAATGTCTCCAGAGTCCAGGCTAGACGTGGGAGCATCTGCCGAGTCTCAGCCATGGAAGGTACATGAAAGTGCAGGCTTTCACCCTGAAGTCTTCGCCAATTTACAAAGAAAATGAGCTTAGCTGATGCCCTCAGAAACCCGCCGTGAGCAGCTAACATGAAGGAATGCTCAGTTCTCTAGACAAGCCTTTGCCAATGCTGCCAAATGCTCTTTCGGAGCCGCAGGACCCCCTCGAGCAATTCAACTGCAAGCCCTTTAGTTTTCCTAACTAGAATTTTACCCATTAAAAAAAAACTTAAAAAGTCCTCATTACAAATAAATTACACTGCAGCTCCTGAGGGCTAGCCCTGTTTTTCCATAGTCCCGGGAGGGTCACACTGAACCTTCCACTCCCTCTCAAGTGTCGCCCCAGCCAGCAGGAGTTTCTCCACGCAGCTCAAATCCCACACACATTCACTTGGTACATCCGACAAGGTTCTGAATTCACAATGAAGGTTTTATGTTTTGGCATAAAATGTTTTAAAAAGCAATTGTCCCCAAATGCATGTTGGTCTGGGTTTGCGACTCCTCACACGCCGGTCCGGCCAGCCAGCAGCCAAAGTCGACGTCATGGAGTCATGTCCTTTTTTTTTTTTCTTTGTCCCCTTAGACAACAAAGGGAAAAAAAAAAAAGAAAAGAAAAACCACATACACACACACACACACACACACCCCAAAAATCCCAAAACAAACAAACAAAGAACCCGGATAACCAGAGATGACCGTCAAGGCTCTACACACGTGCTTGGTTTCCGTAGGACATGCTGCTATGGAAACGCAGGGGGCAGCAGACCAGTGCAGGGCCACACAGCCAGGCATGCGAGGTCAGGTGATCCAGGCAGTTACTCCAGCTCCATCGCCGCCTCCTCAGGCTGCAGTGGAGGCATGCGTGGTGGGGAGCCGGGGGCCGAAGCTCCCCAACTTTCCACGCAGGGACCACTTTTCACAAGAGTACTTCCTCCTCCCCCACAGGGGCTGGCTCGGGGCCCCGTAGGCTGTCCTCGCTGCCTTGTTTCCTGCTCACCGAACAGAAAAGCAGCATTAAGACTTGGAGAAATGATGGCAGAGCCCTGGCCGGTCTCTGCCCCTGGGAGTCACATCCGCTCTTTTAGATGTGCTCCCCATTTCTACTGGCTCACTTAAATATCTCAAAGCTGACTTTACCTCCCCTGTAAATGGAGGAGCAAGATTTAACCCAAAGAGCAAAGAACTATAAAACTGGTACCAAACTACTTATGAACACCCCAAATCATGGCAGGATCCTACAGTGGGGTGTGCTCTTTGAGGTCTCATCTTTACACTCTAGGCCAGAAGTACCTGTAGGGCAGACACTGTGACACTTTTTCTTAGTCACTCTACAGTGAGCTGCTGGGGCAGTGGCAGGGCCTGTAGGAACTGATCTGTCACATGGAGCCTTTAGGAAAAGCCTGCAGCACCCAGCTCATCCTCACGACGCACTCCCTTCTCAGAAGAACCCCTCACAGCCCGCTAGACCTGCCTGGAGGCCAGCAGGGATGGAGTTTCAGCAGACGCAAGGGGGTTCTGAGGAGGGGACCTGGCCCCAGGCTTCTTTCAAGCAGAGCCCCCTTGTAGGAAAAGTCCCTGGCCTTGCCACTCAGGACTGCTGTCCAACTCTCAACAATGATCTCTATGCTTTACCCAAACAGAGGCCTCTGTCCCTACATAGGGAAGGCAAACCGTGGTGTCCGTGTCCCTATGTTTGAGAATTACATTATCTGCTCTTTTATTTTTATATTCCAGAGGTGAGGTTCCTGGGAAGGATGCCTGCCCTCAAAGCTGCCAACTGCTGCAGGCTGGGTCTCGCTGCAGACAGACCTTGGCTCAGGATCTTCCACAAGTAAGTTCTACAAATGCCCAGCCCTGGCAGGTAGCCCTAGGATGATGCTGTGTCTGCTGACTAGGGAATCAAGGAGCAATACAGCACTGAGCAGTCTTAGTCTGCTGGTATCATGCCATTCTGATCTCAATGATAAACCAAAAAAGAAACGTAGACCAAACTTTGCTCAGAGTCGGGAGGCAGCCTTGGTTTTGGCCTTATCAGAGAGAAAAGACAAGGCCCATGGAAGGCTCCATTTCTCATAACAGGAGGGTGAGGCTACAGGCCATCTGGGAACAAGGTGGGGACAAGGCAGCCACCTGTCTAATGCTAATCTGGACACACCTCCCTGGCTCTCATCTCAAAAACACTATTCCCAAACAACAGGCGTTTTACATCACACGAGTCCCTGGCTCCTAGGATACAGGTGGCCAATGAACATCCTCATATAAATCAATGAGGAGAAAACAGTTCTTGCATACAACGTTCACAGCAGGCTCATTCATTTGTGACAGCCAAGAGAGAAACACCTTCCACCAATGGACCCATATAAATACTACTCGCTTATGAAAAGGAAGGAAGTACTGACACATGCTGCACTGTGGATGGGCCTTGGAAACATGCTGCTGAGAGAAAGAAGCCACTTACAAAACCCTCCAGAATGGACAAATCTGTAGAAAACTGAATGCACATCAGTGGATACTGGAAACCGAGAGGCTTGAGTGGAGATAGCTCAGAGGAGGAAGGTTCCTTCTTGGACTGGAACTGTCCTGATGCTACACAAGTGACTGTATTGCACAGGTTACAATGATGAACTATGGGGGGTTAGCTATCTTATTAGTAAAATTGAGCTATTCATTTGTTCGCAGTGCTGGGGATGACGAAACACACCGCGTTGTGCATGTTAGGTGAGTACTCTACTGAAGAGCTCCAGCCCCAGCCTTGGATAAAGCTACGTGTGTGTACGTGTCCATGAATGTACAGAAGCCAGAGGTCAACCTCAGGCATTTTCCTCAGGTACCATCCACTTTGTTTCTTGAAGCTAGGCTGACAAAACAGTCGGCTCTTGGGATCTACCTGTCTCCACCTCCCCAGAAAACTCATGCTCCCTCACCTGGATATTTTACATGGATCCTGGGGAGTTGGACTCAAGTCCTCAGGCTTGTATGGAAAACACTCTAACAACTTAATGATCTCCCTGTTTCCAATAAAGTTACTTTTAACAAGAGAAGTGGCTGACAGGGGCTCCCAATAGAGTCAGGCGGCCTCATCAGGGTCAGTGTCCTGAAGGAGGCACTTGGAACAGGGTTACCAAATGGGTCCACCCAGCAAAAGTGTTCATCTGCTCTGGAAGTTGTAGATAACACTGCCTGGTAGATATGCAGGCGGGTAGGAGAAAGCTCCGATCCTGCTAAGGCCACAGACAGATGGATTTAGTTCTAGGATCTAACCCACCAGAGCTGCAGAGAGCGTCCTAGTGAAGAGCCAGAGTGCAGCAGGCCTGCTGTGTGCACACAGAGCACAGCCGTGGCCACAGTAGACCTTCAATGCCATCAATGCATAGCTATGCAGCTATCCAGTTGGGCCTGAAAACCTGGGTAAGTTTATAGGCATTCCGGGTGGAGCGCCATGCACCACAGCCCAGACCACATGCATGGCACGCCATGGGACCCAAGCCCCTAGAGAGGCCCTGGGTGAACCAGGCACAGCAGCTCAGGCTGAAGGCACATCTGCCTGGTGGAGATGCCCACGTGCTCTGCAGATGCCCGCCCCCAGGCCCCAGCAAAGGGGAGGCGATGGCACAGGCAGGCAGACAGGCATTACCTTGGGCTTAGACAAGGGCTCCCATTCCCTGGTTGGTTTTTTGCTGGAATTGCCAGAGGAAGGGAAAAGGGAAGTGAGACAGGACCATTGGGGTGCCCCCACATCCCAGAGACAGTAGACCCCAGCATCTGACACACAGAACCTATACCAGGTTCTATGTGAGCAGGTGAATGGACATGTGTTCACACAGCAAGTCCCAGAGTAAGACCATGTGACTCACCCATCATAATGCCCCAAAATACTCATGTTTCTGGGCCACAGATTGCTGCAACCCAGAATGCCCCAGTCAAAGAGCAAGTTCTCGGAGGAGGCTGAAGCTTCAGGGTGTGAACACTGCCAACAGATGGATTCTGGCTGAGCTAAGGAGGCTATAAGAGCAAAGCCAGGGCCTACTGACGTCCCCAGTGTGTCTCTCTCCTGGGATGGCCCAGACCTAGAAGGAAGGTGGGGGTCACTCACGTGAGCAGGTTTCCAGGTGCTGAAAAGGAACGTTCTTCCCGCCGGCTGCCTTCAAATGGGTTCCCAAAAGAGCGTTTCCGAATCATGGTCTTCACTAGGATCTGAGGAGGGAGAAGGAAGAGGGGACGGTGATGGCTGAGCCACAGGAGGTTCCATGCACCCTCTTCTCTTTGGCCCCTGCCAGCTCCCAGGGCTCATGACTCTTGCAGGCTCTTCCTACACAGGAGCCAACCAGCCAGAGCCATCCTGAGCCTAGGGGCAGCCAACTTCCTGGAGCCCGCTCCATGGCTGTCCTAAGGTCCAGGCTCAGACAGTGGCTTGTCGTGATCCAATTAGAGCCTACTCAGGCCCAAGACCCTGTGTTCCCAGAGAGCTGGCTATGTGTCCCATCGCTGAAAGTCACCTGAGATCATCCTACTCCATCCCACAAGAAACAAGCTATTTTATATCACAATTCTCAGGGAAGAGATGATGTGTTTTCAAAATTGAGAGTGAATTCACACAAGATAAACTCACCATTTTAAGAGTTCAGAACTACTAAAACCTATGGATGCTCAAGCCTCTTACAGAAAGGAGTTCAGTAAATAATGTCTGCATATTCTCCAGTGTACTGTAAACCACCTTGAGCTAATTTAGAACACAGAACATAATATAAACACTTTGTCGATCGTTAGAGCTAATCAGTTAGGGCATGACAAGTCACGTTTACGTGTCTGGTGTAAACCCAGTTTTCTTTTTTCATATATTTTTGATCAGCGGTTAGCTGAACTTATAGATGTGGAAACCAACTGTATAAACTGAGTGGTTTTTAGTATAGTTACATCACCTTAATCCAGTTTCAGTAGTTATTCCCTGAATCCTGCCCCACACAGTCCTTAGCAACTGTGAATCTTTCTGTCTGTATATATATATATACCTATTCTGGGCATTTCCTATATCTGAACCATACTATTACTAGCCTTTTGTGTCCAATTGTTTCTAAATTAAATTGTTTTCTTATGTATATGAGTGATTTCTTGTATGTATATATATGCACTATCTACATGCCTGAAGGTGAGAACAAGGTGCTAGTTCCCATGGAAGTTATGGATAGATATGAAATGCCATGTGTGCTGGGGCCCTCTGCAAGAGCAGAAAGTATTCCCAGCCATCTCTCCAGACCCTAAAAGAGTTTTGTTGTTGTTGTTTTGTTTATTTTGTTTTTTGAGACAGGGTTTTTCTGTCTAACAGCCCTAGCTGGAACTAGCTCTTGTAGACCAGGCTGGCCTTGAACTCACAAAGATCCACCTGTCTCTGCTTCCTGAGTGCTGGGATTAAACGCATGCGCTACCACCGCCCGGTTTGTTTTGTTTTTAAATAGTTCCTATATATAGAGACCAGAAGAGGGTGGTGGATCCCCTGGAACAAGAGTTACTGACAGTTGTGAGCTGATATGTGGATGTAGATGGCTGAGCCCCTGAAAAGGTTTTCAGACTTTATTTATGGAGTGTAGGTGCAGGGTGGTCATGTGTGGAGGTCGGGGACAATCCCTGTTGTTGAGCCTTGCCTTCCACCTTGTGTGAGAGGGGTCTCTAGCTGTTCGCTACTGTGTGTGCCGGGCGAGCTGGCAAGGGAGCGTCCAGAAGATTCTCCTGTCTGCCTCCCATCTTGTCAGGATGTGCTGAGATTAGTCTGACATTTTACATGGGTTCTGGGGATCTGAGCTTGTGTGGCATCCCAAGCATGCCTCTCACTCCAGCTCCAAGGGATCTGATGCCCTCTTCTGGCCTGCATGTCTGCATGAACATGCATCCATATTCAGTCACCCATGCACACACAAATACACAGAATTTTTTAAAAAAAAAAACCTTCAAAGGGAGCCGGAGAAAACAAGCTCCACCGGGAGCAGAAGCAAGGAGCAAATCCAGCCCTGGGAGCCAACCCAGTCCTGGGACACTGCAGACCAGGATTGAGCCAACAACCTGACTCAGAGTCTGTGACCTACACTGGAACCAGAGTGGGACTGAATCAGTTACCTAAGACACAGAGAGAAAAAGCTCCACCAGGAGCAGAAGCCAGGAGCAAACCCAGTCCTGGGACACAGGCGAATCAGGATTGAACCAGCGACCAGATCCAGAGCCAGTGATCGCCACCAGAACAGGTCTAACTCAAAACCAGAGACTTCTGCAAAAGGAGATCCAGACCAAGATTTACAGAAACATATCAAAGCCAGCAGCCTAGGCCAAAGTAGGCCTGAGACAGCAAACTCCAAGGGAGCAGTCCAAAGCACAGGAGCACTGAGCTACCTCCAGGAACAGGAATAACCAACAGGGTAACTAGAACTGT
>JAQHUG010000116.1:1249570-1260690 GCA_028555095.1 Dicrostonyx torquatus
AAGAAAGCCAGCCTACAAACCATAATCACAAAGAACTTAGACAACAATGAGGACACTAAGAGAGACTTACATAGATCTAATCTACATGGGAAGTAGAAAGTAGAAAAAGACAAGATCTCCTGAGTAAATTGGGAACATGGGGACTTTGGGGGAGGGTTGAAGGTGGGAGGGAAGAGGCAGGGAGGGGAGCAGAGAAAAATGTAGACCTCAATAAATAGAAAAATAAATTTAAAAAATCTTCAAATGTAAGGGGAAAAATAAAAAGGTAGAAATATACAAATGTCCATCAACTGGAAAATGTAAAAACTGCAGCACATCAGTATAGTTGAGTACTCAGGAATAAAGCGCCCGTACAGCTACCACAGGGTGAACCTTGGAAACCTGACACTAGTAAAAGAAGCCAGACAGACACAAAAGGCCACACAGTGCAGGACTCCACAGACACCAAATGTCCAGCACAGATCAAAAGAGGCAAAAAGCGGATCATCTGTGGAAGAAGGGGGAAGGACATGGGGACTCGAGGGTTTCTTCTGATGTGATGAGAACATCTCACAGCAGGGTGGTGAGGATGTCCCAAATGCCAATGACTGGTTCACTCCGGAATGGTTAAAGGCAAGGAGAGAGGCTTACAGTGACTGACAGGCCCTTTTCTCTGTGTTTTGGTGGGGTGCTACACCCTGGCTGCACTTTCTGTCAACCTCCCCTTCTGCACCCTGCGCTCGCCTCTGACCGCATGGGAAGGTTGCTCTCTGGGTCCATCTTTCTCCCAAGGTTGGAGCTCCGAGAACTGGTACCAGCTCATCTTTGTCATCTCAAGACTGGCATGTGATAGACACTCAGTAATGACAGGGACAGACCGCATATCTCCCAACAGGGACACTTTCCAGCACCTGCTATCTCTCTTCCTGTGCTGCTGGGGTGGAGAGTTAAACCTCTCCCTTCATTCTTCTGCAGTGTGGGCTCTCTGGAAGCCTAGCTTGATATTGCCTCTCAGTCCCTTTGTGCCCTCTCAGCGGGTTACACCCTGCCATTCTGTGTTCATCTGTTTCTTTTTTTTTTAAATATTTCTTTATTTATTATGCATACAATATTCTCTCTGTGTGTATGCCTGCAGGCCAGAAGAGGGCACCAGACCTCATTACAGATGGTCGTGAGCCACCATGTGGTTGCCAGGAATTGAACTCAGGACCTTTGGAAGAACAGGCAATGCTCCCAACCACTGAGCCATCTCTCCAGCCCCCTCATCTGTTTCTTTTTTTCCAGTTTTTATAGTATGTAATTGAGTGTTTTGACTACATGTATATCTATCTGTACACCACTCGCATGCCTGGTACCCACAGAGGCCAAGAGGTTTCAGATTCCCCTGGAAGTGGAGTTACAGACAGCTATAAGCTCTGAGTACTGGGACTCAGACCTGGGTCCTCTGGAAGAAGAGCAGGGCTCTCTCCAGCCCCTTTATCCACTTCTTAAGGGAAGCCCCCTTTGACCCCTCTATTACACCAGACATGTACTCCTTGGCATGACCATCTTCCTCCCACTGAAGACAGAGAACACGTGTGTTGTGCTCATAGCTGTTCCCCTCCCTAAGGAACCACTTACAAATGGTTCAAGAAGCAGTTACCGACTCCAGATCCCCAGGCCAGGTGCTCTCCCTCAAGAGTGATCAGGGGAAACAGAACCACACACAGTGGTACGGAGTTGGACCCAGCTTCCTTTCCCACCACAGGCACACGACAGGGTGAGTGGGTGAAGGGTAGACTAGGAGAGGGGAGTGGGTGGGTGAGTCTGTGAGTGGAGGGCATGCAGAGCCCCGGGTGGGAAAAGAGGAGACATGGATGAGTGCCCGGCCCTGGAGCTCAAGTTCTAAAGGAGGCAAGAGACAGCATGGAGTAAGCGAGAGAGAGCAGGCAAGCAAAGAGAGCAGGGCCAACTCCCAGACTCCCAAAAGGACCCTTGAGACTGGGGCTGCTTGTCTGCTGGGGCGGGGCCTGGCCAAACATAACCTGGGCTCCCAAGAAGGCTGTGGATGCTTGGAGCCTGAACCCCTGGGCCTACCAACTCCTTCCTGGAGTCAGACACCCTCCTGGGGGGCTGGCAATGCGGTGGCTCCTACAGTCTCCAAACTGAGGCTTTAAGATTACTTCCTTCTCCCAGAGCTAGGACCCAGATTCAAGGTCACAAAAAGGAGCCCAGTGTCTCCCTTGTGAAACCCTATGTCGCAAGATCAGGAAGAACTTTCTGCAGTGTGAGAACTACTCACACGGCAGATGTGAGACATGCCAAGTTAGCTGCTCTGGAGTCCCTCACCAGCTGAGAACCCTGCCTTGAACTCCGAGGCTCCAGGCCCACTGCTGACTCTGGCTTGACTGTCCTCACCTTCCTGGTTCCTCTCCCCTAACATGCTCTGAAAGCACGAATTCCAGAAGAGTTATACGATGCCTGCGGGGGGAGGGGAGGGCTGCCCATCTCTACAGAAATCTGGGAGCAGGCCTGGCGGTGGTGGCGCATGCCTTTAATCCCAGCACCTGGGAGGCAGAGGCAGGCGGATCTCTGTGAATTCGAGACCAGCCTGGTCTACAAGAGCTAGTTCCAGGACAGGCTCTAAAGCTACAGAGAAACCCTGTCTCAAAAAACCAAAAAAAAAAAAAAAAAGAAAAGAAAAAAGAAATCTGGGAGCCCCAGGGCTACCTGGCCCAATGAGTGGCTATGAGTCAGGAGTAACTCCCAACGGGATCCTGATTCTCAGATCCCACGTGCTTGCTTCCCAGGCATCTGGCATGTGTCCAGCCCTGTCCTCTCTAGCCCTGCCTCAGGCGCTCTCAGTTCCTGCTCTTGGTCAGTGGACCTTCCCGCCTTACCACAGTCGCCAGGCTGGGAATGTGTTTGACTGAATTCTCGACCTCCTCTTCGGTCACCTCGACCAGTGTGCAGTTCTCGTCCTCCGATGGCAATGGCTCGGCCCCGTGCCTCGTGACCCAAGGGTGCAGCTTCAACGAATGACAGGAGGGGTGAGGGACAGGCACTGCTAATTCCCACAAGGCCCTGCCAGCGAGCAGTGCCAAGGAGGGCATGCAGGAAGGAGAGGCTAGGGCCAGGGTCAGGCATGCGGCAGAGCCAGTGATCCCGGCAGGGAGGGGAGGCGAATGAGAAGCGAGGAAAGGAGAAAAGGTGGAGACAGAGTGGGAGTGCTGCAGAGCTGGGTATGTGCAGAGGCGGGTCTCCATCTGGTTCCTGGTCATGGCAGGAGCAACCAGAATCTGGCCATAGCCTTGCCCACTGCCCCAGGGCAGTCACTGGTCCCCACCAACTCTTCCTGATTGAAGAGACTGTGTTCTGGACAAGTGCATTTCCCCATTCCACAGAAGAGGAAACAAGGAGTTATAGAGGGGCCTGATGGAATGGCACACTCCAAAGAGCACCCAAGTCCTCTCTCTGGGGTCCAAGTCCTTATCTGTGACTTTTGGACCCTCTTAAAGACACCCTTCCGGTAAGTGAGCCAGGCGTCTCAGTAACCCTGGACCATATCTCGAAATGTCTGTCTTTCCTTCCTTCCTTCCTTTCAACATGGCCACATCTCAAGTTGGCCTCTACAGGATGACCTTAAACCTCTGATCTTGTCACCACACACATATGCTGTAATTATAGGCATGCACTACCACGTCCAATTTATACAGTACTGGAAACAGAACCTGGGGCTTCCTGCATGCCAGTCAATCATTCTATCCATTGAGTGATATCCCCAGCCCATGTTGGAATTTTTTTTTAAGGACCAGAAGTGTGTATTGGGCACTGACAGGGGAATGCGAAGTGGTGGACAAGGCCTCTGCTGAAAGCACTTTCTACTAGGGTAGGATTCAGCAGGTAGAGGTTGAACTGCCCACTGACTTCCTCCCACCCTCTCCACAGTTTCTCGAAGGGACCGGCCCACACCTTTGGCCAAAGAAAGGACTTGAGGTTCAGCAGCCAAAACGTGGAGCACACAAAGGCCTTGGATCACTCTTCGAGGGTGGACACCATCAGCACAAGCCAATGGGAGCAAGCGCAGGCAGCCCCGCTGATGGTCACAGCTCCCACAACCATCAACACTCACCCCTGCTCCCAGCGGCACCCAGCAGCCCAGAGGCTCCAGGACATGGGAAGGCAGAGATGCCAGGAGGGTGTGGTGCTGTGGATAGGGCTGAGCCAAACATTACCAAGCACAGGCCACAGGCCTCAAGTCCAAGCCTTCTTAGCCAGCAGCAGTCACATACCTTGATCTCGGGCACCACAATCCTGGACTCTGGGTTCTTGTCTAGCATTCGGGTGATCAGATCTTTCAAGTCTTCAGCTATATCAGGCCTGGAGGTGGAGACACATCATGGATAGGTCACAGAAAACTCGGGAACCTGACCACTAAGGAAATAGAAGGAAGTGATGGACAGACAGGCTCTACTCACTGGTCTGGAAACTCCAGGGCCTGACTCTTGATCTTACTGTGCAAACACATGATTCGCTCATCCATGAACGGGCACTGTGGAGAGGCCAGGGAGGATAGTGGTCAGCTGCTGCCACCTGTATCCTTCGGAGGCTATCTGTGTTGTGTCACTCCTCAGGGACCACAGCAGAGAAATGAACAGCAGTGGTCCAGGCTAGAGAGGAAGCAGGAACCACTGCCCTTTACTCTACCCCCAAATCTACGCAGGCACAGGAATGCTAAGCTTGGTGAAGGATACAGGTGGCAGCAGCTGACCACTATCCTCCCTGGCCTCTCAGCAGTGGTACAAATAGTGCTTAGTATTATATACAAGGCTCTGGGTTTGATTGCTAGCTGAGGGGCAGGCATGTTGATAAATTGATATAAGGATACTATAATACAATGGTAGAGTCCAGGTGGCAGGGTTTGACTTTTCACCGTAGAATTCTCTCAACTTTATACTGAACTGAAAATTGTTTGAAAGACTGAAGAAGTCAGAAGATTTTTTATTTTAAATACATGTGTATGTGTGCATGTAAGCATAGTATATGCCGTTTGCATGCAGTACCCTCAGAGGGAGTGAGAGTCCCTGGAGCTGGAATTTCAGCCCTTTGTGAGCAGCCAACTGGGCACTGGGAACCGATCCTGGGTTCTCTCTGCAAAGAGAGTGCACGTAGCTGCTAGGCCATCTCACTAGCTCCAAAAAATATTTTTTTAAATAAATACTCCAGGAAAAGTTAAAAAACAAAACAAACAAACAAACAAAAAAACTCCTTTGTTTCTACATAGAACAAGTTTTTATTTTTCCTTCTTTTTTTTTTTTTTTTTTGAGACAGGGTTTCTCTATGTAGCGCCCTAGCTGTCCTGAAACTATGTAGACCAGGCTGGCCTTGAACTCAGAGATCCACCTGCTGATCTATGGCTGGTTTTGAGACAAGATTCCTAAGCTTTCCTCCACAGGAACACAAGCTCAAAAAGGGAAGGAGCCAGGTTTTTATTGCTCACAGACTTTATAGTTAAGAGGTGCCCTGCCCGGTATGGTGGCACACTCCTTTAATCCCAGCACTTGGAGGCAGAGGCAGGTGGATCTCTGTGAGCTCAAGGCCAGTGTGGTCTACAGAGTGAGTTCCAGGACAGCCAGAGCTACACAAAGAAACTCTGTCTGGGTGGGTGGGGGACACATAAGAAAAAAAGAGATGCCTCTGAACATGAATAATGTTGGGACAATAGAAAAAAGAACCATAACAAGAAGAAAAAATACCATTCCCTAAATCAATAGTTACTTTTAAACTATGATTCCCATTCCCATTCTACCCCCAGCAACAGTGGCTAGGAACACTCTGATGAAAAGAACACAGTACTAAGGAAGCTTCAAGGAACCCAATGACTGACTAGTGATGTCTGTCTCAGGCTCGGGAATGGGGAGAGGTTATATTTGTTGTCTGTGCCTTAAATTCACCAACTATCTAGAATCTCCACACAGTCTCTGTTGATCTATTCCATTCAAACATTTTCATATAGATGAGACTATCATCAGAGATATGTGTATTACAAAGAATCTGTTTTAGCTATTCGTTCAGCTGTGGAAGAACCAGTCACCCACAGCAGTCATATGATAGAACATGCCACCCTCTTACCTGGCCAAAGACAAAGCAGTACAGAGTCACACCCATGGCCCAAACATCCAAGGCCTGAAAGAAAACGAGAGGTCAGTGTGATATTCAACATCTGCTTTTGTAGGTCCAATAACCAAGTCTCCAACCTCCTTGGGAACCACCTTTTCTTCTTTTGGTTTGTTTGTTTAATTTTGTTTTTCAAGATAGGGTTTCTCTGTATAGCTACTCTGGCTGTCCTAGAACTTGCTTTGTAGACTAGGCTGGTCCCAAACACACAGAATCTACCTGCCTCTGCCTCTAAAGGGCTGGGAATAAAGGCTAAACTGCCTTTTCTTAATCCACACTCTTGGGGTGGAGCAAACTCTGAATCCTAGCCTTTTTGGTTGGAACATAACACACTGGCATGGCCAATGAGATCACGACGTCCCCAGCCAAAGCGGTTGGTCACAGTTTCTTTGCAGTGGCTATTCCAAGAGGACAGTCTAGCTACTTAAGTTGCCTGCAGGTACTGGTGCCTGACCCCACCACCACCACCAGGGAAACCAGCTCAGCAGAGCAGAGACAAAGATAGGGAGTTACCGATCCTTGCTTGAGTTCCTCTAACTGGCTGATGATACTCATCAGCTACATGCCCAGTGGGCTTGCTTTCGGTACATCTCTTCTGTCGGGTTTTTGCTACTTAGAACCAAAGAACCTTGAGACAGGCAGAACTCAGCAGAGGCAACCCTACCTTCCCAGAGAAGATCTTGCGGGTCTCTGAGAGCGACTCAGGTGCCATGAAGGCAGGGGTGCCCACAGTGTTGGAGAGCAAAGCATCACTGCCCTTGAACTCATTGCTCACACCGAAGTCGGCTATCTTGATATGCCCGTCCTCTCCCACCAGGAGGTTGGAAGGTTTGATGTCCCGGTGGATGATTTTCTGGTAGTGTACTGGATGCAGAGGGCACCAATGGAAGAGAGGGGGCAGGAAAACCCCATGAGAATCTCCACTTGGTCACTCTGATACCTCCTCTCCCAAGCCCCAGATCCCCTGCCCAAACATGCTCTGAGACATAAGGGGAAAGCGAATTTAAGGACGTTTACAGCATTCTCAAAACACCAACTGTCTCCGGTAATTTTAACCACCTGTCATGGCCTGTTAACAGTTTTTGTTGAGTCTGACTTCCAGACAGGCACACTGAGACTTGTGACAGTCAAACGCTCATCATGGTCAGCAAGTCAACTAAGCCAGAGCAGGCTCATCTGAAGTATGAACCACAAAGCAGAACTGGGGACCTGGCTCCTCAGGGGATATAAACATCACACAATCCTATGGTCTGGAAGTCGCAAGTGCCAATTTTGGGGTAATGATGAACTTGGTGGTGTAAAAAGAGTAATAGCTCAGGGCTTCATTCTGTGTTAAATACCTCTCATTTATCCCAATTAACTGTCACGACCACTGCCCATGACAGGAAGGGGTAAAAGTCACAATAGCCAACAGAAGCCCGTCAGAACTACTGATAGCTACAGGCTGATCCCAACCCTGGTGAGACGCTTTTATTTCATCGATGAGGAAACCAGGGTGCCAGGAGGACTGGGAAGATGATGCAAACAGATCCCACATTGTGCCCGGTCTGCATAGAAAGCACTGGACTCTTAAAGCTCATTGATGGGCTAGGGAGAAGGCTCAGGTAGTAAAGTGCCACAGGCAAGAGGGTGTGAGTTTGGTCCCCGGTACCAATTAGGAAAAAAAAAGAGAGTTGAGCATGGTGGTGTGGGGAAGCAGAGATGAGTGGATCCCCAGGCCTACTGGCCAGCCAGCCTGGCCTCCTTGGTGAGGTCCAAGCCAACGAAAGACTCTGTCTCCAAAATAATAAAATAAAAAATAAAAAAGTTAATATATATATAAATTAATGTATATATACACACACATTTTTGTCTTTCTGTCTCTGTAGTATATCACAATATATTAATAAAAGGGGCTGTTCTCATCATGAAAACAAATAAAAAAGTTAAAACAAGGTGGAGAGCTCCAGAGGGAAGACACTGAGGTCCTCTGGCATCCACATGCATGAGTACATATATGCCCATATCTACAAAATCTCACTATGCCACTGGTCTTCATTTTTCTCTGCAGCTTCCATTGCCAAGGCACATTCCGTCATTCCCAGGACCGCGTGGGAGACCTCTGCAGCTCACACAATCCTGTGTTCCCAGCAGGGAAATGAAGTACTTTCCATTTTTCACCCACTAACAGGGATGCTAACTCCCCAGAGATGAGTAGTTCCCCATAGGCATAGCTTACAGTACTCGATGCCTTTGATCAGATCCTGGAAGTAGAATCGGGCCTGGTCTTCAGACAGTGGCTTGAGAGTGGGCACTTCCATTACAGGCCTGCAAGGTTGACACATGTGTAAACAGTGTGCACCAGATCCAGCTAGCCCTGGCCCACGCTCTCCCTCAGAGCTCAGCTTGCAGGTGAAGCCTGGCATTTCACTCGGGAGATGGATACTCACCCTTGGTTGACCAATTCAAACACTGTGGGAAGAGGAGGTAAAACTGTCACATTGGGACACTGAAAATCCACCTCCCTCCTCATCCACCCCACCTCCAGCCAGCTGTAGACATTCCAAGCACAGAAGTGAATCCTGGAGGCTGAGGAGACACATACTCAGTCTACTGAACCAAGCTGCTCAGTGTTACTAGGAGCTGCAGGGAGACAAACGACCTCCTGATAGCCATAGGCCCTACACCTGAACTTGGGAAGCTGTACCTGGTGGTACACGCCTGTAATCCCAACTATACAGGAGGCTAAAGCAGGGAGAATCACAAATTCAAAGCCAGTCTGAACTACAGAGCAAGTTCAAAACTAGCCTAGCCAACTCAGTGAGCTCCTGTTTCAAAAAGTAAAACGGGGGCGGGAGGCAGGGATATAGCTCAACAATATAGTACTTGCCTAGCATACTCTAGGCCCTGGGTTTGAGCACCAGAAATGAAAAACCATACATGCATGTATTCATACACACACGAACACAGAGCCAAGGGTGCTGGAAGGAAAATAAAAACCAGGGGAAAAGGAACTAAGACTAGCTCCTAGGCTGTCTTCTCATCTTTCCACTTGTACCCAGGAGAGGACTGATGTTACGTTCTTGTGCTGGGTTAGCTTCATCAACTTGACACAGCCTAGACTCACTTGGAGAGAACATGAGTGCGGGGCTGTCACTAGCCAGCAGGCCTGTGGGTGTGACTTGGGGAACACTGTGCTGGCTGCTCTAAGTGATGTGAGAAGACTACGCAGCACTTTCTGGTACCAGAACACAAAGGAAGGAATGCTCCACTTGTTTGCTCACTGCCTTGCAGTCCTCATGGTGAGTTTATCTACCTGTGGCTGCCACTGCTGATTCCTATGCTGATACTAGAATCAGCTTGTTCAGGCTTCCAACACAGACTGAAGACCAGCTGACCTACAGGTATCCTCCAGACTGTCAGTGCCAGAGCAACTGTGAAAGCCATTAACAATATTGCTAAATCTACTGTTGATCTATGTGTCCACTCTATGGGCTCTGTTCCTTAGAGAAGCCTCCAGATGCACCCAGGAACCTGGCAGATCTGCTCTTGCCTTGGGCTGGTGTTACAGTGCTGGCCTTTCCTGCTTTGGTTATTTATGTCTTACCTTACAACTTCACACACTCCTCTTGTTTCCTCCCGCCCGAGCACAAGCCACCAGCCATGGAGGAAGCTGGCCTATTAAAACAGGTCTCTGTTTTGGTAACTAACAGTTCAGCCACTCTTGGGGTTGAGTGGCAGGCAGAAATTTCTGTTCTTTTTGGGATTAGGAACTGAACCCTGGCCACATACATGCCACACAAGTGCTCTGAGCTGTAGCTTCTGCTAATTTTCATTATTTTTAATTACTGGTATGTGTGTGGGATCTGTGTACATGTGGGCAGGTGCCCTTGAAAGCCAGAGGCATCATAGTTCCCTGGCTCTAGAGTTATAGGCACTGTGAACCACCCATCATTGGTGCTAAGAACCAAACTCAGATACTCTATACTAACAGTTTAAGCTTTCTTCTGGGTTTCTCATTTTGTTTTATGATAGGGTCTTACTATGTTGACCAGGATGGCCTCAAACTCAGAAATGAGGCTGCCTCTGGCTCCCAAGTGAGATCAAAGGTGTGTACCAGCATGCCTTTTTTTTTTAAGATTTATTTTTATTGTTGTCTGTGGTAGTCTGAAGGATAAATGGCCCCACAGGTCCACAGGGGTGTAGCCTTGTTGGAGGAAGTGTCACTAGGGTGGGTTCTGAGGTGTAAGATGCTCAAGCCAGGCCCAGTGTCTCTCTCTTCCTGCTGCCTGCGGATCCAGATATAGACCTCTCAGCTCCTCTCCAGCACCGTGTCTACCTTCCCACTGCCATGCTTCCCACCATGGTGACAATGGACTTAACCTCTCAACTGTAAACCAGCCCAAATTAAACAGCTACCTCTCCAGCACCATGTCTGCCTTCCCACTGCCATGCTTCCCACCATGGTGACAATGGACTTAACCTCTGAACTGTAAACCAGCCCAAATTAAACATTTCCCATTTAACTGTTGCTGTGGTCATGGTGTCTCTTCACAGCAACAGAACACTAAGACATTGTCTATAAGCGTGCCTGCCTGAGTTTATGTGCACTGTGTGTAGGAGCCTGTGGAGGCCATAAGGCATCAGATCACCCAAGATTGGAGTTTACAGGCACTTGTGAGCCACCAGATGTGGGTGCTGGGAACCAAACTTGAGTCCTCTGACTGAATCATGTTTCTAGCACCTGTTTTCTTTTAACTTCTAGAAATATAGATGTTTTCTACCCTTGGAGCCCCTAGACTGCTATTAAAGACTCTACATTGCCCATCCTCTATCCTGAGCACACATAGCTATGGCTGCAAAGTGTATGGACTCCCAAAACAATCCTGGGCAATAAAAGAACTTCTGGAGGCATCACAATCCCTGACTTCAAACTCTACTACAGAGCTACAGTACTGAAAACAGCCTGGTACTGGCATAAGAACAGACAGGAGGACCAATGGAAC
>JAQHUG010000116.1:1262648-1273279 GCA_028555095.1 Dicrostonyx torquatus
TTTTTTTGTTTTTGTTTTTGTATTTTTCAAGATAGGGTTTCTCTGTAGCTTTGGAACCTGTCCTGGAACTAGTTCTATAGACTAGGTTAGGCTGACCTCAAACACACAGAGATCCACCTGCCTCTGCCTCCCAAGTGCTGGGATTAAAGGTATATGCCACCACTGCCAGCCTAATGTTTTATTTTTTAAGTATTTTCATATTTCCATACCCTCACACACACACACACACACACACACACACACACACACACACACACACGCGCGCGCGCGCGCAATGGGGTGGAGGGGTGGAGGTCTGGATTCTGGATTCCCAGAATCCAGACCTTGCACATTTGAGGCAAACATACTACCAACTGAGATATACTCAGTTGACTCAGGTTTCTTTTTTGTTTTTCAAGACAAGGTTTCTCTGTGTAACAGTCCTGGCTGTCCTGGAACTTGCTCTGTAGACCGAGCTGGCCTCAAACTCACAGAGATCCACTTGCCTCTGCCTCCTGAGTGCTGGGATTAAAGGCATGCACCACCACTGCCTGGCTTAGTTGAATCAAGTTTATATTTTTTTTTCCTTCCTTTTTGAGACAAGGTCTCACTACATAGCCTCTGACAGCTGGCCTGGAAACCTCAGGTAGGTCCTCCTGTCTCTACCTCACCATTTATAAATGAGGCCTCTGAAGACACACCTGAGCTTTAGTCTGTGAGTAGGACCCAGATCTTTGATTGCCCCACCATGGCTTCCCAAACTCATCATTCTTACCCCTGACTCTTCTCCCTACTTATCAGCACCTCCATTTTTAAATTCTTAAAGCCTTGGGGCCTTCTCACCTGCTCTTCCCTCTTCCTCTATGCTCTGCCCCATTGTAACATGGCCAAATCCTTGACATTCAGGTATATCCTGTATGAAGTCGTTTATCCACTTTCTCTGACATCACCCTAATTATTCTTAAAATATATAAAGTTCTAGTTTATTTATCAACACTCTCTTTCCTGCCTGGGACATCAGCCGTAAAGGTCTCTTTTTTATCACACTACCCTCAGGCCTGGAACAGTTCTGAATATGCAGTAGGTGCTCAAGAAAGAGCTGCAAATGAAGACCTAGGCGATCTAGACGTTAAAGTCCCAGCAAGAATTACCTCCCACACCCTGCTTTAAACCAGGTGTGCAGGCTCCTGTGGGGCCTAGCTAGACCAAGCAAGAGAAACCTGTCCTTGACTCCAGGGAACATCAGGGCCTTGGCAAATGCAGCTACCCCAAAGTGGATGGAGGAAAGTCGTCTTACCCATGTAGAGATGGTCCTCGTTGGGGTCATCCAGTACCTGATGGCACAGCCGTCCAATGTCAGGAGCAAGGAGAAAAAGAACAGATATGAGCAAGAGGAAGCGGAAGTGTGTGATGGTGTGTGTCCACAGGAGGATCCACCTCCCACCCTTCTTCCTAGTCAAGGGGGAAGAGGAAGCGGAAGTGTGTGATGGTGTGTCCACAGGAGGATCCACCTCCCACCCTTCTTCCTAGTCAAGGGGGAAGAGGAAGCGGAAGTGTGTGATGGTGTGTGTCCACAGGAGGGTCCACCTCCCATCCTTCTTCCTAGTCAAGGGNGAAGTGTGTGATGGTGTGTGTCCACAGGAGGGTCCACCTCCCATCCTTCTTCCTAGTCAAGGGGGAAGAGGAAGCGGAAGTGTGTGATGGTGTGTCCACAGGAGGGTCCACCTCCCACCCTTATTCCTAGTCAAGGGGGAAGACAGAAATTCCCAGAGATGATAGCCAAGTCCCCCTGTCCTCAAGCCCAGGCCAGTCCTCAGGGTCTGGAACATCCTGAAGAACAGCAAGGAGAAGTAAATCATCCCAGAAATGTCCCACACCTGGATGGCAGTCCAGTTCATCTCCTAGGAAACATATCCTGGCTTCGGGAGAAAAGTTAAACCCAACTTGAACTCAAGCAGCCCCTCCATGAAGTGAACCCACACCTCCCCACCTTAGCAGGACACATCTCCATGCCTACTCCTGTCTCTGTCCGATGGGCAGGTCCCAAGCTTGTCCACCTTGATTGTCTTGGTGATGTCTCATATGTGCTGGGCACAAAGTAGATACCCAAGAAACACCTGATAGATAAACAAACAGAATGGCTACATGGTCTTGCTGAATTGGGTGGAAAGATTAGATGCACGGTGTAGGGGGAAAAAAGATCCCATTAGGACTCAGGGGTACCTGCAGACCATGCGCCCCAGGGCTCTGCTAAAATGCCCAACTCCAGCACTGAAGAATTGAGATCAGGATCACCGCAAGGCACCAGGAAAGAGGGCAATAGCTTGCAGCTACTCTCTCTTTTGGAGAGAGGCATGAGCAAGACCCCTACCTAGAGTAGGACTCCTATCTCTTCCACATCACCCACCTGCCCGAGCCACTCAAGACACACAAGACTGCAGGCGCAGCTGAGCAATTCATCTCAAGGGACTTAGACCGAGGGTCCGGCTAGAGTTCTGTAGTCATGGACTCCAGGCAAGGATTGGCAATAGTATCCCCCATATCTCAAAGGCAAGGCTGTGTTCCCCAAATACTGAGGCTCTAATGTTCCTTTCCCTGTAACGTCCTTTTCTGTTGTCTTTGCTGAGCAGGAAATAGCTAGAGCCACTTCAAAGATCACTTTCTCCACAAAGTCTTTCATGCCCCATTCAGACAGTCAACACTGTCCTTTTCCAGGTCAGTGAGAGCTCAGATCTGGATCTCCTGGGCCTATCAGGAGAAAACTAGTCTTACTTTAAGACTAAGACAACACTGGCCTTCCCTGCTCTCTTTCTCTACCTGCATCCAGAAGGTACAAAAGAGTATCACAGTGGGCTGAAGGCCAAAGCAGACAAGAGAATTCAGATACCTTTTAGTAAACCAAACATTAACAAAAAAGAAAACCAATAATAACAGCAGCAGCAACAAGAGTATAAAATCCATCCTTTCACATTTGTTTTGATTGTTTGTTTCAGAGAACAGACAACTCATTCAGTAAAGCGACTGCTTTACAAACAGAGGACTTCAGTCCAGTCCCAGAGCCTATGTAAGAAAGTCCCAGGGCAAGGAGATGGCTCTTTAGGGGTTAAGGCCACATACTGCTCTTGCAGAAGACAGAGTTCTGCTCCCAGCATCCATATCATACAGCTCACAACCATTTCTAATTCCAGTTCCAGGGGATCTGACACCTCTGGCATCAACAAGTACACGCACATACCCCATCATATACACAGAATTAATTAAAAACAAAATACTAAATCTTTTTTTTAAAAAAAGTGAAGCCCATGCTTATAATTCCAGTGCTGAGGAGACAGAGACAGGCAGATGGCCCAACAGCCTAGCCTAGTGGGTGAACTCTAGGCCAGAGAGAGACCCTGCCTCAAATACACAAGGTGAACAGTACTTCCTGAGGACAGACATCCAAGACTGATTTCTGTCCTCCACAAGCATGTACACACATGTACCCTCACCTCCATAAATACACGCATGCAAACATACAAACAAGTAGTTACTATTCATAAAAAATATATTACTCTTGCTGGGCAGTGGTGGCACACACCTGTGAGGCAGAGGCAGGGGGATCTCTGAGTTTGAGGCCAGCCTGGTCTACAGAATGAGTTTTGGGACAGCCAGGACTACACAAAGAAACCATGTCTTGAAAAACAAAAATAAACAAATAAAAATTACTATTTATCACAAAATAGGTTTATTGTTCTTCCATGAATAAAATTTTGTCAATTTACATTGGGGGGGTTGCTTGAGACACCATCGATTGTAACCCAGGCTTGGTCACAAGTAACCTTGACTGTCGGATTTTCTTGCATCCACTTTAAGCGTTGCGGACACAGGTATGCACCACAGTTATGCACTGCCATGTCCAGCTCTGGTTTATATTTTAATGGTATACATATGAATAAATGTAAACAATGTGATGTCCCTCACAGGCTCATGTGTGGAAGGAAGGCCCAGCACCCACCTGGTATATTGTTCTGGTAGTGGTAAAGCTAGGTGAATTCAAAGGCGTGCATCTTAAAGATATCTTCCCCCATTCGACTCCTCTCCTCATCTCCTCCCTGGGCACAGCATTTCTGCTTTGCCTCAGACTCAGAGCATGAACAGAAAACAGCTTTCAGCCCAAATCAACCTTTCTTCCTATGTAGTTGTTTTCTCTAGGTTATCTGTTACATGACTATAGCTAAACACAAAGTTTCCTCAGATTTAAAGCACATCAACAAAAAAAAAAAAACAAAAAAAAAACCAAAAACCAAACCAAAAACCAAGCCATGAGACGTACTAGGCTGAAGCAAAGGCTGTCTAATACAGTGTGAGGCCAGCTCCTTCAGTGTTTATAGATAAGGTTTTCCTGGAGCACAATCATGATTTCTTACTGGTTTTTTTTTTTTTTTGGTTTTTCGAGACAGGGTTTCTCTGTGGCCTTGGAGCCTGCGCTGGAACTAGCTCTTGTAGACCAGGCTGTTTTGTTTGTTTTTGAGACAAGGTCTTGCTATGTAGCCCTGGCTAGCCTGGAATTCATCATACCTACTACGATGTGACCTTGAACTCACAGAGATCTGACTCCTCTGCCTTCTTGAGTGCTGGGACTAAAAGTGTGCACCACTGCACTCAAAACTATCTTCTGCTTTGTTTAAGGTGTTATTGTCGTTGCTGTTGCTGTTGTGTGTGTTTATACCACCACAGTGCACACGTGGAAGTCAGAGGGCAACTTTGTGGAGTTAGCTCTCCCCTTCTACCTTTATGTGGGTTCTGGGGAGCCAACTCAGGGCAGCAGGCTTTCATCGAGGGCCTGGGCCATGAGCTGTCGCACAGGACTTCACCTGTGTGTATGCATAGCTACTTCTGTGTTCCAACCACCTGTGTGTACAGGAGAAAATGACAACTTCAGACAAAGAAGCAGGTAAAGGGCAAGCCTTGGAACTCTCAGCCTCAACTTTTGCATCTGTAAAATGGTAGTGATAGGCAGTCTTGAGGAAGGGACAGTAACATGAAGCAATACTGTGAGGGTATGTGAAGCACAAGGTCCTCAGCCTTGCGATCTCAGCAAACAGGTATTTCGATATTAACAAAGCCGGGGCTAGACCATCAGCCTCTCCCTCCCTCCTCACCTCCACCAGCTTCACTACGTTGGGGTGGTCCAGCTTCTTGAGGATGGCGATCTCCTGGTACACCTGCTCGATGGGGCCCCTGGGCTGGATGCAGCCCCCTGGAGCTGGGCGAGTCCCTCGGGGTGGGGGGCGACCTGCAGGAAGCACAGAGTTAGGACAGAGGCCTTCTGCGGAGGGGAGCTGCTAAAGGGATGAAGGGTAAAGGACTTCTGGGAGCTGGGAGCAGCCTTTTCTTCATGCCTCCCCCACTACTGGAAACCAGGGAGGCGGGAGGCACCCCTCCTGTTCACCGTCAATCCCTTTTCCCTGTCACATGCTCAACCCACAGTGATGGAGGCTCACTGAGGATACTGGTCTGGTTCAGCTATCTCAATGCTTTCAACATCCTGGGAAATGGTTGGGTGTAGCTCAGCGAGTAGAGCACTTGCCTAGCACACACCAAGTCCTGGGATGGATCCCCAGTGCTGCATAAAACAGGATGTAGTGGGGTACCCTGAAATCTTAGCCCCTGGGAGGCAGTGGTAACCCTTGAGTACACAGAAAGGAAAGGCCAGTCTGAGTTACATGAGATACTGTTTCAAACAAAAAACAAACCTTAATGTAAATCAATCACTTCTCTATGGGGCTCGGTGCCCACTGGATAAAATAGACATAAACATTATTCCTCTCCTCGATGCAGGAAATGGTACAGATGTACCAGAAAGCCAGGAGAAGAAACAAAAAACTGAGTCAATGAAAGAAAAATAAGACAACTCTGCCAGGATGGAGTGTTTCTCAGTCAAAAAGCTGTCGAATGTGAAGCCCCACTGTGTGAGGAAGCCTGGAGGATGACAAGCAGAACAGACAGCTGTGAGCACACCTGGGCAAGGGTGCGCAAGGAAGGGCGCAGAGGGAAGCCTCCGCCTGTAAAGTGGCCACGGGGGCAGGAATAGTGGGGCATCTGTCAGCCATCACCCAGGAGGCTGAGCAGGAGGATCCACAAGAGCCAGACACAGCGGCAGCTGGGATTACAGGTGACCGCCACACCCATCTGAGCCCATCTTTTCTGTGGGTTCTGGGTTCGAACTCCATCTTAACACTTCCATGGCAAGCTCCTTATCCACTGAGCCATCTCCCCAAATCCCATATTATTGTATTTGTGAGGCAAGTCTTGCACTCCTGAAGCTTGTAATGTAGACCAGATTAGTCCTGAATTCACAGACTCACCTACTTCTGCCTGCCAAGTGCTGGCCTTAAAGAAGTGCACTACCATGTCAGGTCTAATATTTAACTGTTAAAAACATTCAATATTTTGAATGTGTCGCGTTTTGTTTGCTTGGTTAGTTGGTCTTTTTGAGAAAGGGTTTCTCTGTGTAGCCCTGGCTGTCCTAGAAGCTGCTCCGTAGACCAGGCTGGCCTAGAACTCAGAGATCTGCTTGCTTCTGCCTCCTGAGTGCTGGGATCAAAGACGTGTGTGACCACCCACCACTCAGTCAGTTTCTTTCTTTTTTTTTTTTAATTATTCTTCTTTTCCATGTGTGTGCTTTTACAAAACAGGATCCCATGGAGCTGTGGCTGGCCTTGCGTTCCTGACCTCCCTCCCTCCACTTCCTGAGTGCTGGTGTTACTGGCATGTGCACCATGCACGCTGATTATTTTAGTATTATCACCACTAGGTAACTGCAGAACATTTTTCATTGCTCTTTCCAAAAATCTGATTCTTTCCTCTGCTGATCTTTTTCTTTCCTTGTGGATTTGCCTATTCTTAGTATTTTATATAAACGGTATTCTGCAGTAAATGACTTATGTCTAGTCTTTCTCACTTAAAATGCTTTCAACTAAGTAATACCAAAAATTAGGACCCTATGATGACTGAATACTAATTTACCGGATACATGTACATTTTACTTACTCATCAGCTGGGGCCCCTAGGGATGTTTCCACTCAATCGATAATGTGAACAGTGCTGCTAGCCACATGCATGCATGAGCCTTGTCTCTTTTTCTTTCTCCTGGTCCTAAGGTGTGATGACTACTGTTGTTAACTAGGAAATCTAGAATCACCTGAGACGCCTCTGGAGGGTCAGGGTCATCTCGATCCCATCAACTGAGATGGGACCCACTGTGGGTGGCACCAGTCCCGGGCTGGAATCCTGCACTATGTCAGTGGAGAAAAGGCACTGAACACTGGTGTTCATTTGTCTCTGCTTCCTGACTATGGATACAATGTAGCCAGCTGCCTCAGGCGCCTGCCTCTCTGACATCCCAAACACCAAAGTAAAGGACTTCAGCCTAAAAGTGGTTTTGTCAGCCTTTCATCAGAACACCAGGCAAAGAAACTAAGACATACGGTAAGCTTTTCATTTGTTTATTTTGTTCATATCCATGTTCAGCTATTTATTTATTATTTATTTGGGCATGAATATGCCACAGAATGAATGTGGAGGACAGAGGGCAACTTGCAGGAGTCACTTCTCTCCTACCCTATGGGCCCTGGGGATCAAACTCAGATCATTGGGTTTGGTGGCAAGAGTGTTTACAGTTGAGCCATCTCTCCAGTTTTATTTAAAACTCTTAAATAAAAATGAATTAGGACCCACAGTAAGAAGTTCAGTACTGCTCTCAGGGAAAGCTCTATGCGGGATGTGGTCTTTCCTGAGTGGCCCTGCTGGACATTACATTCACTGGCTCTGTCTTGATTTCACCTCAGTTCCCACACCTTAGAACAAAGCCCACCACACTCACGTGGAAAGCCAGCCTGCCGGATCAGCTTCTTTTTGGACAGCACTTTCATTGCCTGCAGAAGGAAAGACCCCCATGTGCAATTAAAGACAGCAGGGAGGAAGACTAGGCTCTCTCCTCTCCAAGCCTCTCACTGAGCTCCCAGGCTTTGGTGCCTCAGGACAAGGCAGTGAGAACACAGACACTAGTGGAGCAAGCCGGTACTGGAGCCGTGTCAGTGCCGACCCTGGAGGTTCCTGGTCAGCAGACCCAGCTGGAGTCAGACAAGTGAGCCAGAGTGATCGATGGGCAAAGAAGGGCTCTGATGGCTGCTTGCCCAAAGTCATGTTGTTAATGCATGTTGAAACCAGGGTTTGAACCTACACTGGACTGACTCCAAAGCCTCAACTACAGGGGCACTATGTACATCTACTGCTATGGAAGGGGCAGAAAGAGCAGCTCAAAGCAAGGGTATGAAAGACACATGCTAGGTCAATCCCTTCCCTGCCCCATTTCTCCATCTGTAAAATGGGGGCATGGCTTTCTGCCAAACGGCCTAAGAACAGAATGGGAGAACAAGTACCCAAACTGTACTGGAAGTGGAGTGCTAGGAAAGAGAATTCCTTTGGATGGAGACTGGGGTGGAGATGGGGGTACTCACATAGTACGTACTGTCATTTTCATTGTAGGCCAGCTTGACCACACCATAGGAGCCCTGGATAAAGAGAGATGCCCGTGAAATAGTAGCCGGAAATGGTGCTCTGTGAAATGAGGGCTCTGACAGGCTAGACTGCAGTTCACTGGGCAAATGTACCCTGAGATTGCATTCTGTGGGACTGAACCATTTTTGCAGTCTAAATTAGCTGCTAACATTTAAATGGAAAGAACTAACATAAAAACCCAGGTTTGAATAACCTGGGAAAGTCTGGCCAAACATAGAACTTACATCCATACAAAAAGAATTTACCACGCCACCCCAACTCATGCCTACCTGCTTCCCTCATGGAGCCACGCTCCATACTTAACAGTCAGCTTCCGTCTGCACTGCTCCCTATGGTCTTAAAGTTAGCATACCTTGGCCAGTGAGGTCACTAACTTATCTTCTGTTAGCATTTGACTTTTTAGTTCCTGCAATGATACTAACAAAAACAAATAAAAGGGGCTGAAGGGATGGCTCAGCGGTTAAGAGCACTCGCTGCTCTTCCAGGAGATGCAGGTCAATTCCCAGCACCCACATGGCAGCTCACAACTCTCTGTAACTCCACTTCCAGAGGACCTAACACCCATGGCAAAACACCAATTAAAGAACAAAACAAAGCAAAAGACAGATGTCAAGGTCTCTTGATGGGGAGCACATGACAATTTAGGATTTCTCTGCAAGTTTTCTGAACTTTTGCAGAAACACATCTAATTTTATATTTAAAATAAGTAAATAAATGAGGTTAGGTATGGTGATGCACACTTTTAATCCCAGTTCCTGGGAGGCAAAGGCAGGTGGTTCTCTGTGAGTCTGAGGCCATCTTGATTCTACATAATAAGTCCTAGACTAGCCAGGACTCCATAGTGAGACCATATCTCAAAAAGGTATTTTTTAAAATAAGGCTGGTGAGATGGCTCACTAGGTAAAACATGAATGCAAATCCCTAGCACTGACATAAAAAACCAGGTGTGGTAGCACACACCTATAACACCAGTGTTGGGGGAGGCAACAACAGAAGACTATTTGGGGCTTGATGGCCAGCTAGTCTTGCAGAATCTATGAGCTTCAGGTTCAGTGAGAGATCATGTCTCAAAGAATAAGGTGAGGAAAGACATCTGACATCAACCTTTAGCCTACATATATATACACACACACAATTATTATTGACAAACCCTTTCATCCCACCAGTCTTGCTTTGAAATTTCCCTCTCCTCTTCCCACCCAGTTCTACTGGTTCCCTCTGGAGTGTCAGGGACATCCCTGGTCAACTTACAAAGGTGGCCCAGCTCCTGGGACATTTACCTTTCCAATTTCATCCTTCAATGTATACTGATTCAGCTGCACGCAGTCCTGGAAAGCAAGAAGGGCACAAATGAGATGACTCTCACAGGAGCTGAAGATACATATGTCTAATGCATATATGCAATCAGGATCAAGTTCACAGAGAGTTGCGGCAGTTGGGAGGCTAAAGCAGAGAATCCAGACTTCAAGGCCAGCATTGGCTACTTAACAAGTCTGAAGGTAACCTAAGCTATGACTACAAAAATCAAGAAACAACCCGGCTCTCCCACCCAAAACAAAGAGTTCATGGAATGGGAAGATGTTCGGGTAGTGAAGGGCTTGCCAGACGAGCATGAGGACCTGAATTTGGTCTGAGAAGCTACATAAAGCAGGCAAATATGGCGCTGCACACCTGAAGTCCTAGCAGTGGGGAAGAGAAGACAAGAGGATCCCTGGGGCTCACTGGCCAGCCAACCTAACCAACAAACTCTGGATCCCAGTGAGACTGCTCAATAAAAACAAGATGGCTCTCATCTGTAAACTTCAGAGGAAGTTAATGTCTGGTTTCCACATGCATTCACACACATGTGGACCTGTGCACACATGAACACACATACACAAATCACCATACAAAGAGTATATATATTATCTGGCATAAGAACAGACAGGAGGACCAATGGAACCGAACAGAAGACCCGGATATCAATCCACACATCTTGGAACACCTGATATTTGATAAAGAAGCAAAATATATCAAATGGAAAAAAGAAAGCATATTTAACAAGTGGTGATGGCATAACTGGATATCAACATGTAGAAAAATGAAAATAG
>JAQHUG010000116.1:1275639-1324601 GCA_028555095.1 Dicrostonyx torquatus
ACCACTGCCCGGCCCATTTATCCATCTTTAGAGAAACTGTTGTTTCCAGGCACACACTTTTAAT
Source organism: Dicrostonyx torquatus (assembly GCA_028555095.1). NCBI lineage: Eukaryota > Metazoa > Chordata > Mammalia > Rodentia > Cricetidae > Dicrostonyx > Dicrostonyx torquatus. The sequence goes on from JAQHUG010000116.1 coordinate 1,275,704, forward strand.
CCCAGAACTCAGGAGGCAGAGGCAGGCGGATCTCTGTGAGTTCGAGACCAGCCTGGTCTATAAGAGCTAGTTCCAGTGCAGGCTCCAAAGCCACAGAGAAACCCTGTTTCGAAAAACCAAAAAAAAAAAAAAAAGATGGATAAATGGTTAATAAACATGAAGAGTGACTAAGGAATGTATATGAAAGCCACATCAGGCCAGCTAATAAAGACAGGTGCTGAACTTCCCACATGGCTGCCAAACAGAAAGGGGGCCAGCAGGCAGCGTCTTATATATTCCAGGCTGGTCTCAAACCTGATATTTAGATGAAGAGTGGATGGCTTAGAGCCAAAGTATGATGGCGCACACCTTTAATCCCTGGCAGTCTCTGAGTTCAAGGTCAGCCTGGTCTCTACAGTGAGGAGAGCTAATGCAGACTCCTAACTGGACCAAGTGCTGAGAATGAGAGCTTAGCCCTGAATGGGAAACCTGCACCGCCTCTCTCCACCAAGGCTCTGAACATATCTCAGGAAAGGACAGAAGACAATGTAGCAGCCGGAGAGTGCGGAGGACTGCTGGGAAACGCTGTCGTTAGGATATGACATGGCCACTGTATTCATGAACTGATTCTAGCCATGGCTGCCCACACAAGATCAATCCAACAAGATTAGTCAATATTCTAGAAGACAGCACTAACTGGACTTACTGGGTTATCAAAAAAAAGCGAGAGAGAGAGAGAGAGAGAGAGAGAGAGAGAGAGAGAGAGAGAGAGAACATGAAGAGGATATGAAGAGGGGATGTGTTGAGAATGTATGGAGAGGAAGGGGATAGATGTTGGGTGGATACTGACACATGATTAATAAAAGCTCAGAGATATTGATATTGGGGTTCAACCTCAAGACCCGAAAAGCAAAGCAGCCACCCACTGGCTATTACCTCTACAACAGTCTGAAAATGGTGATCCTGCCTCCAGGAATCAATGAGACAGCCAGAGAGCTGTCTCCTCCCATTTTATAATCCTCTCTAGGGCTCAGATTAAAAGCGTGCACCACTGATTAAAGGCATGCACAACCCAGTTTCTAGGGCAACTAGTGTGGTTACTGGGATTAAAGGGGTAGGTCACGCTGCCTGATCTGTAAGGCTGGCCAGTGGGGCTATTTTACTTTTCTGATCCTCAAACAAGCTTTATTTATTCAAACACAAATGAAATGCCACTATTGAGTATGAGATTAAGCTATAATGTTGAACCAGACAGTGGTGGCGCACATCTTCAATCCCAGCACTCGGAAGGCAGAGGCTGGCGGATCTCTGTGAGTTCGAGACCAGCCTGGTCTATAGAGCAAGTATCAGGACAGGCTCCAAAGTCAACAGAGAAACTCTGTCTCAAAAAAAACAAAAACAAAAACAAAAACAAAAAAAAAAGGATACAACATTGAAATACATGAAGTTGCCAAAGAATAAGTAAAAGATATCCTGTTAGAAATACCTGGTACAGGGCTGCAGAGGTGGTTCAATGGTTAAGAACTTGGACTCAATTTTCAGCACCCACTAGGCAGCTCACAGCTGTCTGAAACTCCAGTTCCAAGGGATCCAACACCCTCACACAGACACACATACATGCAAAAACCAATGCACATAAAAGTAAATTTAAAAAGAAGAGAGAAAGCCTGATTGATACTTAGCAGGAATGCCCTCGAAGAGCGCTCCTACCTTCACCTGCCTACATCACCACGAGGAGCTAGAGGGGAACTCTGGGCTTGGCACACGCTAAGTGGGTGCTCGACCTGGTGAGCCACAGCCTACCAGTTATTTTCTTCTTCTTTTTTTTTTTAAAAAAGATTTTATTTATGTATTATTCATAAAGTGTTCTGCCTGCATGTATGCCTGCAGGTCAAAAGAGGGCACCAGATCTCACTATAGATGGTTGTGAGCCACCATGTGGTTACTGGAAATTGAACTCAGGACCTCTGGAAAGCAGCCAATAGTCTTTTTTGTGTGTAGGGGGGAGTTTCGAGACAGGGTTTCTCTGTAGCTTTGGAGACTGTCCTGGAACTAGCTCTTGTAGACCAGGCTGACCTCGAACTCAGAGAGATCCGCCTTCCTCTGCCTCCCAAGTGCTGGGATTAAAAGCGTGCGCCACCACCGCCCGGCCCTAGCCAGTGTTCTTAACTGCTGAGCCATCTCTCCAGCCCCCCAGTTTTTTCATAACACAGACCTTTCACAGGACCCAGCATCCTGCTTCTAGGATTACCCAAGAGAAATGAAAATGATTTGGTATAAAAAGAACCAACAACAGCAAGGCATGGTGGCATCATGCCCTCAGGAGGCAGAGTGTGAGGCCAGTCAGGATACAATGAGATCATGCCCCAAAATAAATAAATAAATAAATAAATAAATAGATTGCTAAAATACATGTCCCTCAGTGTCTGTAGGGATTGGTTGCAGAACTCTGAAAATACCAGGTATGTGAGAGCTCAAGTCCCTTAAAGAAAATGGCACGGCGCTGTTTCAGTACAGAATATAATCTTCAAACAGCCTTTCTCATTTACATTTTGGTACTAGAAAGTTAAGACAACCTGTCTGGTCTGAAGCTCACTATACAGCTTAAGCCGGTCTTGATCTTGCGGTGATCCTCCTGTCTCTGCCTCCTGAGTTCCGGGATGACAGGTGCAGCCCATCACACCCAGCCCTCTTCCCTCACATCTTAATGTTCATCTATGTTTGTGTTTGTGTGTGTCAGTGTAAGATGTCCCCACAGGTCGGAAGAGGGCACAGATTCTCTGAAGTTGCAGTTAAAGGTAGCTGTGAGCCTCCATGTGGGTGCTGGGAATAGAACTCAGGGCCTCTGTAAAAGCAGCCATCCCTCTCCCATTGCTCCCAAACACATACTTTAGATCATTTCCAAGTTACTTATATATTTAATACAATGTCAGTGTTATGTAAGTCATTCCACTTTAGGGCTCAGAGGCAGTAACTATTTAAATTATCATTTAATGACAAGAAAAAAATAGCCTGCACAGGCTCATACAATTGCAAATCTTTTTCTTCGGAATATTTTCAAGGTTGGCTGGATCTGTAGCTATTGGGGCCAAGAGTGTATCCAACGGCACAGATGAATCTCAGAATCGTTATGCTGGAGAAGACACTGAGCTAAAAGAAAGTGCACAAGCAATGGACCTGTTTACACAAAGTCCTAAAACGTGCAAACTCATCGAAAACGTTAGAAAAAGACACCTGTCATCCGCATTCAGGAGGCTGAGGAGAAAGGGCCATGCTTAGCCAGGCTGGGCTACACAGTGCGATCCTGTCTCAAAGAAACCAAACAAACATGGTTCAGCAGCTGGTGGAGGGATGGCTACCCAGCTATAGAAGACACCCTCAGTCAACCAAGAGTCGTCAAAGAGAAGAGTTAGTGTTTGTGCAGCTGAAACGCGAAGGGACTGATTTGTTTAAGACTTCATGTCCTTCACCTCACCCTCCCAGCCCCACCCAGCCCCATCACAGTTCACTCAGCTCACGAACCTGCAAACCTGTGATGGAGACGTGGTGTGACTCCACTGTGGGCCGCCGGGGCATCCGCGGGGAGGTCTGCGGGGAACTGGATGGCGAGTAGGACAGGGATGGGCAGATGCAGCGTCCATTCATGTCCAGGCTGCTGCCGGATGCTGGCCCACCTTGGGATCGCTCCTGTAGGGACATCTTACGACCAGAAAGTAGGGGCGGTGCCTCGGATTCTGAGGTATCAAGGGGCAGTTCCTGGTCATCAGCCTCCAGAGGCCGGTCCCGGGCCAGGCTGAGGTCCACACCCTGGCCTGGCTCACACTCCGTGACCACAATGAAGGATTCCATGCCCAAGTGGATACTTAAGGAGGAGAGTCCCCGCAGGGCCTCGCAGGGCTTCTGGCTTTCCTGGCTGCCACCCCCGCTTCCCAGCTCATCCTGGGGGGCCACCCGGTCGCTGGTGGGCTGGCTAGAGACACATGATGACATGGTGTGCGCACAACTTCATCCGCCAGACTGCAGCACTTCCATCGGCAGCACAGCCGCCTGCAGAAAGAGAAAAGGGGTCAGCCAGGCAGGGACAGGAAAACAAGTTGCTCCTCTGGACCAGGCTAGCATCTGATCTGTGCACACATCCAGCATTCTTAACATCTGCAGCCCAGCATGGTGGTATAAGTTGAGGCAAGAGTATCACCCGGAATTAAAGACCAGCCTGGGCTACATAGCATGTTCCAGGCTACCCTGAGCTACAGAGCAAGACTCTGTCTCAAAACAAGCAAAAATTAAATGTGCAGCTGGTTGTCATAGTCCACACCTATAATCCCAGTCCTCAGAAGGTCGGAACAGGAGTTCAAGACCTGCCTGGACTACACAACAAGAGCTATATTTGAAAAAAGGAAATATTGCAAAACAGGGTGTGATGTGATCTCCCAGTCTACGCAATAATAATAGTAATAATAAATGCATCCTTTAAAGGCTGGAGAGAATGTTCTGTGGTAAAGGATACTTGCTACTCTTCCAGAGGACTTGGGTTTGATTCCCAATACTGCACTCATATGGTGGCTTACAACCATCAGTAACTCCAATTCCATGGGGAGCTGATACCTGCTTCTGATCTCCAAGAACATCAGGCACACACATGGTGCACAGACACATATGTAGGCAAAAACATTCACACACATAAAATAATTTTGTAAGTTAAAAAAAGCAATGTTTTCTTTGCATTCCTTCTCACATAACGTGACAAGGAATCCAAACTCAATTACTATACAAAGCAAGTATAAGGAACCCCAAGAGATCCCACACACAGGCCCTTAAGGATTGGCAGCTACTTGGTGTGCTGCCTGGCAGAGATCTGGATCTACCCCTGCCTAGTTCCCCAATCCCCACTTTTCCTTCCCTCAAGCAAGAATCTACAGGGGCTGAACAATAGAAAACAAAACAAAACACACACACAAAGACCCTCTCCACCACAGTTTTTTGTTGGTGGTAGTAGTAGTGGTTTTTAATTTCTTTAAATAATAGCAACTGTGAATATTATTATTGGTTTTGGGGGTTCTTTTGTTTTATTTTGTTTTGAGACAGGGTCTCTCTGTGTAGCCCTGGCTGTCCTGGAACTTGCTCACAGAGATTCGCCTGCCTCTGCCTACCAAGTGCTGGGATTAAAGGTATGCACCACCACTAACCAGCTTTAAAATTATTTTATCTTATGTGTATGCCTGTTTTGCTTGTGTGTGTTTGTTTGTGTGTGTGTGTGTGTATGTGTGTGTTGTGCACACTACATGTTTGATGGGTGCCCAAGAGACCAAAAGAGGACACTGAAATCACAGGAACTGGAATTATGGGTGGCTGTGAGGTGCCATGTGAGTGCTGGAAACTGAACCCAGGTCTTCTTAACCTAAGTCACCTCTCCAGCCCTCCAATCTTGTTTTTGGTAACAGGGTTTCTCAGTAGAAACTGGAGTCTCCAAGTAGGTCAGGCTGGCTGGTGAGCAAGCCCTCAAAACCCACCTCTGTTCACCTCCCCTGCTCTGGGCTTGTGAGCATGTGCTGCTGTGAGCACTGGGGTCAAACTCAGATTGCTGGCTGCGAAATCTCTAAAGTGCCCGGTTGACTTTTTTTAACTAGTAAAATTATCAGGTGCTGAAGAGATGACTCAGCAGTTAAGAGTCTTGCAAAGGACCCGAGTTTGATTCCCCAGAACCCATGTTGGGTACCTCACAATTGTCTCTAACTCCAGTTCTAAGGGATTTGATGCCTGTGGGTGCCACAGGTACATGGCTAGCCCCACCCCCAACACATACACACAGGTTTTTCTTAAGAGTTCGTAATTACTGAAATAGTTTTTAAATGACAGGTAGGCTAAATGAAACCCTTCTGCCTGTATCTTCCACGCTGCACTGTGCCATGACTGAAGCAGGCCGCATCATGGATGTGCTGTCACACCTCTGTGTTGTAAGTGGGCGGAGCCAATAGGCTTAAGAGATGACTCAGGGGTAAGAGCGACTGCCCTACAAGCACGAGAACCTGAGTTCAAAGCCCCAGCACCACCTAAGAAGCCAAGAGTTAGAGACTTTCCATGTGGTCCATTCCTAAGAGCATACCCAAACAGTACCAGTCATTGCAGCTGAGAGAGGGAAGCAGCAAGTGAATAGGTGAGCAAAATGTGGTTCATATATACAAGCAGTGGAAAACTACAAAGCCATAAAAGGGCCAGAAGCACTGGCAATGGTTACACACAGATGAAAGATGAAAACATCATGCCAAGTGCAAGGTCAGTCCCAAGAGCCCGTATGTATTGCATAATTCCGTGGAAATGAAATTTCCATACTAGGCAAATCCACAGAGGCTATGGAACACTCTAGGGCCAATGCAGTGACTGCTTAATGGGTGCAGGGCTTCATCTTGGTGAAGATGTCTTCGAACTGACAGAAGTAATTTCTCAACCCTGTGCATATACTAAATGCAATGAACTATTGATTTTTAAGAGGATTAATCTGCCAGGCGTGGTAGCGCACACCTTTATTTCCAGGACCCCAAAGACAGAGGCAGGAGGATGTCTGTGAGTTCCAGGCCATTCTGGTCTACATAATGACCTCCAAGCAAGCCAGAGTAAGAACTGTCTCAAATTTTAAAAAAAAAAAAAAAAAAAAAAAAAGGTTAATTAGAGGCTGCGGTGCAGCATGAAGCTAGACAGCAAACCTCCTAACTCGGATTTGAGAAGCCTTGGATTCTACCCCCAGCATTGTGCCTCCCCCAAAAAATCATTTTTATGTCACATGAACTTTTATATCAATTTGAGAGAGAGAGAGCAGACTGACTCGTACCTTCACCATCGCTGGGACAGAGCTTTGGCTCAGGTGTCCTGACAAATGTCCCAGGCACAGCTGGAGCTAAGTCAGTGCATCCACAAAGGAGGATCTCTCGAGGTGCTTGGAAAACAGTGGGTACTGGCATAAAATGGCCTCCTGGGTCATCGTGAGAGGAAGGTGTAAAAGTGTCAGACAGTCAGGACTCCCTAAAGGACCCAGCAGAGACAAATGTTGCTGGACCCTCTCGGAATTGTCCATTCAGAATTACTTGCAGAAGATCTACTATGTCAGGCAAGGTGGCTGGGAATCCTCCAATCAGAAAAGCCTTGGCATTCCCATTCATGTTCATGTGTTCTCATGGTTTAGAAGAAAAAAAAAGTGGTTTCTTTTTATTTTGACCTATTTATTTATTGGTTTATTTTTGTTGTTGTTTGTTTTATTTTTTGAGACAAGGTTCCTCTGTGTAGCCCTTGCTGTCCTAAAACTTGATCTGCAGACCAGACTGACCTCAAAATTCAGAGATCCACCTGCTTCTGCCTCCCAAGCACTGGGACTAAAGGTGTGCGCCACCACTGCCCAGCTGTTTGTTTTAAGAGAGAGAAAAAGAACATAAAGGTGGGTCGGTATGGAGGACATGGGAGGAACTGAGGGAGGGAAAAAATGATAAAAATATATTGTATGATTTTATTTTTAATAAAAAAAGAAAAACAAGGGGCTGGGGAGATGGTTCAGTGGGTAAGAGTATTACTTGCTGCACAGCACGAGGGCCTGAATTCCAATCCTGGCATGAACATTAAAAGCTAGGTGTCAGCTAAGTGTACCTGTAACCCCAGCACTATGAGGGCAGAGGCAGGAGGCTGGCTAAGGCTGGCTGACTGTCAACCTAGCTCAAGGGTCAGTCTTGTCCAAAAGGAATAAGGTAGAGTGACAGAACAGAACACCCAACATCCTCTTCACGCACACACACACACATGTGCACATACCACACACCCAAAAGAACCACAGCAAACTCAACCATGTGACAAGATACTCAGCCTAGTTAACAGCAAGGGAAGTATACACTCAAACCTCAAGCAAATGCTGGCAGTTCCTCAGACAGTGACCCATGGAATTCCTGTGTGGCCAGTAATTCCTCTCAATGGTATGCACTCAAAAACTGGAAAGGAGGGATTCAGTCAGACCCTTGCATAAAAAGAGTGAGAGCATCACCAGTCACAACTGCCGAAAGGTGGAAACAACCCTATGTCCATCAAAGGATGCGTGGACACAGAGAACGGGGTAAGATCACGTAAGGGTCACGAGAAGGCAAGTCTGACTTACAAGGTGGTGGAGAAGCACCCTGAAGACATGCTAAGTGAAATGAGCCAACACTAACTGGTAACCAGTGAGCGGCAGCCATGATGGTTAAATTCACACAGTAAGAAACAAAACAGGGCTGGGGTGGGGCTGAGTGGGTAGAGTGCCCAAGCTGCATGCACAGAGGCCTGGGCTCCACCCCCAGCACTGCATAAACTGCTTGCTGTTCTATCACTAGGCAAACAGGCAGGTGAGAGCAGAAATGCAAGGTCAACTTCAGCTACTCAGCGACTCTGACGGTAGCCCGGACTGTGTGAGAGCCTGCATGCTGAACAGGAAGGAAAGAAAGAGGCATAGTGAGGGGAGAGGAGCCCAACTCAGTGGACATGCTTAACGCCACAGGGGTGTATATGGCGAATACGACTCATTTTCACCAGGTGTGTATTATGCATCTATTTTATGATGTATATGTGTGTCTGTGTCACAGGAGTGCAGGAGTCCTAGAGACCAGAAAGGGCAGGGCATCCCCTGTAGCTGGAGTAACAGGCAGTTGTGAGGCACCAGACTTGGGAGGTGGGAAGTGATCTCAAATCCAGTGCAGGAGTACAGTGAGCTCTTAACTGCTGAGTCATCTCTCCGACCCCAAAATGAATTTCCAGAAGAAAGTAAGCAGCCATGATAGGAATGAATAAGCCACACTTCAGAGCACCAAGGACGACATCATTAGCTCTGCCCCTGCCCTGACCTCCCTGCCAATGGATGCGTCTACCCAAGTTCCACACTCTCTGCAGTCTGGCTGCTGCTACTCTATATATCCTTTTGTGATCCTCATCTTCTAAGAAGAGGACGGCAGGACCCTGGACTCCATAGCCTGGGCCTATCCTTTTCCTAGCTTGCTTTAGCTGCTCTCTGCCTCAGTTTCCCCATCTTTAAGATGGTCATGAGGAGCAGATGAGCCATGTACTCAGAATACATGACTAATGTGCTGAAAGCTGTCCTTTCAGCACAACGCCTAAACACAGTGGGGCTGCATTCCAGAATGTTCCCGAGTGACTGCTGCCCTCATGTGGATTCCGCCACTCTGGTCCAGTCACCCTCAGGACAGGAGGTCTGTCCTTCCTCCAAGAGCTACCTCTGTTGGGGCTACAAGTGTTCCTGAAAAGAAAACCAGACTTGGCAGTGCCTGCGGGAGTCAATGGGGATTTTTTTTTTCTCGCCAACAGAAAAACAATTGCTTATCGATCTCTACTCCAGGCCAAGGACACCAAGCCGTCCACCCCCCAACAGAGCTGCTTTTAATCAAGTCTCTTTGGCCAGCCAGTGCCTCGCCTGGGCCTCCCTCGCCAGGGCCTCCCTCGCCACTGCCTCTGACGCAGGCTTGGCCTTCAAGGTCTGAAGGAGGAGAACAGAAGCATTCAGACCCAGATCTAGAGAAGAGATGAACAAAGGCCAGGAAGGCTGTGTAGAAGGATCCTGCCTTGTCCCACAATCTAAGCCAGTATTCTAAATAGTTGAGCCAGAGACCGTTTGGGAATCTAATGAAGCCACCAAGATGCCTCTAGCAGAAAACTGCACATACAGTAGCTTAGCATAAAAGACTACTGAAATCACACTAAAGCCAGCAGGCACTAGGCACAGAGTAACTCTGCTTGGTTGTGGAATTCCCACAGGACAAGCCCTCTGTAAGGAGGGGAGTGATCGGAGCACAGGATTGTTCTGACTGAAGTGGACCTTCCCACAAAGCTGCCCGAGTCAGTCTGGTTGGGCACTTCCCATGAATCACAAGCACTGCCCCGCCCAGAAGGCCCCCCTCACTCCAGGACACCCAGTGGAGCCACCAGACCCTTCCTGGAGCAGATGGAGCCAGTCCCTAGCCAGGATGAGAGAAATGTTCCTTCCTGTGCCAGAAAGCCAAGTGGCACAGGCCTACAGGAAATGCCTGGCCATTTCCATTTCCAAACAGCAACTGCCACCTGCCAAATGCTGAGCTGAGTTGAGCCACTGTGAGGCTGGGGCTGTAAGACAACTCAGTGGGTGGGCCTCAAAATCAGAGACACTTTTCCCTCATAGTCCCTCAGGGTGCTCAGACCCCTCTTCAGGACCAAAACAAAAAACAAACAAACAAAAAAAAAGGATCAAGAGCCTACCAAGACTAAGAGATTAAGAATGATGTCAGTCCTGGAGTCAGGAAAGGAACTAAACAGCCACATCCTCTCTCACCTGGGGAAACTGAGGCCCTAAAGGAAATTCATTCATTCATTTTTTTTTACAAGCAATTAGGGTTGAAGCTCAATTGGTAAGAGCCATGTAAGAGCATGTAAGAGCCCTGTCTTCAATCTCCAGCACTGCGTAAACCAGGCATAGGAGTGCACGCTGTAATACTATGGAGGGAGAGGCAGAAGCATCAGAAGCTATTCAAGGTCTCAAGCTTTATCCTCGGCTACACAGCAATTTTGGAGTGGAGGACATGGTTTTTACAAGACAGGGCTTTTCTGAGTAGCCCTGGCTGGCCTTGGAACTCACTTTGTAGACCAGGTTGGCCTTGAACTCAGACATCCACCTGCCTCTGCCTTCAGAGTGCTGGGACTGGATTAAAGGTGTGTGCCACCACCACTCTATACAGCAAATCTGTAGCCAGGGCTACACAACGAGAACACGTCTCAAAAAACAAGCACAGAACCAAATGGTCAAACAGAAACTCCAAGTGGTCACGGAGGAGCTACTGTCACAAGGGACCAACAACTTCATGAAAGATTTCAAAGGAGGTGCCCCAGTGCACAGTAGACAGCCAGACTAGTACACAAGAGAACAGAAGAGAAGCAGCTGACAATGAAGAAGGAGGAAGTCTGTCCTGGGAAATACTTTCCTTTTCCTTTTAATTAAAATTAAAAAAAAAAAACTGAGATAGAGCATATGGCACTGTGTGGCACAGGCTAGCTTTGGGACCCTCCTGCCTCAGCCTCCTGACTATATTATAGGTGTGTGCCACCGCAGCAACCAACTACCCTGCCAAGCAAACAAAATGAGGAGGAGACTAGGGTGATGGCTCCCCAATAAAATGCCTGCTGTACAAGCATGAAGACCTAGAGCTCTTAGCCCCACAACACCCTCATAAAAAGCTGGGTGTGACTGCCAACTGACGGCCATGTTCCATCACCTCCCTTTCCGCACATCCCACATCCCATAACCTACTTCACCATCACCAGTGTCTGAGCCTACATCCCAGCTTTAAGAGTCAGGCAATGTTAGCAGTCTAGGCACACACCTCCATGGTCATCTACCCTAAATTCTCCACTTTACCAATAGAAAACAAAGGCTCAAAGATTCACTAGAGCCGGCAAGATGGTTCAGTGGGTAAGGACTGCGGTCAAGTCTGATGACCTGAATTTGATTTCTGGAACCCTGATGGTGGAAGGTGCTGGGAGACAATGCTCTTGTACACTGTAAAGATCTGTCACTCATACTGGTTTAATAAAACACTGATTGGCCAGCAGTCAGGCAGGAAGTATGGGGGGCAACCATACTAGGAGAATTCTGGGAAGAGGAAAAGCAGCAAGTCAGTCATCACCCAGATGCAGAGGAAGCAAGATGAGAATGCCTTACTGAGAAAAGATACCAAGCCACATGACTAAAAATAGATAAGAATTATGGGTTAATTTAAGTTGTAAGAACTAGTTAGTAATAAGCCTGAGCTAATAGGCCAAACAGTTTATAATTAGTATAAGCCTCCGTGTGTTTCTTTGGAACTGAATGGCTGTGGGACTCGGTGGAATAGAAACCTGTAGATGGCTAGAGGAAGGAGAGAACCTTCACATCCATACTGTGGTACGAGCACTCACACATGCACACACACACACACACACCAAATGTAAAAATTTTTAAAAGTTGCTGATTTACCTAGACTCACACAGTAGGTTCGAGTAGAGCTAAAATGGGCCAGTTTTGTTTTTTGTTTCACCGAGGTGCCTGAGGTGTAACTCAGGGCTCCTGCACATGAAGAGCAAGCACTTGACCATGGTGCCACAGCCAACAGTCCTCATTTGTATTTTCCAAGGAGGGAAAAAGTTACAGCCTTGTGAAGTTCACAAACTGTGTCCTGAGTAAGCTGGGTCAAAATCTTAGCAAAGAGGTTGGCATAGGCCAAGTTGCTGCCTTCCTGGGAACTCAATCTATATAAGGGGACACCAAAGGCAGCAGCCTCCAACTGTACCAAGAACAAATGCTCGGACCTGGCAGAGAGACATGGCTTGACTAACTGGAGAGTGAGGTTTTTAATTCACCACTGAATTCCCAAGCCTAGAACTTTCTATAACACTCTGGCATTCAGCAAATGTAAGCTGGAGGGTATGCATTTCAAACATCCCGAGGCCAGTCAGAAGGTCAGACGCTGTCTTTAGCTGGCCTAGAGTCTACATTCCTTTAGTCTTGAGAACTGCAGCTCTTTATTCTGGGAACACATCCTTCTATGCGAGGCAGCCCCATGGAGCCAACCCCATCACCAGTTTCAGGGTCTCATCCATGACTCAAAACTGCCCAACTGGGCATCAACTACTCTGGCCAAATGATGGATTCAAGAGCACATATGTAACCCAGTGCTGTCTACTAGATCTTACTCTGCACATTTTTTTTAAGCGTGAAAAGGTTCTTTCTGTCAAACTTAGTGTTATAAGAATATGCATCACAAGGGTGGGGGAGAACACCGTTTTAGCATGAAGCGAATCGAGAAAGAACAATGGATGGGAAACAGATTTGGCACCCAGGCTGAAGCCCACAGACCCCGGTGTTTTCAACTACCTGAGCCAAAAGAGCTCATTACTTACCAAAGCCTTAGACCGACAAGTGACAAACAGATTGACAAAAGCTTGTCTACTAAGTTCAGTTCCTTACACCTGAAGGCGCTCATGCAGCGGCCTTTTCCCTAATAACCCAGGCAGCCTTCACAGTTGATGGCTGGGCAGAAGACAACACCTACAAGGTCAATGCTTTGCTTGTTTATCTTAGAGAGAAAAGTAAATCAGAGATGGAGAAGACCCAGGGGCTGGCTGACTTGGAAGAAGCCTGTTGAAGACACTCACCCCCCACAGCAACAGTTGTACTAGCTGCTGCCGTGGCAATACTGAGACAAGCGGTCTTGGCTGCTTGGCAGCACACTGAGCCTGTATCAACTCATGAGCTGCCATGTCATGATGACCTTACTACTTCCTCCTTCACCAGTGAGGAGACAGAGGCACAGTCTGCGTGATGTACCCGTGATCACACAGCTAAGGGGTTTTAGGGAGGGCACAGCTGTGAATGCATTAAACAAAAGCAAAGCAAAGGCCTCCACAGGCATGCAGTCAAACTCCCTGGCCGCAGACTGGAGAGACAGATGGCTCCTTGCTGCTCTAATAACAAGACCTGAGTTCAGATCCCAGCATGCACATGACAGCCTACAGTTGCCTATAACTCCAGCTGCAGGGCATTCAACATTCTCTTCTGGCCTCTGTGGGCACTGGCACACAAATGGCATATATTCACACAAACATAAACATAAAATAAGAAAATAAAAGCCAGGCAGTGGTGACATATGCCTTTAAGCCCAGCATGGGAGGCAGAGGCAGGTTAATCTCTTGAGTTTGAGGCCAGCCTGGTCTACAGAAAGAGTTCTAAGACATCCAGGGCCACAGAGGAATCCTGTCTCAAAACACCACCGTCCCCCAAAAAGAAAGGAAAATAAAAGCTCCTTAACTGGCTTTAACTTATACTAAAAACAATTCTGAATTTTTCTTTTTTTGGGGGGAGGGGGAGTGGGGCTTTGGAGACAAGAGTCTCTCTACAGAGTCCTGGCTACCCTAGAACTAGATCTGTAGACCAGGCTGTCCTTTAAGTCAGGGATCCTTCAGAGATCCGCCTGCCTCTGCCTCCCGAGTGCTAGGATTAAAGGTGTGCACCACCAATGCTCAGGCTTCAAATCAGAATTTCTAATCTCACCACAGTAGCTAAACTTTTTCTCCCTTCCCTGCAAGCTGTAGTCCAAGGCCTCATTTGTTACCAAATCAAAGTGAACATAATTTCACATCCAAGCTGGCATGCTGCACTGCCCTTGAATGAGTATGGTGTTTCAGGGACGCAAAACTTGAGACAAGATAAGAGGTAGAAGCCTTTTTCCTTCCTTGAAGGTTTCCGACTGACTCCCTCCCCGTCTTCCACAGAACCAAAGGAAGAGGCAGAGAAATAAATGGGGCATTCTGTCTCCCCCATCCACACTCTATTCATCCATTCCTCATCCCTCCTTGTCTATAGACTGTTTAAATCACCTCTTTCCCTCTCCAACCTCAAGTATACATGTCCTTCCAAACAGGAACAAGTCAGGAAACCAGGAACCCAGAATGGGTGTCCAGGTCTGAGATGAACCTAAAGGCAATCTCTCTTTGCCAGATGTTTTAAATGCAATATTCCTAATGTACGCCCCCCACCCCCCGCTAGAGAAAAAGTTTTTTTCTGTGTAGTCCTGGCTGTCCCAGAACTCACTTTTATAGACTAAGCTGGCCTTGAACTCAGAGTGTTGGGATTAAAGGCGTGCGCCACTACCACCTGGCCCTCACTGTACATTTAAAAACATAACAGAGCTAGACATGGAGGCAGATGAATCTCAGCACTAGGAAGGCAGAGGCTGGAAGATATCTGAGTTCAAGACCAACCTGGTCTACAAAGTGAGTTCCAGGACAGCCAAGGCTATACAGAGAAAGCCTGTCTCGAAAAAAAAAAAAAAAAAAAAAACCCTAAACAGGGACAGGACTGTGCTCCCCGCCTTGCCCCCATCTAACTACTGCCTCCCTTTAAGTGGTCCCTAACAGAAGTGCTTGGGCTACACCTTTAGCCTTCCCTCAGCTCTGCCTCCTGGGCAACCAACCTCTCAGCGCAGAGGGCAAGACCCTGGCCTCTCCCTTCCCACTTCCTTAGGATTATCCATCTCTCCTTTCCAGGTTGGAATTAGCATTTTTATCTCTGTAACTGCCATCTCTCAACTATTTACAGCCACCAGGATAAAAAGAGGCAACACAAAAATAGTCCCTCTGCAGCTTTCAGGATGGGGTGGGTGTGGGGGCACAACAGAATCTTCTAGTTTTCTTTTCCTCCTTTCCGAAAGGGAAATGTATGCTAGAATATACTTCATCTGTTCCACAGGACTCCCCAGCAGCTAAGAGTACATCTGTTCCCAGACCCCCAAACAGGGGATGGAGGTTACATAGCCAGGCCTCTGAGTACAGGGCAGTGCCCTGTCCAGTTCCTGTCATGCCCAGGGCCTCCTTCCTGCCTTCTGAAATACAAGTCAGTCCAAACGAACAAAACAAAACCTTGGCATTTCTCTGTGCTTGAAATGTTCTATAATTGAAAAAAGAAAGGCATGGTGGTGTGCACACATGCAGGAGGCAGAGACAGAAGATCAAGGGGTGAAGGCCAGACTGGCTACATAATGAGACCTTGTCTCTCAGGGAAAGAAAGAGAAGCCTTAAACTAGAAACAACACGCATGTCCATCACTGGATGAATAAACCAAATGTAGTCCACTCAGACTGAAGTATTATTCAGCCATAAAAAGGACTGACGCAAAGACGACGTGCTACTGAGTGAGGCCATATACATAAGATGTAACTCGCAGGCACGTACACAACACACTAACCTTACAGACAGCAGATGTGTGGGTGTGAGAGCCTAGCGGGAGGGAGCCAATGCGAATGCTGACTGGAACTTCACCTCTGACCCTTTTCTCAGGGTTAGGGATGTAGCTTGTAGAGCGCTTACTAGCAAGGTAAAAACCAAAACCCTTACAAACTTCTATCAACAAATAATCCGAACTCTAAACTCTCTCATTACTTACTTATCTGGAGCAGGGTCTCACACAGCCCCGGCCGACCTCGGACTTGCTAAGGATCTGATTCACAAGTGCTGGGATTACAAGCACGCACCACCACACTAGGGACCAAATCAAGGGTTTTACGTGTGCTAGGCACTCTACTGGGTCACATCTCATCTAAGAAGTCAATTTCCGCCAGGCGGTGGTGGCGCAAGCCTTTAATCCCAGCACTCGGGAGGCAGAGGCAGGCGGATCTCTGTGAGTTCAAGACCAGCCTGGTCTACAAGAGCTAGTTCCAGCACAGGCTCCAAAGCCACAGAGAAACCCTGTCTCGAAAACCAAAAAAAAGTCAATTTTCAAAGAGAAACCCCTCAGCTTCCAAGGAAGAGCTACAGGTGTGATCAGAGAGGTTATAGCAGCCCAAGAGCCACCTGCATGAAGCCACCTTGGGGTCTCTTACCTGCTAGTCCAAGACTCTAACTAAAGGAGAAACATGATGTAGCACAGGCCCAAATCCCCAGGATAGTGAGAAGAAATGGGATCCATGAGGCCCTGGAGCCACCAGAATTAGGCAGGTCAAGGAAGAGAGGTCTTAAGTGACTAAGCGGCTCCCAAGATGGGTTCACGTAAGGCAAGGGTGACTAGTGGGCCATGTTAGATTTGAGCAGTTTGGCCTGCCCCACCCAGCTGTCCCCTCCCAGCTAACAGAGTGCGCCACTGTCTACACCCAATTCTGCTGAGTTGGGCCCCATCTTATTCCCTCTATCTACTCCCTCCACTGTTCAGCCCATCTTCAAAGGCTTGGCACAAATGATAGCCCTTCAGGAAGCCTCTGGGGGACACGTCCATGAGAACAGATTTCTCCAGAATGTACCTTGTGGCTATCTCTCCACTTCCCCAGCATTTGAGGCTTATGGCATTTCTCAACATCTTCCTACTGGCATTTAGGGTAGCAACATTCTTACAGGACATTTGGCATTCCCTAGCTCCTGCCCACTAAACACCAAGAGTGCTTAGCCTCATTTGGACAAACCAAAAGTTACTCCCACATGTTTTCATACTCGCCAGGAGGGTGGAATTGTCCCTCTGAGAACTACAGCCTAGTTATTTGTCCACTAACAACTGAAGAGAAAGACAAGCTGGAGTTCTGACAGGACCGGAGGACCTCCTTAGATCTGTGGCCTTATACGTTGCTTAGTAAAAAGGCCTGGGCTCCCCCAGGCAGCTGAGGGAAGTCTTGCTTGTCTATGTGATCCCAGATAAGTTAACTAACCTCTCTGAGCCTTTCAATACTAAAAGAATGTTAGGAACCCCAATCTCCTATTCTCCACCAAAGTGGCAAAACTCCCTGACAAACAGGATTTGGGGTAAGTATTAAATAAGATAATGCAGGCAACAAAATAGTATCTGCCACATAGCAAGAACTCAGTAAATCCTAATTAGGGGGCTGGAATGTGGTCCTGTGGTAGAGGGTGCTCTTAGCATGCTCCTGGCACTGCGTTCTTGCCCCAGAAAGGATGAAAAAAGTCACTACGATTATCCAAGGTAGGGCTCATCAAATGATTGCCTTGATGAGCTGGCTAAGAGCAGCCGAAGGTACAGAAGGAGGACCTGGCAAACTGAAGCGGCTTTTGCATACTGGTAACAATCTATTCTGAAACTGCAGTTTCTGTGGGGAGGCTTGGGAACAGTGGCATCCCCTGCCACTTCCAAAGAACAAAGGAGCTGTGGGGACAGACAGCAATCCTCCCTTCAGTCCTGTGGGGGCAGAGTTGGGAGGAAGAGTAAAAGACATCGTTAATGCCCCAGGGCACCTGAAGTTTCTGCTCCAGGACTGGGGAAATCAAAGAGTAGGCTGAGGAAGGTAAAAGTTGCACCTAGGGTAATGAATGCGCGGCATGACCCACCCCCAGATCAGAAAGCTGCCTCTTTGCCCAAGGCACCTCAAATGTTCTCCACCCCCAGCTCCATCCCTCTGCAAAGTGCCACCTCTTCCTCTCCAAGTGAGAGCAGCCCAGGAGGAGGCTGGCAGAGCTGTGAAAACACCCCGTTCCCCAAACTGAGCAGCCAGGAGGTGGGGAGATCCTTGGCAAAATCTGGGTGACACCGGGGCACCAGCCCAAGAGCTGAGCCAGAGGGGCCAGAGCATGCACTCTTCATGCTCCGCGAGCTGCAGCCCTGAGGTAAATTTAGGTCAAAAAGATCAAGCCGGCCTGTGAGGTCGGGGTGGTCAGAGGGCAGACTCGGGGTCCTGGCACCTGTGCCTGAACCCCTAAGACCGGGGTCGCCCCGTGTCCCGCAGGCTGCGCGGGGGGGGGGCGCTCCCGCGCGCTCTAGATCCGCACCTGTCAAGCGCAAGGGTGGCCTAGGCCGTCGCCGGGACCGCCCCTGCCGGTAGACCTCGGTGCGGAACTCCAGGCCGGCCTCTACCGCCCGGGCCCAAGCGCCGCCCCGCTCCGGAGGCCCCGGGAAAGGGGGCGCAGCCCTCCACGTGGCGGGGCGCGGGGCGGCGCACGTGGGGTCCCCTCGGGGCCCGCCTCTGGGCTGTGTCTACCGGCGCCAGGAGCACCCCGGACCCAGAGACCCACAGGGCGGCTGCGTGTCCCCCCCCCTCAACCCGGCCCGCCCCGGGCCAGCTCACCTGAGCTCCGCGCCGCCGCCTCCCGCGCTCTGCGCCCCCGGCTCGGCTTGGCTCGGCTCGGCTCGGTCCGGTTCGGCTCTCCGCGGGAGGAGCCGCCCGGGCTTCGGCTCGCGCGCGGCGGCGCCTCGGGCTCCGCGCTGATTGGCCAAGGAGCCGGCGTGGAAGAGCGCGTGCCCGCCGCAGCCTCGGCCGCGCGCCGGGTCCCGCGGGGACTTAAGTAGCACCGGGGCGGAGGCGAGGTTGGTGTGGGGGGAAGGAGGCGTCCGGCGGCAGGAAGCGAGGCCGGGCCCGCGCAGGGGCGCAGAGGCCGCAAGTTTGTGAGTGGGTCTCGGTTCCTGCCAGCTGCTCCACGCCGCTTTGTTTCTGAGCGTCGAGAAGTTCCCCAAAGGCGGCGGGGAAACCCAGGAGCCTGTCTGGCGGTTCCCTCCCTGGATTTCGGGGCAACGCCCATTATGGGGAAGCCCTTTCCGCAGCCGCCTCGCCACTGACTACTTCTGTAGGCTCGCCCTAAAATGCATCTGTACTCCGTATGGCCCAGTGAAGTTCTGGGTCTCCCCATAAGGTTACTTAGATGCCTGTAATGAAACACATCCTATTCTGGCCAAACACTCTACCCTTTTTGGCGTTTGACTTTTCAGGAGCCTTAAGCTTCTTTAGTCTCCCAGTTGGATAACAACGTTGAAGTAAAAAGGTATTTCAAGGGCTCGCTGACCCCGTGGCCTTGGGGGTGAGGGGGTCAGTGAACTCAGACTTGGATGTTCACCAGTGGCTGTCCGCAAGTCCCTGCCGTCAGCCAAAAGGGAATTGAGTTGAGACATCCAACTCACTGAGGATTCAAAGCTCTTTGTCAACTGGGTCGACTTCCAGCCCTCATTAGTTAGTAAATTATCCCAGTGTTTCTAGGCTGCAGAGGCATTCACAAGCAATTCCAAGGACCGAACAAATAGACTCAATGAGCGTTCTTATGAGATGGTCACCTCTGATATTGCTCAACGTCCTCACATTTATTTGCTAGAAATAGCAAATACAGCGAGACTTGGTGGAATAGTACACAATAGTTAAAAGGACTGTTATCACTACTGTACCCACAAAGAAAAGAGCACAAAAACATGTAGAGGAAAAGAGCAAGCTGCAGAATACAGCATTACGCACAGTGTGTATTTTTAAGCCCCACTCTTGAGTGACTGCCTGGGGAGACATGAACAAACGTCTATTCACCCAAAATAGGGCGCCAACAACAGATCAAAGACAATTCCATCCAAGCTCAGCTTGGTGAACCAGTGAGTTTATTGGTCTTACTCATTTCCAGCATGGATGATGACCTGCCAAAAGCGACATAGGTGGAGTTCTCCTTCGTTTGCCTCCCTCTCCTAGCATCTCCTAGGGCCATGTGCAGCTTGAGGTGGGCACCAGACGGAAGGAGGAAGTGAATGGAAAATCTCCAAAGATTTAATGGCTTTCTCCCTACTCCTTCTCTGAAGGATTGATAAGCCTCCTCCCGCTTGTGAGGGGCTCTTGCAGAGGCAAGCACAGCCGCTCTGATTTCAGGAGGCTAGCAGCATGTTCTGTGATGCCCACATGGTGTAAGATATAAAAGTCAAAGAGAATTGGTTCATGTTATATTCATGACAGTCTGACACCAAGAAGGAAGGAGGCAGCTAGACATGTAGCTCAGAGGTTGAATACTTGCCTAGCGTGTAGGAGGTACTAGCATGGTCTAAAAAATCAAGGAAGGGGGCTGGAGAGATGGCTCAGGAGTTAAGAGCACCAGCTGCTCTTGCAGAGGACCTGGGTTCAGTTTCAAGCACCCACATGACAGGTCACAATACTTTGGAACTCCAGTTCCAGGGGATACAATGCCCTCTTCTGGCCTTCTCAGGCAATGCATGCATGTGGTGCACAGACTTAGATTCCTGAGCCTAGCGCTTGGGAGGCAGGGACAGGAGGATCTCCATAAGTTAAAGGCCAGCCTGGCCTATGTAGGGAGTTATAGGGCAACCAGGACTACATAGATCCTGTTTGAAAAAAGACAAAACAAAATAAGATGGGCAGTGGTGGCAAATGTCTTTAATCCCAGCACTTAGGAGGCAGAGGCAGGTGGATCTCTGAATTCGATGCCAACCTGGTCTACAAAGCAAGTTCCAGATCAGCCAGGACTATACAGATAAATCCTGTGTTGAAAAACTAAAAATAATAAATAAACAAATGAAGGAAAGGAAGGTGGGGAGAAAAGAGACAGCAAGCATAGGAAGATGTTATAATACTTGTTTTATTTCCTCTATAAATATTTGTGAAGCAAAATGCTGATGACAGTCAATGCTGAGATGGGGGTATACAGTTCTGTATTTTCTGTATTGTATGCCCCTCCCACCTCAAATAGCTATTAGGGCTAATGGGGGGGGGAGATTTGGAGGCATTAATGCTAAGGTAGGAGTTGGCAGACATTTTCTGTAAAAGACCATAAAGTCAACATTTCCGGATCTACCCTGTGCTCTCTACAGCGATGACTCAACTCTGCAGCCACAGACAATAATCAATCAATGGATGCACAGCAGTGTTCCTAGTAAGGCTTTCTTTATAAACACCACGCGTGTATTGCCATTTAGGGGGCACTCCATGAGGAGGGGCATGTTGAAGTGATGCAGCTATTTTGAGGTCACCCATGCTCTTCTAAATAAGTCCAGTAAACTCACTGATTCAGTCTACTAAAAAAAAAAAAATACTCAGGCAATCCTGCTTTCCTAGAGTAATTAAAAATAGACCCTGGTGTTCTTTCCTGTTATTTGTTAAAATTAACAATTGTGTATGACTATGTCATGTTTTACTAAACTGCCCATGTTTTGTTATAACAATGTAGATAGCACAGGCAGAAATTCAGTATAAACTTAAATGCTTGCCAGGCAGTGGTGGCTCACGTCTTTAATCCCAGCACTCGGGAGGCAGAGGCAGGTGGATCTCTGTGAGTTCGAGGCCAGCCTGGTCTACAAGAGCTAGTTCCAGGACAGGCTCCAAAGGCAAAGAGAAACCTGTTTGGAAACCCACCTCCCAAAAGAAAACTTAAGTGCTAAAGAAAGGTTAAAAATGTACATACAAGGGCTGGAGATACATCTGAGCAGTTAAGAGCACTTTGCTCTGGCAGAGTACCTGGGTTTGATTCTCAGCACCCACATAATGGCTCACAACTGCCTGTAACTCCAGTTCCAGAGGATCTGACATCTGACTCCTTCTTCTGACATCTAAGGGCAGTTAGATTATTTGATGCTCAGCTAACCTTCTTGTCTTTATTCTTTTCTTCTTCATTTATGGTTTTGCTTTGTGGTGCTGGAAATCACACCAAGGGTCTTGCATACGCTAGGTAAACACTTTATCACTCAACTATATGATCTGAGCCCCACTTGTGTTTTTTATCATTTGCTTGGCTTGGTTTTTCTTTTCTTCTTTTGGTTTTTTGAAACGGGGTTTCTCTGTAGCTTTGGAGCCTGTCCTGGAACTAGCTCTTGTAGACCAGGCTGGTCTCGAACTCACAAAGATCCGCCTGCCTCTGCCTCCCAAGTACTGGGATTAAAGGCGTGCGCCATCACCGCCCGGCCTTGTCTGCCCCTTGAACTGTAAATTCCTGGAGTCCAGGCAGGTATCACATGCAGAACATTTGCGTAAGTCAGCACAGAGGTTGAAAGGCAATGAATCTGGAATAAGATGGATTTCAGTCAAGCCTCACATCCACTAATAACCAGGTCTGTAAGCTTGGGCCATTGATCTGATCTCTCTCAGTTTGGTTTCATCAGCTGTCAGGTAGGGACAATAATAGTGCAGAGCTTACAGACCTGGTCTGGGGTTTCAATACAATATAACGTGTGTGAGGACACTAGCTCAAGCCTAGCACTCAAGCGCTCACTGAAGCTAACTACCACTATGCTTAGCACAGTGCTAAAAATCCCATCAATGTATGCGCCTTTCTTATTAAAGCAAATTAGAACAAAGTGCAGAACACTGTCATTGCCTGTCATTGCCACTCAGCTCCTCTTGTGCTAGGAGCCATCCCACACAAGGAAACCATTTCCTTCCTACAGATATGAAAACAAGAGTTAGCTTTGCGCTTTCATCTCCCCCTCCAAGAACATCAGAAAATCCTATTCTAGGCAAACAGATCTTGTTGTCCTGACAACACAGATTGCCAGGAAAATAAGTAAACACAGCCACTGAGTCTTATTTTTTAAAGAAAACTCAAACCCTGTAGAGGTGGGAGGCATGGAAATCTAAGACTTTATCATTTTCTCTCCCATGAGGATGGCTTCACCACGTCCTTTCAAGGCTTTGCCCCTCCTCCCTGAGGTAGCCTGTGTTCTACTCACATTGTTCATGGGAATGTTCTGCCACGTAGGCTTGAGTATCTAGAACAAGAGAGCGGGATTCATATCACCAATGAAGTTGATTCATTGGGTTCTCTTCAACAGAACAGCTAAAGAGATCCTGAAAAGCTACCTTCCACAGGCAGTGAAATGATAGGTTTTTAAGACGGCAATACAAATGGCATCATAGAAAATGTCAGGGTTTATGAGAGAGCTCTTCATCTAGCCACACACATATTTGCAAGAAGCAAAACGCCAGGACATGATTGAATACTCAAAACAAGTAGAAATAGTCCAGGCATACGGATGAAGGCAAAGACTGCTTGGGGACAGAGGAAAAGCATCAGGCTCTAGAGGCTGCCACACCAAGGACTAAATCTTCTGTCTGCTCCTTACCTTGCCAGGCTTACCAGGTCCTTACCAGGGATGACATAGGCCACAGTGTCAGGAATCTGTTTTCCTCGTTGGTTAAAGGGAGAAGTTAAAGTGTTGGAGATGGTGTTTAAAGTTTTTAGTGGTGTCTAGATAAATGACACTATTAGTCAACAAATAGGAAACATGTTCACAAAAACACAGGACCTTCCAGAATAGTGGGATCTGGGTAATGTGGAGAGGTTAGGACCCCAGTTCTACAACTTGCTAGTTGTGTGACCTTGGGCAAGTGATTTCATCTCCCTACATCCTAATTTTATGTTAAACTGAATCAATGTTATTGCACAGTTTTTAAGACTGTTGTGCCAGGCAGTGGTGGCGCACACCTTTAATCCCAGCACTTGGGAGGCAGAGGCAGAAGGATCTCTGTGGCTTCAAGGCCAGCCTAGTTTACAAAGTGAGTTCTAGTACAGTCAAGGCTATTACAAAGAGAGACCGTCTCAAAAAAAACCTTAAGGAGAGAGAGAAACCCTGTCTCAAAATTTTTTTTTTTTTAAATAATTTTTATGATTTATTTAACTTTATTTCATGTGCATTGGAGTGAAGGTGTCAGATCCCCTCGAAATGGATTTACAGACAGTTCTGAGCTGTCATGTGGGTGCTGGGAATTGAACCTGGGTCCTCTGAAAGAGTAGTCAGTGCTCTTAACCACTGAGCCATCTCTCCAGCCCCTCAAAATTTTTTAAAAAGTTAATTTTTTTATTTATATATCTGTGTCACATGTGTGCAGGTGCCTAAAAGGAAGCCTTGTATCCCCTGGAGCTATAGTTAAATGCAGTTGTGAGCTGCCTAATGTTGGGGTTGCTGGGAACTGAACTTGGGTCCTCTGGAAGAGCAAGTGCTCTTAACCACTCTGTAAATGTTACCTATTCTCTTTAATCCCAGCACTCGGAGGCAGAGGCAGGCGGATCTCTGTTGTTTGAGGCCAGCCTGATCTATACAGTGTTCTAGGCCATTAAGGGCTGTATAATGAGACCTTGTCCCAAAAAACCAAGGACTACTGTTTTATCTTTTATAGGATTTTTTCTTAGAAGAAAGGACACTGGAGATAAAGCCCAGATCTTCATGCACTACTGAGCTACAGCCTAACACCAGAAATTTTTATACAAGAAACCTCTCATTTTTACTTTTCATGTAGCCCTACAAATTCCAGTCAGTCCTGATTCATCTTGCAGACCTGAGTTTTTATGCTAATGAACATGGAGTCCAGCTAACACAGTAACTAGTAACGAGGGCTGGTGGTGCAGCAGTGGTAAAATACATGCTCAGCACATGTGAGGTGCTGCGTCAGCCAGATACAATGTCATCCATCCACTTACCTAGCACTCCAGGGAGACTGAGGTAGCAAGATCCAAGTCTGAGGTCAGCCTGAGCCATGTCTAAGAAAAACAAACCAAGAGCCGGACGGTAGTGGTGCACACCTTTAATCCCAGCATTCGGGAGGCAGAGGCAGGTGGATCTCTGTGAGTTCGAGGCCAGCCTGGTCTACAAGAGCTAGTTCCAGGACAGGCTCTAAAACTACAGTGAAACCCTGTCTCGAAAAAAAAAAAAAAAAACCATAAAGGAAAATAAGCAACTCACTATAGTTTCTAGCTTTTTTTTTTTTTAACTACACAGCCATTATTGTGATTTCATTTCTATAAATACAACTTCCACAGAAACTAAAGGAAAGATTTTCAAACATCAACACTCCAATTAGTATCTGAGTCTACCCTGAGCCAGTTTCCAAAGCAGCTGTCTTTGGCCAGCAAACACTCTCTGGCAGATGGAGTTGTTTTTCACTGCTTCAAAGAGAAACTGTTTCTCATATAACAAATAAAGAACCAATGACAGAAGCTGCAAATTTTGGTTGGTTCCTTGTGGCTTTGAGAGTTGTTTGGGTGTGGGCTGCTTTGGCGTTGAAATGCAGGCATTTCCCTGTGTCAAGAGGAGGAAATTCAGGAACAAATGACAGCTGACTCTGCTTAATTGTAGGGTTGGTGTATGTAAATCAGAGTTTGAGCTTCTAGGTCCTTCCAAGCCTCTGACTCTCTCCTCTACAATCATTTTCTTCTGAACTTCTAGACTTACCATAACTTCTCATTTCCATATAGAAAAGCACATGCATGTACAACAAAGACAGAAAATAATTGGTTGTGAAATATGCTATTGGTCTTAATATCATAAAATAAATAAAGATACCTTCTCCTGGCTAGGCGGTGGTGGCACACACCTTTAATCTCAGCACTTAGGAGGCAGTGGCAGGAGAATCTCTGAGTTTGAGGTTGGCCTGGTCTATAGAGCGAGTTCCAGGACAGCCAAGGCTACACAGAGAAACCCTGTTTCGAACACCAAACACAAGAACTCGCCCAGGGTGGCAGAAAGGGAAGCTGCAGAAGCAAACCCAAGACTTGTGAAAGCCTGCTGAGATGTAGCTGGGACATAGCTGGGTGGCAGAGCATATGCCAAGTCCTAGGTTGGATTCGCTGCACTGGAAAAAACTAACAAAAAGCACAACAAACCAGAAGACCTTTTTATCAGGGATGTGTGTGACGTGTGTCAGAACACATAGGCACGTGCATGGCAGCCAAAGGACACCTCTATGGAGTTGGTTTTCTCCTTCCATCTTTTATATGGATTTAGGGGATACAATTCCGGTATCCAATCTGTGTGGCAAAAATGACACATTTTTGCCAGCCCTAAACATTTTTTTGGGGGGGGGTTTCAAGACAGGGTTTCTCTGTAACTTTGGAGCCTATCCTGGAACTAGCTCTTGCAGACCAGGCTGGTCTCGAACTCACAGAGATCCACCTGCCTCTGCCTCCCGAGTGCTGGGATTAAAGGCGTGCGCCACCATCGCCCGGCCCCTAAACATTCTTTTTAAAGCAACCTTGTGGCCACACGAGGACTCAGTGTGCATATATGTGCATATATGCCTTGTGTGCATATCTGAGGGAGGGAGGCTGATTGAGGCTAGGTATCCTCTCCATCACTCTTCATTTGACTGAGCCTCAGGTTCTCTCCGACTCTGCTATTCTCACTAGCCAGCTTGCTTGGGCAATCCCGTCTCCTGAGTGCTGGGATAGTAGACAGCAGCCACGCCTCCCCCACTTTTATGTGCGCCTAGATTCCAAACTTAGGTCCTCACACTTGCCATCTTCCCAGTCCTTAGTTTTATTTTTTGAAACAGGGTCTCTCTGTAGCACTGGCTGGCCTTGACCTCCCTATGCAGCCCATGTAGATCAGTCTGCCTCTACCTCCCAAGTGCTGGGATGAAAGCCTGTGCCACCAAGCCCTGCATAAGCAGATTTCTTGAGAGGATACACACAGTTCTTACTAAGATATTGGCAATTCAACCCAGAAAGACACTTTAGACAAACGGACCAGAACTGTTTATTGGCAAGATAACGTGATGATCATCACTTAAGGACAGGGAGGGGACATGAACAAGCCTGGAGTGTGACAATAGCCACACAACAGCCAGCAGGGAGTCTTCTAGAGATGGTTAATCAAGGGCACCCCATGGGAGGGCAACTCCTGATGCAGCTGCCGGAAGATCATGGCACACCGGTTTCTCTCCTGGGTCTTGCCCAGGGCATGGTACAGTCTGGCCTGGAAGTAAGCAACGTCCCTGATTCGCTCTCTACAGTCCACCTTTGCAAAGTAGTTCTTGGCTTCATTGAGGTTCTCGATTGCAGCCTCCAGAGCTGATAATTGGGGTGGGGTGGGGTGGGGGTGGGGGAGAGAATGGGAGGGAAATCAACATTTAACACTTCAATGTTCAAAATTTGCTATTTAGATTCAGCATATTGTAGGTATTCTTATATACTCCATTAAAATATGGAAAAACACCATATACTATGGAAAGTTTTGTTTCATTTCTTTTAAAATTAAAAACTAGCATGCTGGGACTGGAGAGATGGTTCAAAGGTCAAGAGCACTGGCTGCTCTTCCTGAGGACCCAGGTCCAATCCCCGGCAGCCACATGGCAGCTCACACCTGTTTGTAACTCCAGTTCCAGGGGATTCATGGGACCAGGCATACATGTGGTACATACATATAACTATACGTACACATAAAATAAACAAATTTTACAATAATTAGAATGCCAGGACTGGTGAAATGGCAGCAGGCAGATGCAACAGCTGGCCAAGCCCAACAACCTTCACACAGCTCCTACCTCCTGCTCTTCTCACTGGGTCATAGGAAGCTGCTGAAGCCACTTGGCACTTGGACACTAAGAACAGGGCACGGCCTTTATCCAGGATGGCCCCGTCGGCCAGGATGGGCTCAATGGCCATGTGGAGAAGGGTTAACGCTTGTTCTGGGATTCCAAGGATGAGCTGAAAGAGAAACGGCAGTGCACTGTGCACACCCATGTGCTGTGTCTACTACCAAGAAGGGCTAGGTTCTGGGTGTTTTCTCCTGAATGGTTATCTCTGACTTATCTTCTTCATGACACAGGCTACCTCACCCTAAACAACACATTACCAGAGAATACAAGCACACAGCAATATGATTTCTACAAGAAATCCAGCAGGCAGTGGTCATTCATATTATAGAAAACTTTGTCCTATTCCTTATTTTTTGTACTGCTTTATTTGGGTCTGGGTTTGTTTTGTTTATGCTAAGACCTTACTATTATAGACTAGGCTGGACTGCAACTCCCTGCGTAGCCTAGGCAGGTTTCATAAATGCAGTAGTTCTCTAACCTATCTCTAAGTGATGAGATCACAGGCAGGTACCACCTAACTCAGGTTTAAAGTTTTGTCTTTACAAAAAGACTTAGTAATGACGATGACTATTACTTCCTAATTTGATCCCCAGCACCAGAGAGGAGGGAAGGAACTATACAGTCAGAATAATCTAAACATCATAGACAAGGACTTGGCGATGGGTACCGAGTCCCCATACTAGAGAGACTAAGACAGGAGTGCTTTATGTTTGAGGTTAGCCTGGGTTACAGAGACCCAATCTTAAAAAATATCATACATATAAACTGGGCGGCAGCGGCACACGCCTTTAATCCCAACACCTGGGAGGCAGAGGCAGGTGGATCTCTGTGAGTTCCAGGCCAGCCTGGTCTACAGAGTGAGTCTGAAGACAGCCAGAGCTACACAGAGAAACCCTGTCTCAAAAAAATACATATAATGTGCACTATTCATATAAGGCTAAACATTGTTGTCCCCCTCACAGGTGGACAGCTCTTAATAAATGATATTTAAGGCTGACTTTGGCACTCACATGTACACACATGTACACTCCATATACATAAGCATATACAACATAAACGTAGCACACCTTCATCCCACAGTCCCCCACAGGAAAAACCAAACTGGCTTACCTGGGCATAAGCCAAGTTGAGCACAGTTTCAGAAGCCAAGTACTGTAACCGGTATTCTTTGGAGAGGGCTAGAGCCTCCAGGAGCACAGGCATGGCAATGGTCGGGGAGGAAGATCGCCAATACAGCTCTGCCACTGACAGGAGGACGCTGCCCACAGAAAGGAAAACGGGATGAGAAGATTCACCGCCACACACCCCACCCGTAAGACACCTGAGAGACTACTTACCTGATCACCATCTCTGTGTTCTTTAGTTTCTGACAGTATGTCAGCAGCTTCTGTAGAAGTCTGTGTGCCTCTGTCATCTGGTTCTGAGCCTGCATTACGACAGCTTTTCTGGAAGAACCACACAACAGGAGTGGTCATGCAGATGTCTGCAAGCGCTTCAACTCTGACCATTTCAGGGTCAGCAAGACTGCTAACCTCTAAAGGGGAAAACTGAAAAGGAGCCACAGCAGATGCTGCCACCGACTGTGATCTTAACAGGTCAGAGACAAGAGGATGAATTCAAAGACATCCTCAGCTATTCAGCAAATCTGAGGCCAGCAAGACACCCTGCCTCAGAAAACCAGTTGATGGATGGATATGACTATGTACAGAAGAGAAGTCTAACGGGGCCAGCAAGAAAGTTCAACAGGCAAAGGCACTTGTCTTTTTTTTTTTTTTTTTTTTTTAATGTATACAATATTCTGCCTGTGTATATGCCTACAGGCCAGAAGAGGGCACCAGACCTCATTATAGATGGTTGTGAGCCACCATGTGGTTTCTGGGAATTGAACTCAGCACCTTTGGAAGAGCAGGCAATGCTCTTAACCACTGAGCCATCTCTCCAGCCCCAAGGCACTTACTTGTCTTCAAGCCTGATGACCTGAGTTCAATCCCTAGACCCACATGGTGGAAGAAAAGAACTAACCCTAAAATTTGTTCTATGATCTTCACATGTGCACTTTGGCACATACATGCTCACACAGATATACACACATAAAATAACTAAACAAAATATAATAAAAATTTATTAAAATTTTGGGTATAGCTATCAGAATCTCATCTACTATCTTTAGGAGATAATTATTTTCTTAATTTTAATTATATGTCATTGTTGTTTGCTTAGGAGAGGGTCTCTACATGGCCCTGGTTATATTAAATAAACCAGATTGTCCTAGAACTCACAGGGATCCATCTGTCTCTGCCTCCTTAGCACTGGGATTCAAGGCATGTGCTAACAGACCTAGCTACTGATTATCTATCTTCTTATTTCCTAAATGAAACAGAAAAAAAGCCTTGACTTTTTCAGTTAAAGCTAAAAGCAAATTAATGCACACACAAAAGTATAGTAAATATAAAGCTATTAAAACCATTCTGGAGAGGCTCAGCATTTAAAAGCACTTGTTTCTCTTGCAGAAGACCTGGAATCAGCTCCAGGTTTTGTAGTGACAGCTTTACAAGTTTCTTACCTGTATACACCTTCTATGCCATTAAGCGCTGTGATTCCTGTAACGAGTGAATCAGCCAAATGGAATTTGCCATCATTCATTGCCCTGTCAAACTGTATTTTTTGATCACAAAGCATCCATAACTAATAAGAAAAAAGAATTAAGGACAAAAAGAAAAATATTCACATTATTGTTCAATGGCAACAGAACTAATAAGAAAAAAGAATTAAGGACATAAAGAAAAATATTCACATTATTCTTCAATGGCAATATCAAACTATATTGGTTTGCTTAGCAAACATCCAAACAATTCACATACATGCATTTTCATTTGAGGTTCTATCTATCTATTTATCTATCTATCTATCTATCTAATGTTACAAGCAAGTTAAAAAAAAAAAGCAAAGAGAAGCCCACATTCAGTGGTGGGAAACACTTGCATTTGTGGAAGCAGGCAGGGGATCAAGAGTCCAAGGCCAGCCTGAGCCATGCAGATGTTGCTATGAAGAACAAACATACACAAAACAGATACATGTCTATTTTATCAGCTCACATTGTGCTTTACAATGATGGCCTTTAAGTTCTACTGAAGTTCTCAGCAAATTCTACTTCCCTCCTGTTTTCCATACTAGGCATTTGATCTGTTGTCTGCCATTCCCATTCATGTTTCTTATACTTTTATAATACCCTTAAATAATATACAGAATAGGGCTATTTGGTTTCTAATTTGTTTTTCCTTTTTTTTTTCACCACTATACTAATGAGGAGGTTTCTAATTTTGAGACAGGGTCTCATGTATTATAGGCTGGCCTCAAAATGATACATTCCAGGATGACTTTGAACTTTTAAAATATTTATTTGTAGTTTATGTGTATGAGAGTTTTGCCTTTACATATGGTTAAGTGCCCCACTTGCATAGCTAGCACCCTCAGAGGCCAGAAGAGGGTGCTGAATCCTCTGGAGCTATAGTTTCAGAAGTTGTGAGCTGCCATATAGATGATGGGAACTAAACCCAGGTCTTTTACAACACAAATAAGTGTTCTTGTAACTACTGAGATATCTTGCTAGAACCTGGCTGTGAATGTGTGAGTCTCTGTGTGTGTCTGTTTGGTACTGGTGATTGAAGCAGGGCCTTAAGGATGCCAAGCAAGGGTTCTATCACTGAGCTTACATCCCCAGCCCATGATTTTAAACTTCTGATCGCCCATCCTGCCTCCAGCTCCTGAATATTGGATTTATAGGCATCGACCATCACATCCAATTTATGTGGTGCTAGGGATAGAACTCAAGCTTTGTGCATGCTACCAACTGAGTCACATCCCTAGCCTGAGCTTGGTTTGATTTGTTTTTTGAGGCAGGGTCTCACTATGTATCCCTGGATGACATGGAACTCATTACATAGACCAGACTGGCTTCATAATCAGAGATCTGCCTGACTCTGCCTCCCATTAAGTGTGAGAAAATACATCCTGTTGTGGAATATTATTTGAAGACAGGTTACATTTGTTTGTGCTGTGGAACATTTGTTTAGTGCTGCATTCTTTATGTTGCATTTGCTTAACTCCGTGAGCTGCGTCACTTCGCCTGTCTAACACCCGATAGGGCTGAACAGTCAGCAACAAGGCAGGAGAAAGGGTGGGAGGGGCAGCTGGCAGGCATGAGAATAAATACAAGTACAAGAGAGAAAAGATGATGGAGGAGTAAAAGGAAGAAGACTTTAGGGGCCAGCCACCCAGCAAGACACAGAGAAGCAAAGAAGAGTATACAGAAAAAAAAAGTCAAAATCCCATAGGAAAAAGATAGATGGGATAATTTAAGTTAAGAAAAGCTAAGGAGCCGGGCAGTGGTGGCGCACACCTTTAATCCCAGCACTCGGAAGGCAGAGGCAGGCAGATCTTTGTGAGTTCGAGACCAACCTGGTCTACAAGAGCTAGTTCCAGCGCAGGCTCCAAAGTCATAGAGAAACCCTGTCTCGAAAAACCAAAAAAAAAAAAAAAAAAAAAAAAAAGCCTCAAAGTGTGATTTACTTGGGAGTTGGATGGCGGGTCCCCCAAAGAATAAAGAGTAAAAAACAACCAATGACAACATCCACTCCCCACTTGTTTATTTTCTTTTTAAATTCATTTATGTGTTTGTGTGTGGATATTAGCATGCGGGTGCCTGCAGAGTTCTGAAGAGGCTATCAGATCCCCAGAGCTGTAGTCATAAGCGATTATGAGCTGCATGACATGGTCCTGTGCAAGAACAGTACAGTGACCACTGAGGAACCTTTCCAGCCCAATGAGCTATATGTAAGCTTAGTATAGGTAAGTAACATCACCTGTACGCATTCTTTCTCCCCTACTTTCTGCAGTGCTAAGAACAGAACTAGGACCTTGTGGATGCCTGCCAGGCACTCTACCATCAAAGCACAGACCAACAACTTCCTTTGTAGCCTACTGTTTTCTGAGGGAAGACTCTAAAATGCCCCCTCCTTTTTTTTTGGTTTTTCGAGACAGGGTTTCTCTGTAGCTTTGGAGCCTGTCCTGGAACTAGCTCTTGTAGATCAGGCTGGCCTTGAACTCAGAGATCCAACTGCCTCTGCCCCCCGAGTGCTGGGATTAAAGGCGTGCGCCACCACTGCCCGGCTTTTTTTTTTTTTTCCAAGACAGGTTTTCCTGTAGCTTTGGAGCCTGTCCCAGAACTGTTTTAGACCAGGCTGTCCTCGAACTCATAGAGATCCACCTGCCTCTGCCTCCTGAGTGCTGGAATTGAAGGCGTGTGCCACCACTGAATATAAAAGCATTCTTTTAAGAAATAAATCCATTGGCACAAAGGCAGATTACCTGGGCATGCTGACTGTTGGGTGGAAATCGCTCCCTCAAGTGCTTTAACACTTCAGCAGCAGCAGCGAAACAGCCCTAGAATAGAAAAGCGTGATCTGATTGACATACCAGAATTGAAGTTATACCTGCTCACACATCCTACCTCATCTTCATCAGCAAGCTAGAATCCTCACAGAGGGCTGAATGTCACAGTAAAGTATCTCTTTCTCTTCTATACATTCTGATCAATTTCACACTTGCTCTTAAATCTTTTTTTCTTGTTAAAATGTTTAATTGTAAAAGCTGCTTTCTGTAAATATAATTATTATCAAACTCTGCACTCACCTGGGTTCAGATACATACAGACACAATTTACACAGGTGTTACCTGTATCCACTCAAGAAATGTCTACACTTAGCCTCATGTTGAAGAAGACAGGGTCTCAGCTGGCCAGTGGTGGTACATGTCTTTAATCCCAGCACTCAAGCAGAGGCAGGAAGATCTTTAGAAGTTCAAGGCCAGCCTGGTCCACAAATTGAGTTCTAGGGCAGTCAGAGCTGTTATACAGAGAAACACTGTCATAACAAAACAAAAACAAAAAAGACAGGGTCTCATTGTAATTTAGACTGGCCTAGAAGGCAATAGGTTGTTAACCCTGGCCATAAACTCTGCTCTTCTTGCCTCTACCTCCCAAGTGCAGAAACTACAGGAGTATATCACTATGCCTGATTTAAAAGCTATTTTGAAGACAGGCAAGGAAAGTTCTTTCTAGGAGGAAAAACAAAAACTTGAAATGAGACAAATTACAGTAGGCCTGGAGGCTCATGGCTGCAATGTCAGAACTTAGGAGGCAGAGACAAAACAACAGTTTTGAGTTCCAGGCCAGGTTTTCCTACCTGGTGAGCTCCAGGCCAGCCAGGGTCACAAAGTTACAGAGTAATATTCATCTTAAAAAACTCAGTTTTTTTTTTTAGAGTTCTTTTTTAATAATTTACTTTTATTTTGTATACATCAGTGTTTTTTCCTGCATGTATGTCTGTGCAAGGGTGTTGGATCCTGTGAGCTGCCATATGGGTGCTGGGAATTGAACCTGGGCCCTCTGGAAAAGCAGTAAGTGCTCTTAACCGCTGAGCCACTTCCTCCAGCCCCAAAACCCAGTTACTTAAAATCCATCTCAAAGACAATCACAGACCTGCTTGGCTTATTTCCTTCCAAGTCTCTTTATACCTAAATATAAAAAATAGAAGAACCCAAAATAACTATGCATATCAATTTGTTAAATATGTACAATACTAACTGCATGGTTATAAATACCTACATTGTGGGGTTTAGTTTTGTTTGGTTTTTTTTTTTTTTTTGGATGGGATCTCACTATATAGCCCTGGTTAGCCTGGAACTCAGTATGTAGGCTGGTCTTAGATGAACAGAGATCTGCCTACTGCTTCACCTCCCAAGGGCTGGAATTAAAGGTGTGCTTCTTCACATCTGGCAAAACAAATATTTTTTGAGTTCCAGATCTTTCTGTGATAGAAATACATACTAAATCTATATTAGCATTTTTTGCTTGCTTTCTCTCTCTCTCTCTCTCTCTCTCTCTCTCTCTCTCTCTCTTCTTTTTTAATGGTTTTTCAAGACAGAGTTTCTCTGCAGTTTTGGGAGCCTGTCCTGGAACTTGCTCTGTAGACCAATGTCAAATTCACAGAAGTCCGCCTGCCTCTGCCTCCTGAATACTAAAGGTGTGTATCACCACTGCCTGGCTATTTGACATTACTTATTTAGTGTGCAGGTCAGAGGAAAACCAGGAGAAGCTGGTCCTCTTTTTTCACCATGTGAGCTCCAAGGATCAAGCCCAGGTTGGCAGGCCTGAGCCACCTCAATGAGCTACAGTGGTCTTAAATTTAATTTCCATAAAACTGAGTTTCTTCTTTTTTGTGTTGACATCCATGCTCTTCTATGAACCCACTCACAGCACTCTTACAGACATGTATACTGTAGTCAGGAGTTTTCCTTGCTCCTATCTTTCCACCAAGGTGCACGATGTCGAGCTATCACACAGCCGGGCTTTAATCTGAACTATAGCAACAATCATTTCTCTTCCAATCCTGCCTACTGTCTTCATGAGTGCCATAGAGAGCTGGGCTGGTATTGAGATGGACTGTCCAACCTTCAGATCAAGTGAAGAGAACTTTGTACACACTGCAGTCATTCTCCCTTTAAGAAATAGCTCAGATGCACCTGCCATTTCTGAGGTTCAGAAAGGAACGGTACATGATGACCCAGGTCACTCGGAAAGAGAAAGGCACAGATGCCTTAGAGAAGGAGTTTAGTCTGTCCCTCTGGATTGCAGGAAGGCCAGAAAGGCCTCCCCAGGCTCACCCAGTCCTGCCACCCCAGCAAGCACAGTGCAACAGCCAGTTCATTTGGAAACCAGTTCCAGAAGCAGAGACAAAAGGAGTAAGAGAATAAACCAAGGCTGAGACAAGCCTGTCTTTCCACAGGTGGCCAGCCCAACTGGTGTCATTAAACACCTGGCAGTTCTCAGCACAGAAAGCACATGAGGTAGATACTCTAAAATCACAGGTCTTGCTAAAGCAGCTATAGAACAAGTAAGCCGCTATCATTCTAGCAGTCATTAAAAGCTTCCAACACATCTTGGCAAATAATGGTGGGATCACAAAAGACTAAAAAGGGAAAAGGAAGGAAGGTAAAACTATTATACAATTCCAAGGGGCAGGATTATTAAGACTTTCCAAAGCTTTATGGGGAGAGGAGAGTCACAAAACTCCAACAAAGGCCATGCAGAAAGTCCAAAGGTGAGAAGAATCAAACCAGGATTACACTTTCTGTAAAGCAGCATACAAATTCAGGAGAATGAAAAAGTAGTCTGCACATCCACAGCAGCTGAGCATGGTGGTGGACACCTGAGATTCCAGCAACTCAAGATGAGGCAGGAGAACCTCAAGTTCTGGAGTAGCATGAGAGGGAGGGGGAGAGAGAAAAGTAAACCATCTAAGGTTAAGCTCAGTGGCAACAATGTCACTTCAAAAAGTCCCATAGAGCTGGGCAGTGGTGGTGCACACCTCTGATCCCAGCACTTGGGAGGCAGAAGCAAGAGGATCTCTGTGAATTTGAGGCCAGCCTGGTCTACAGAGTGAGTTCCAGGGCAGTCAGGACTACACAGAGAAACCTGTCTCAAAGAACAGAAAACCAACAAAACCAACCACAAAAAAGTCCCACAGGTTCCCCGAGCTCATTCTTTACTCACCACTTAACCACGGGGACAGAAGGAAAGAAAGATGCTAGGCAGTTCCAGCACAGTCTTGGATGCAAGCCCAGGAGGCAAAGGCAAGAGAACAACTTGAAGTCAGCTCTGAAGTACATAAGCAAGGCTGGGAGACAGGTCAGGGGTCGGGTGCTTACACTAAAGCATGAGGACCTGATTTAGTCCCAAAAACATTAAGAAAATTAGAAAACGGGGCATGGTGGTATAAATTTGTAATCCCAGCACTAAAGAAACAAATCAGGCAGATTCTTAGGACCTGCTGGCCCAGGCCAGTGAGAAACCCTGTCTCAAATGTAGAGATAGCACCCGAGGAATGAGACGAAGCTCTGGCACCAGTAAAAGGGAGGAAGAAACCCAGGAAGATTAAACACATCAAATTCCTGGAAGAAAGCAGAGAGTAAACACAGATGGTTTACCCTTTGGCCTGGGAAAGGGTGAGTGGAACTTCTCAGGCAGCACAGGAAGACAAAACCACTGGGGACATACAGAACCCATCAGAGCCCAACCTCAAATCTGTGTTTAAGGAAGGGCTAGAAGATGCTAAACTACAGTTGGAGAGATCTTTACTGTATAGGCTGGGACTACATCACAGTGATGGAGACCACAAAGTCTGAAGAGGAACAAAACCATACAGGAGGCCTGCTCAAACTGCAGCTTGCTTTGTGAGGCCCGGGGCTGCAGAGTTCCTAGGTCTCCTAGGTCTGTCTTCTAGGAAAGTTTTGAGCTAAAGCTCATCTCCTCCTGAAGCATTAGGACTTGATTTAACCTCCTACAAAGAGAATTATGTACAATTATGCACCACACAAGCCAAGGTCACAAGCGATTCCTACCAAACATGGGTTAGAATCAGAACTGACATGGACTGGTTGGTAGATACATAAATTGCCTGGACCTCATACTCTTGAGGCTCTCAAAGGATTTTGCAAGCAAACACACAGACAACACTGACACAGGCTTGGCACAGAACAACAAGAGAGTGACATTGGCTAACTGTTCCGGCTGCATTACCATACTCCCCTTCCCCTCCCCTCGAGACACACACGAACACCTCTGCTGCATTCAGCTTCCATCTCTTCTTTTATTCTGTTTCTTTTTTGTTTCTGTTGTTGTTCTTGTTTTTGAGACAGGGTCTCTACATAGCCTTGGTTGCCCTGGAACTCACTATGTATACCAGGTTGGCCTCAAATTCATAGAGATCCACTTGCTTCTGCCTCTCCAGTGATGAGAATAAAGGCATGGGCCACCACACCCAGCCTATTCTGTTCCTTAAATACAAGTAGCCAAACTCTTATTCCCTTCACTGATGTCAAAATACCTTTGACAAATATTTGCATAGTCCACATTTAGACCATCTCCATTGGGAACTTCATTCTTCAACAACCTGCAGCGAACACAGCCAGTGCTTTTCTCAAGCACTAAAGGAAAGAAGTGCCCTAGAGCAAAGCCAGTCAGCTCACCTGGGCTGCAGTTGGATTTGAAATGTGGAGATGGTACCACCCTTTCAATTAACATTTGGGCCACACCCTTAGAGGCATTGTTGGGACAATGAGGTAAACAGATCTTTATCACCACGTGCACCTGATATAATGTACGGTGCCTCCTTTCAAGTTAGTTTTCTCAGGAATTTTGCCACAGCAACAAAGCACAAACTAACACAACAGACCCACCTGCTCTGCATGTAGCTCCGCGAGGTGGCAGAGAGCGACGGCAAAGGACTCAGTGTTGTTCTGCTGCACGCCCGCATTCACCGACTCCAGACTATTCATGCTCAGCAACATCTGGGCTTGCTGTAGTGCCATGGTGCTGGGTGAGGAGAGGGGACAAGTTTCCCTTTAGGCAGCAGACCCAGGCTGCCCCTGAGCCATACCCTACAGTTATCCTCAGTGGAGACACAAGAAAGTTACTCTTGTGGCTCTGGATGTGTGGAAGCAACTCCTCCCCATGCCAGCTCTCCAGCCTTCAGGCCGAGGAGAGCAGAAGTATCCTGGGTATACAGTCCCCAAGGAGACGCAGAGTAGGTCAGCACAACTGGGAGCACTCAGCACCCAGATCCCCAGCCCCACCTCCCCATCCACGATGTTCCCTGAGGTCACAGGATGTTAATTAGGTTTCACGGGTAAATTCAGACCCGATGCCATCCTGGCACCGGCTGCTCTGGCAATGCAGGCAGTGGCCAGTGTCGGCAGCTGTTTCAGAGCACACCGTGCCAAAAAATTATCTGAAATACAAAAACAAGACTGGTAAAGAGGCGCTTCCTTTCATTACTGAATTCCTAGAAACAACAGAATGTCTAGGGGATGCATGAGATTGAGACAGGGCTCCAGAAAGTCTGGTTCAGAAGTTTACTTCCAAACTACAGGTGGCTACGTGGAAAACAGAGGCTGGAGATATTCCAGAGAAAACACCTCAACAGAGAAGCAATCTTGTCTACACAAGCAGTTCTGGGGAGGGTGCTGAACTTGCACAAGGAGGCCATGCAGCATGCGAACAAGGGGAGGGGGAGTCTCAGCTCCAGGTCAGGGGATCTAGGTTTGAACCCCAGCTGGTCACTGGTCAATTACACTCATGGTCTTGAGATCAAATGTGCAAACCAGATGAGAGATCACCCACCGGTTATACACAGAGCAGCCGGGAAGAGTAAACCGTGTACATGGGGAGGACTTTGCCAAGTTCGTGCAGACTACAAAATGTCTCCAGATGATGAAGCATTTTCTCTAATCCCCTCCGCGAACAACTTCCAACGGGGACAACCTTGCACAGGCCCAGTTTGATGGCCCCAGCTTATCTCTACAGGCTCCACACCTCCGTGGCTCTGGCAGTCTCCCTGGAGACCTACCTGCGGCCGTACAGCCTCCAGATGGCCGTTTTCTGTGCAATGCTGATATCGATAAGCTCCGACAGGCTGTGTTTCCAGTGCAGGAGGTCGGAGTCCTTGAGGGCATCCATCAGTTTGTTGGCCGTCTTCCCAGCAAAAGCTCTCTGTTGAACAAGGGACTGTATTCCCAGGGAGGCGAGGTACTAAGGGGACAGATATA
Source organism: Dicrostonyx torquatus (assembly GCA_028555095.1). Classification (NCBI taxonomy): domain Eukaryota; kingdom Metazoa; phylum Chordata; class Mammalia; order Rodentia; family Cricetidae; genus Dicrostonyx; species Dicrostonyx torquatus. Next base: position 1,314,925 of record JAQHUG010000116.1, read on the forward strand.
CCCACGACCCAAGATAGAGATTACATGGCAGAATTTGTTTTGCTCTTCAGAAATGTGGTGGATTTCACATTTCAGCACATGCACAGTGACAGCTCTACTTAAAGGAAAGTTCCTACGGCCTGACCTGAACCCTGACCCATGAGAGATGTGTTCCTGAAACTCTAAGGCTGAAAGAGAAGCAGAGGGTACATGGCAAAGAGCCAGGGCTTTGGCATTAGGTAACCTGGACTTAGACACTGCCTCTGCTACTTACTGTTGACTTAGGGCCAGTCACTTAGCTTCTTAGCTAAGCCTCAGCTTCCTCATCTGTAAAATGGGCATCAAACCTATCATAAAGAATTGTGGTAAGGATTACAATGAGATAATAGATCAAACAGTGCCAGGCACATTAGATAACAGGAGATCAAAAATAAAAAGGATGCCTGTCATGAGCAACAAGTTATCTTAACTTCTGGAATAATCTTCAAGGGCAAAATTTAACTAAAAAAGGCTAAATTGGTAAGAAGAGTATATTGAGTTGTCTCTAAAGAGCCACTTCAATTCTGTCCATGTATGTTTCCTTTCCCCCAAAGAGATCACACAGGTAATGCACAGACGGAACAGGTATACATTAAACTGCTCTCAATCTCATGGTCTATGGTCATGGATCCAGCAGATGCCGAGACAGTAACACTCTTCATCAGGGTCTAGAGCCCAAAGTCATTCCTAGTCTCTGCACACAGACCCCGCCCTCTGCCTAGTCTGTGTCACCAAGGCTACAATGAAAACAGATCTTCCCAGCAGGGTTTGCTTATTGTTTAAAACAAGGACCAGCAAACGTTCTGACAAGGGTCAGGGCAGATTCCAGTTTCCAGGCCACATTTGGTCTCTGCTTACTGTGGCTGTTCTCCTGACCCATCCATCTAAACATGTAAACCTTTCTTTGCTCAAAGTTCATGCACAGGCACACAGAGCACCAGATCTGAAACACAGGCTGTAGTTTGCCAGTCCCTGATTTAAAATTAAGCCTTCCCTGAGCTGGGGATGTAGCTCAGTGGTAAAGCACTTGCCTAGCCTAGCATGTGTGAGGTCAGGTTCTATTCCCAGCACTAAGAAAGAAGAAAAGTCTTTCCTATAATTTTTCTAAGTGAAAATATACTAACTGTTGCTCAATAAACTAAAACTAAACAAAGATCTCTTATCAAATCAGTAAGTGGAGCTCTCACAGATGTTATTAGGACAAAGAAAATAGAGAGAAACCTGCCCAAAAGAATTTAGTGGTGTGGTTAATAATTAAAGTCATAGGAAGCAACCAAGAACAAAACCACATGTTGAGATACCCACTCTAAGTCTACGCTGGGTCACGACAAAGGTGGGCGGAAGAAGAGACTCCACACCATTTATTCTAACAATCTCACAGAAAGATGAGCCTTACCGGTAACCCAAAATGTACTGCTTTCTTCACAGAGTGTTCCAGCAGAACATAGCTATCGGCTCTCTTCTGCCCCAGTACATAAAGCCAGCTCTGGCAAAAGATAACCATCAAAATGTGTCATAACAATGGCAATGGTGGATGTTCCAGTGAACATCAATGTGGACATAAGGCATTTAAAAGGGACAAAATAAACCCCCTAAAATACTGCCTTTTGCGAATTTGTTTGAGTGTTAATGAAACCTGTCAGAAATATTAAAACCTTTACCAAAGCCAGACTGAGATAAACAAGCCACTGACCTACTGTATCTCTGCCAGCAAGGGGTAGGCATTCAGAAAGAAGCATAAAGCTCCCATTTGGCATTTAATTGAGACGAGAGTCACAGGTGATCGTTAAGTGTCTCAGGACTCTATATACTCGGCAGTTATGCTTTAATACACCAATATTTCAACAAGTTACTAGGTATACTTGTTTTACAATACAACACTTAACTCATTTTTTCATGGTGAGTTTACAGATAAAAAGTGCTCAAAGCAGAATGAATGCCATGAATTAAGAAAGGCAAATGACTGCGGGGCTCTTTGTGAATTCTGTGTCCACCTAAGTAGTTTCCCCTCACTGCTAAGGACCTTTGCTCCCACTGCAAAACAACCTCATTATAACTGGGCCTTCAGGAGGCCAACTCAACCCGTGAGCAAAATCCCAAGACCAGAGGACGGCCTCACCAAACAGTGCTGCAGACACACGTGATCGTTGGACTCCTGGGCAATCCTAATTGCCTCCTGTAGGGCGAGCTCTGCCTGTTGACTAATGACAGACTAAACATTAATATCCCATTAGCAGTCACAAACATGCAAGCGTCAGTAACAGGAAGTCATCTGCACGCAGTCTGTCCGTGAGCAGGCTCTAGCAGCGACTGTAGCTATTTATTGACTGTTTTCTCGGTGGCTGCCCCAGCCCCAGGAGCAGGAAACATCCACTGTGCTCCTTCCTGAGGGAATGTCTAGTAAAGGGAATGGCCTTCCTTGCTGCTTCTAAATTGTTCCAGTTGTTCAGTGCCAAAAGAACAGCAAGGAAAAGACCAATATTTTACTTAAAGAAAAGTTCTTTTCTGCATTGTTTAAAAAAAAAAAAAAAAAAAAAAACCTCTAAAAAATTCCCATTTTGCATTGCTCCATTAAATACTACTACATGTTGCTTTCTTCTTCTTCTTTTTTTTTTTTTTGCTTTGGAGCCTGTCCTGGAACTAGCTCTTGTAGACCAGGTTGGTCTCGAACTCACAGAGATCCGCCTGCCTCTGCCTCCCGAGTGCTGGGATTAAAGGCATGCGCTACCACCGCCGGGCCGCATGTTGCTTTCTTAATCTGTGTTAATTTTATTAACCACTCCACAAACCTCTAAATGGCACAGGCCATGCCTTCCACTCTGAATTTCCCAATAGCAAACGACAGGATGAAAAACTCACTAATGCTGCCACTGACACCTCAATGTGAGAACCAGAAATTCTTGAAAGCCACTTGTTTAAGAAAAAGGTACACGGTGAATTTTCTTCCAACACTAGCAACAGCTGCACAGGTGAGATTTAACTAAGTGGTCCTGGGCTTTTTTCTTAACTGCCTGTCCAAATAGAAAAGCCTGTTTTGCATTTCTTTCAAACTGCTTCCCATGCTGAGCAGAATGTAATGCCATAAATTGTGAGCTACTTGAGAACAGGAAACACTCACTCACACACAGGTTCTCAGCTAATATCATTCCATTAAACAACAGCAGACTGATCAGACAGTGCTCAGCTTAGGAAAGATGAGCTTGAGAGAACTATACAGCAGGACTAGCAACTTCCAACACAGAAACTTCAAGAAAGTCAAGCAAACATTTTCAGTAAAAGAACCTGACACAGTGGCCCAGGCCTGTGACCAGGCTAGGCTACATGAGACTGTTTCAAAAAGTCTAAAATCTAGCAAGAGGCAAGCGGGTTCCACACCCGAGGATAGATGCCTACTTAGTTTTCTAAGACAGAAGCAATGGCCTCCTACACTACTCAGTGATGCTGATCTCTGTCACCTTCTATTTCTCCTAATTTACAGATGCATATTGCTCAGACAAACCATTAAGCTGTGGACCCTTCTCACTGATGCACTCATTTCCTCCAAACACAGGCACAGGCCACTTGGCTGCCCTAAATCTGTGCTCCAATCTCAGGTCAGCAGGCTGCAAGCAGGACTAACCTGTGACCTTGGTATCTGTGCATGTGCACACACCTGGAGTAAGAATGTTCCTTCTCCCAGCAATGACAGCTCCATCACCACAGTTCTCATCCTGGTCTAGTGCTCGCCTAAACACTACTGTTACATTCTACACCGCTATCTACCTCTCCGCGGGAAGCTTCGCAGTAGTGCTCCCTATTTTCACTTCTCTATTCCTGACGCACACAAGGGTGCCTAGTATGGAGTGTATGGTCAAGAAACAGTTATCAAAATATCAACATTATGGGGCTAGGGATATAACTGCCGGAACAGTGTGCGCCTAATTCAGGGTTCAGTCTCCACCACCACATAGGCAGGTGTGCTGCTCTACACCTGAAATCCCAGCATTAGGAGAGGCAGGAGGAGTAGAAGTTCAATGTCACTCTTAGCTATGTAGCAAATTGGAGGGCAGCTGAAAAACATGAAACTCTATTAAGAAAAAGAAAGGTCTTTGGGGCTGGAGCTGTTGCTCAGTGGTAAACAATCACAGGGTCTTCAGTCCCATATCCAGCACCCTAAGAGGAGTAAAAAAAAAAAAAAATCAACCAATCACACACACACAAAAAGCACACTCAATGCAGAGGTTATTAAAGCAGAAAAAGGAGTTAACCACCATGAGATGTTATGGAATCTCACATAACCACTGAGTTGGAAGCATCAGTCTGCGGCCTGGATCTCCTTGAGGACATCCTGCTCCGGACCTGAGAGTCTGTTCAGCAGTGTGTTCTTCTCAGACTGTTTCTGGGAACCTGCACCCACCAGCTTCCACTGTTTTAGCAGTCAACACGTGCCATCAACGCAAGCCCCTCTTACATGACCTTTTCTGAGAGGAAAATGCCACACACTTGCCATGACTACAAGTTCTCATGTATTTTCCACAAAACAAAATAAACAATAAAGCCAGGTATATACCATAACAAAATCAACCAGTTTTACCTCATGGCTACCTGAACTCATGCAAAAGCACACAAAACTCCAGCAAGCTATGCAGTCTTCTACCAGCAGACACTACTTTTCTTTAGCTTTCTAAAATACTGAAAATAGCTTCTGCAGCACTGTCATTAATCCAAAAATCCTTTTGGGAAGCTTTAGCCTAATAACCCAATTTCTTCATCCCTAAATGGCTGCGGTGTTCTTTGAAGTAAAAAAACAAACTAGGCCCAGGCACTACAACATGCAACACTACACAGTGACGCCAGGGGGCATACTACTAAGGAAGATTTTCATTAACTTGTGTTCCAGTACAGAAGGGTTCACCCTGGAAGCTAGAAACAAATCTAGAAAAATCTCAAATTAGTTTCTTTCTACATTTTAAAAATAAAATTGCTTGTTTTGTGACAGGGTCTTCAATGTAGTTGGGCTATCCTTGATCTTGCAGCTGTCTTCTTACCTCAAACTCCTGAATGCTGGGATTACAGGCATGTGCCACCATGCCTTAAGAGTGGTTTTGTTCATTTTGAGATAGGGTCTCACTACATAGCTCTAGCTGGCATGGAACTCACTATGTAGACCAGGCTGATGTCAAACTCAGCTCCGGAATGCTGGGATTAGAGGGTGCAACATCACCACACCTGGCAATAGATGGACTGTTTTTAAAACACATTTTGGCTAACAGTGAGGAGCTTGTCTTAAGTCTAAGAACTTACTAGTGACCAAAGCGGCAGTGCAGGGCAGCCAGGTTCAGAGCAGCGTATCTCAGGCTCCGGCCATAGCCCTCTTCCCCATTACTTTTGCCCTCGGCTCCAGTAAGAATCAGGCGGTCGAAATAATGAAGGAGGCTGTGCGTTGAACTGAAGACATCTTGAACACGGAGGTTGTTTAAGTAGCTGAGGTAATGCTAAAAGAAGAACAGTCTCATGGAAGCCAGAGTTCAGTTTAACCTTTTCTTCATAGGAAAAATGAGGGATTCAAGATACTGGGTTGTAACAGCCCACAGATGACAAACAGCAGTCCCATTAGGTGTTTGTTCAGGTTTATCCTAAATATATGGCCTACAATGTCACTGGCTATGTTAGACCCAAGAGTATACAGAAGGGTAGCACGCCTCCCAAGCTAAGGTATTAAGGATCACTGAAGTAATGAAAACCTAAAGCTAATTCTTCTAAATGTCCAACTTAAGACAGAGTAAGATTAGTAAAAATTAGCTACTAGGTTTTCTTGTCCTTTTGCTTTGAATCACAGAATTAAACCACTTTTTCAGTTACTGAAAAACAAAACTTAGCTGTTTTGACATGAGAATAAAATCTGCTATCAAATTGAATATCATTATTTAATCTTTAAAGATACAAAAGGGAGAAAGAAAGATTTTTTTCATTCCCAAAATGTTTTTAATAATCAGTCTACAGTCTCCTGTCCAAAGCCACAGCCAAGATGAGAGAGAGAACAGTAGCAGGGCCGCTGGCCCAGAGATGGTGGGAAGGCCCGGCAGCCCGGGCCTGCTGCTAACCGTGCCAACAATATGATTGCTTTTAGAACCTACAACTTGTGTGTCTATCTGATATACTGAACAGCACTGGCCTTTCTTTGCAACCCAACAACAAATTCTGAAAAAACAAAACAAAACTCACTGCTTCAGCAAAATCAGGATTAAATTTTAACAAGTTGTTCAATTCTTTCTGCAAGGAAGCTGGGGTGAGGGCTTTAGTCTCATCATTCTTCAACAAAGCAGCCTGAAAATCAAAATGACAATAGATTAGAAAAAGAACAGGGAATCACAGAGTAAGTTCGCTCGTCAGCCTCAGCACATACACTACTATTCCCTCCCGTGAACACAAGCCTCTGAGCCAGCACTCCTCACCCATGTGCTCCTTCCAGGCCCAGCAAACCAACCACTTTCTATCACCTAGGCTAGACAAGGGCTTGATAGCTGCACATGCTCCCATGAGTCCTTTGCACTCGCCCTTCCTGTGGCAGCTTCCAGACTACATGTAAACTGTTGCTTGAGCCCTCCCAAGACCATGAACTCTTTCCGGACAGATAATGTGTTTATCCTTCTGTCTCTAGGACATGTAAAGCACCTTACAGTATCCGCTGTACTGCCCTACACCTAGCTATCTCACATGGGTAGACTCAACAATTACACAGAGCATGCTACTGTGGCATGGATGCCACTCAAGAGCCCATATTGACCCCTAATTTGGCAGTACTGAGAAGTGCTGGGGACCTTTAAGAGGTAGAGAAACACTCACACACACACACACACACATCGCAAAACAATCAAAACCAACTAACAGATCATAATAACCACTCAAATCATGAAGGGCCCTTATGGGGAATTTGAGAGTTCTTCTAAAAATCACTGGGAAATTATTAAAGGGATTCTCAAAGAATTACTTAAGGATTCCTAAAACAAAACAAAAAACAACAACAAAAATAGTACTTAGTGGTAGGAATTAGGTGAGTGGGGCTGGGGCTATGGCCTCAAAAGTACCCTACAACACACATCTCTCAGTCTCACTTCCCCACAGCTAGAGATGGGGCCATTTGTTTTGACAAGCATTCCCACTATGATGTGTGACTCTCAGAAGCCCAAACCAAGCCAGGCAGTGGTGGAGCACGCCTTTAATCCCAGCACTTGGGAGCGAAAAGTTCGAGGCCAGCTTGGTCTACAGAGTGAGTTCTAAGACAGGCACCAAAGACCAAAGCTACAGAGAAACCCTGTCTTGAAAAAAACCAAAAAACACCCCCCCCACACACACAAATATCTTGATCTATGAACCAAAACAAACCCCTCTTTAGCTGATAATAGTCTATGTTGCATATTTCTTTGGAGTGGCACAAAAAATGTCAAAAAACAGCTACAAGTTAATTTTTTAAAGACAATTTTGCTATGTACCGATCTCTGGCCAGACTAATATATAGACCATACTGGTCTCACACTCAAGAGATCTACCTCATCTGTCTGTCAAGTGCTGGGATTAAAGGAGTGCATTAATGCACTATTAAATGTTTTATACTTAACTGTTTATATCAAATAATAAAACCCTAGTAAATGTTTATACTTAACTGGTTTTTATATAGGCAACTTTTTCTCTAAATAGTAATTATTTTGGTTCTTTCATTTTTGGGAACATGCTGTGTAGTCCATGCTGACCTCTAACTAGCGATCCTTCTGAATGCAGCGACCACAGGAAAGCAACAATAATTTCCGATTAAGCCCCCTTTCCTTGAGATGGCCTCTGTATCCCCTGACTGACTTAACTATGTAGATCAGGCTGGCCTCAAACTCACAGACATTCATTTTTAATTCTTTTTAATCATTAAAAAAACTGCCAAAAAATATGAAATGGCTACAAAAGAAATAAGAAGTTAGTAATACTATCAGCTAGTAGTAAGATTATGAATAGTTTAGCATATCTTTTTTTTTAATTCTTGAAAGGATTTGGCCTTCATCTTTCAATCCTCCTGCCTCAGTAACTGCTGAGATTACTGGAGCATCACCATACCTGGTTACGATATTTTACCCTCGTATCTCTTCTCTCCACATATGTGTATGCAGTTCGGTACAATGGCCTCACCATGCAATCTTAGCACTTGGGTGGCAGTTATAGAATGATCAAGAGTTTTTGGGTCACATACTGAGGTAAGAAAACCATGGTAGCTCATGCCTGTAATCACAGTATTCAAGATGCAGGAGAATCCTTGCCAGTTTGAGGCCAGTCAGACCTACACAGTGAGACCCTATCTCAAAGGGAAAAATAAATAAAAGGGCAGGGACAGGAGGAATGTTGCTCAGTGGTTAAGAGCACTGATAGCTTTTTCAGGAGCCAGGTTTAATTTCCAGCACCCACCAGTCAGCTCACAATCACCCATAAATTAGAGTTCCAGGGGAATCTGCCATCCCTCTTCTGGCCTTCACAGGCACTGCATGCATATAGTTTTACATACATGCATGCAGGGAAAACATCCACACAATAATAAAACAAAAAATTTAAGAAGAGAAAATAATGATATAATTTTATTTTTTTTTCTTTTCTTAAAAAAGAGGTTTTGATTTATTTATTTTTATTCTATGTGTTTGGGTATTTTGCATATACAGTTATTATGCAGTGCCCACGGAGGCCAGAAGAGGGCAACAGATCCCCTGGAACTGGAGTTAAAGCCGATTTTGAGCCTCCATGTGGGTGTGTTAGGAACCCAACCTGGGTCGAGACTCTGGAAGAGCAGCCAGTGCTCTTAACGGCAGCCCCATCTGTTTCTTTTTCCCACATAATAATATAACATGAACTTTGTCTCATCATCAAAAGGTCTTTGAAAAGAATTTCTACTGTAACATTGTTAACTCTTTCACTCACATTTATTACAAATACTGCCCATCTTGTTGTTTGCCTTCTAATTAAGGTAGAGAATGCAATGATGACGTGCAGACCTTAAGTCCTACGCTGAAAAACCAAGTATCTCCTGCATGGTTTCTTCCAGAGCTTTTATGCTCATAAAGGCCTTCCCCACCCAGAGACAGTTAAACTTAATATGTAGCTCCTTCTAGTCTAATTATAGCGTTACCTATTTACATTTAACCCTTTAATTCATCTGTAGGGCACCGGGTGAGAGGAGACAAATACTTCTTCCTCATAGCTCACGTAGCTAGTTCTTAGTTATGAAACCCACGCTCCATAGTTAAGGAATTCTACATGAAATTCACCTGCAGGGCTACCTCAATTACTTTAGACCAGGCTATCCTGGAATTGACAGAGATCTGCCTGCCTCTGTCTCTATAGTGGTGGGACTGAAGGCATATACCACCACATTTGGCCAAAATTCAAATACTACATCTTATTTGCAGGCAGGAAATTATGAACAAAACAAAGAAAAACAGGACAAAGAAAATTAAAATTCTATTTTGTATTAAAAATAACACAGGAGAAAATATTTAGTTTATGTTAGCACTATAATGAAAATCTATGGCCCAAAGCTGTAATAAGACATATCTGGAGCAGCAAGCACCAAGATCTGGAACTTGAAATACATCAAAAAATAAAACAACTGCCTGAAGAGATGGTTAAGTAGTTAAGAGTGCTGGCTG
>JAQHUG010000116.1:1388687-1408789 GCA_028555095.1 Dicrostonyx torquatus
GAGGATTGAAGGGGGAAGGGAGAGGCAGAGGAGCAGAAAAAAATGTAGAGCTCAATAAATATCAAATCTTTTAACAATAAAGAATAATAAAAATATCAATAAAAAACATGGGCCTCATATATCGCAATGAAAAATGAAAAAAATATAGAATTGTGTGCTGGGTTTTTTCCCCTAATATTGGCAAAATTCCTGTCCTAGTTAAAATTTAAAAATGACCTTTGCATCTTAGGGGAACATCTGAGGGGCCAATTAGAAAGAGTAAGGGGCTCTTGGGAAGAGGGATAAGTTATATTTAGAAATACCTTTTTTGTCATTTTTCTCATCTGCAGTCTCACTGTACAGTAAAAGAGTACTGGGTTTGGGAAAGAGTGTGTGAAAAAATAAAAAGGAAAGAAAAAAAGAATACTGGGGGTGGGGTGGGCTGGAGAGATGGCTCAGAGGTTAAGAGCACTCACTGACTGCTCTTCCAGAGGTCCTGAGTTCAATTCTCTAGAAACTACATTATGGCTCACAACCATCTATGCTGTCTTTTTCTGACAAGCAAGCAACATGGAGGCAGCACAGTGTACATATAATAAATAAATAAAAAGTATTCTGGTTCTTTTCAATCCTTGATTTAGGTGTGACAGCACTATTACAATAATGTAAATAGGATTCTCATCCTAGGGAAACATCTATGAGGTCTCACTGCTATAAATGACTAATAGAAACAGGTATGTTCACCGTACTGTTTGCTATTCTTTTATATATCTGAAATGTTTACACTATCAAAATGGGGGTTGTGGCCGTGGCTCAGTTAAGAGGACCAAGGTTAAGTTCCAATAACACCACTTTCAAAGGAACTGACACCTTTTTTGACTTCTTCAGGCATCAGGCACACCCGATGCACATAACATACATGTATACAACAAATAAACCTAACAATTTAAAATATGAAATTGGAAGAGAAACCCTACTCACAATAAATTAAAGATGGTTTTACTTGGCTTTTTTTTTAAACAGTAAACAATGAAAAGGTTAACAAAAAAAGGGAGTTTTTAATAAACACAAACTTTAAAGTTGATTTTAAAAAAGTAAAATTCGGAAAGTGAAGTATTTAAAGAGTCCGAATATCAAAACAATAAAACAAAAACCCTTTTTTATTTAAAATATTTTAGGAAAGTTAGAAAACCAATTCTAATTTGGGTGGTGTGGTGGCACACACCTTTAATCCTAGCAATGGGAGCAAAGGCAGGCGGATCTCTTGTGAGTTCAAAGTCTTCAGAGCTAGTTCCAGGACATGCTCCAAAGCTACACAGAGAAACCCTGTCTTGAAAATCCAAAAGAAAAGAGAAAATAAATTCACAAAACCCAGTTCCATTTCTAAAATGATAGCATCTAAAAGGAGGAATAAGACTTTTCTATTGAAAATGATAAAAACCTTTAAAAAGATATAAATGACTTAAAATATTAGGATATTGCCACTGTCAATGATGTGAAATCCCAGAGGTTTTGAAAATAGAAAAGCCCAACCTAAACTTAGCAATGGACTCCAAGTAGTCTGAAAAGTTATAAGATCCAAAATTGTGATACCAACCTCAAGACTCAACCAAGAGAATAGAATTAAGGCAAAAAATTCTGTTAAGTTAATCTCACATAATAACAATTTTATATTAATATACAACATGTAAAATATATAATTATCACAATAATTATAACAGCCATGTAACATAATTATAATTATTATTTTATTGGAGACACGATCACTCTACAAAGCCCTGGCTATCCTAAAACTATGTAGACTGCATAGCCTCAAATTCGCAAGTGCTAGAATTAGGTGGGAGGCACCATTTCTGGCTGGTTAAATTAGTTTAAACAATTTTTAAAAAGTGTCTCTGTGTGTGGTGCACTTGTGAGAATCAGTTCTCTTGTCCTAGCATATGGAACCTGAGGAGCAAATGAGTCCCCAGGCTTGCAGTAGGTGCCATTTTGTGGGTCCTCAAATGATTTTTGACAAGGGCATCAAATATACTTCAATGAGGAAATAGTCTTTTCAACAAATGATGCTGGAAAAATTATGTGCCTACATGCAGAAGAATGAAAATGAAGCCACCACCATCATATGGCATATACAAAAACAGGAGGAAAATCTTCATGATACTAGATTTAATAACTTCCCTGATATGACACAGATACATATACACACACACAAATAATTGGAGGGTTGGAGGAGAGAAGGCTCAGCAATTAAGAGAGAGAGAGAGAGAGAGAGAGTACTGTTCTTACATTGGCCCTGGTGACTCATCTCCTCTTGTAACTGCAGCTCAAGGGGACCCAATGTTTGTTCTCTCTCTCTCCTCTCTCTCTCTCTCTCTCTCTCTCTCTCTCTCTCTCTCTCTCTCACACACACACACACACACACACACAGAATTAGAGACAAAGACAACTTCTACAAAACTGGGAGGAAAGATCATTAATGGATAAAATACTAAATTTATTTTCACTTCCTTCTTTTGGAAGTTGGAAGCCAGGGGAGAAAATCTTTCACTTTCTGAAGCAACATGGCTTACAAAATAGGGGTTTATACTCCTCTAACAATCAACTAATAGTGAATACACACAAAATGTTTCGTGTACTTCACCCAACAAGACACCAACAAGAACAATATGGAACCAAGGAAGGAAGGCATCCAGAACAAGAACAATGTGATAGGTGAGGTCCCTAAGTGCAGTAGTAAAGACAGCCAATTCAGATGGGAACAAGAATTCTGACAGAAGACAGGGAAAAGGAAGAAGAAAAAAAACGAGGCCAGGGATGAAAGTACTGTCCTGTGGAGACAACTGACTATGACTAGTTATGTTTGTAAGGAAGTATCTCAGTTTTGCTGTACAGTTTGCTTCAGAGCTAAACAAAACCAGAAAGACAATTATTAACTAGCAAAACTCATGCAGAATAAGAAGTGTACTCATGGGACTGGAAAGATGGATCAGTGGTTAGGAGCATTGCCTGCTCTTCCAAAGGTCCTGGGTTTGGTTCCCAGCAACCACATGGTGGCTCACAACCATCTGTAATGAGATCTGGTATCCTCTTCTGGCTTGCAGGCAGACACAAATCTGTATATATAATAAATCTTTTTTAAAAAAAAAAGTGTACTCACAATACGTTATTTGGCTTAATTAGTGACCAAAATGTATAAGTCCATAAGGTCAATATTACCAACTTTAAACAAGTGGAGTCACAGTAACAGGAGGATAGAACAGCAATGAATCCTTATGTTGTATTCAGACATAATCTGAACAGAAATGGCAGCACATGCCCACTACTTAGCAACACGTGGATATAAAACCTGGACAAGAGATCAGGTCTAGGGATTGCCCAAAGGAGTTTGGATCAGAGAAAGGTCAGATCTGCCTGAGCACCTGATATATATGTCTAGGATGACAACTGGGTGCCAGATCCTCCAGTCAGATGATCATGGCCATCATGTGGCACCTAAATTTATCATGAATTCAGATACACTAATAGGAGGTCAGTATGAGACAAGGAGAGAGTGGGTAGAGAGACAGTGTGGTAAAGGATGAAATTTAGATCATTACTGTCTCCATCTTCTGCGTACTTTGGGCTATGATACATTATCTTAAAAAAGAGAGAGAGTGAGAGAGAAAGAGAAATGTGTACTGAGATAAAAAGATGATCTCAGTGTGTTATAAGAGAAAATTAAAAATGTAGCGGGATCTACACATTCACTCCCACACATTCCTGAACTGCACTGCACATCCATCAACAACCAGAACATAGGAAAAGATTTATTATTAGTGCTTAGAACCTGATGCCAGCAGCTCTACTACCCTTGAGTGAGTCTTGAGCTCATGTCAGCACAGTTCTTGCTACCAAATCTTCACAGCAAGGAGGACCTTCTGAGCACCCTAGGCACAGAATGATCCCACACTGTCTAAACTTCCCACCCCAGCTGGTGGAGATATGGATGTAAAGACAGGTAAACAATGGAATAATGAGAGTCCTAACAGAACATAATGCAACTGTGTCAAAATTCATTTTAGTGTGATGAGAGTATCCATTTCTTGAGGAAGAGTGACTTTCTCTCTTTTACTTATGTTTTATTTATTTTGTCTCACATAAATGTAACAATTCCAATTCAGACTATTTTAGGCAACCAGAAAACACTGTTAACTGAATTAAGAACAAGTGGCCTTGCCACTGTCCACTTACTGTATGTATAGCCAAGGTCCAAATCTTTCAGAACCAATTCAAGCCAAAGAACAATGGAAGTAATGAGAGTTCTCCAGTATTTGACAGACATAAACAGTGAACTATCTGTAGGGATTTCACTTCTAACAGGCTCCTTAATAGGAAGCTCATAAGGGGCACATACAAGATATGGCAACACAGACAGAAATATAGTTTCTGCTAGTCCATTAGTGAACCCTGCCTTCAGTGGCTCCTGCCTCCCAGCCTTGGCTATTGCCCACATTCTGGCTGCAGGCATGAGCTTGTCTCTTAGCATCCAGGAGATGTCTTTAGACACTGGATCAGGAACCACTGTTAGATACTATCACTGAGTTAGCTCTATTTTTTGATAGAAATTATTTGGTCTCATTCACTTATATTTCCAAGCACTGTGACTAGACAGTAGTAGGTTTGTTTGGTTTTCAGACAGGGTTTCTCTGTTTAGCCTGGTTGTCCTGGAATTTGCTTTGTAGACCAGGCTGGCCTCGAACTCGCAGAGATCCACCTGCCTTTGTCTCCTAGTGCTGGGATTAAAGGCCTGCACCACCAATGCCCGTCTAGACAGTAGTTCTTGATAAAAATCCAGTGCCTAGCTGTCCCAAAGATGCTGGGACTTCCCACAGGTGGGGGCCCACCTCACCTGATAGGTTGATCTCTGTCAGAGAGTCTCGGGTGGTAGTGCCAACTGCGGTGAGCAGGTTGATGGAATGGTCAGTGACGTGGTTACAGTAACTGAGGTGGAGCTTGGAGAGCAGGGGCATATGGCGGATAATGAGCCGCAGGGAGGCATCTGTGATGTCCAGGCCAGCAAGACGCAGTTCTACAATGTTCCGGAGCTTGCTCCGATTGTCCATCTGACCTGTTGGGGCAGATAGGAGAGAGGCAATCCATCAATCTGAACAGGAAATCAAGTTCAAGTTCTGCTACTAATACTCTAAAATAGCAAGTGTGTTTACATCACTAGCTGTGTAGGTGTAACCTTTCATTTCTTAATCATGACGTATATCCTACCCCAAGCCAGAATTTCAGCATTAAAAATGAGAATTTGTATTTCTAGATTCTCTAGAAAAATCAGAATTCATAAACATGGTTGTAGGATCTGTCTTCAAGCTATAGTTGGTGAAACTATTTTTCATTCTAGCTCACTGCCCTTGTCAGTGGTTACTCTACCTCATATATGTATCATTTAAGCTTTGGGGGGGGTGTGCGTGAGAGAGAGAGAGAGAGAGAGAGAGAGAGAGAGAGAGAAACTCAGGCAGCTGGCCTAGGAACATACTATTCTTTGAGATCCCTCAACCACCCTAATCATGATGCCTCAGAAGAGAAGGTTAAAACCACTGAAGATTAACTTAACAAAGAAACAGACCGGAGATAGTATAAGCAGGAGAATTTGCCTTTCCTTACAACCCTCCTACCCAAAGCACGTAAAGAACTCTAACCTATGTCTTCCAACAAAGAACAAAGACACATAAACCACATGGGAGGAGGGGGCTTGAGGGAGGGTAATGTGCTCAAAACCAGAACAGGGTATCTTGGTCACGCCATCTCCATGACATAGACTGCTTAGGGTAGCCTGACAACTCACCTGGCCTGTTGTCTGTGGGTGGGGACAGGAGATCCCGCATCTGGGCATCCTTTAGTCCTTCTACCCACTGGACATCCAGGGTCCGGAGCAATGGACAACTGGAGCTACAGAGGGCTGAGACAGCAATCCATGAACAGCCCGACAGCACCAAGTCCCGGAGCCCTAGGAAGTAAGTGGATGGGAGTCAAGGGACACAATCCAACTATCATTACTGCACATTGGGATCTTAACAAAAGCTTACCAGGCAACCGGTTGATGAGCCAACTCAGTTGCTTCTTGGAGATATTGGTCCAGCTGAGGTCAAGGGAGACAGGCTGTCGCCGGATGATGCCACTCAGCATCAGGGGCGTGATGGACTTGCAGTGGTTCAGGTCAATGCGGGTCCACAACCGCTTATCGCAGCACCTGAGAGCCAGGCCAGGCAGGGAACACATCATCATCATAGTAGCTTACCTGGAGAACCCCTGCTTGGCTATGACAACTCTTCCCCATGTGTCATCTCAAGGAGGAAGTTCCTTTAAGATTCAGTCCTCTGCCACCTAATTAGCATCCACCGTGGCCACATGCTTACAAAGAAGATGCCAGCAAGTACTATTCATAAGATATTTCTGGACTTTACTACACCTCGAATAACTCCTGTGGAGGCACTGGATCCTCCTATTCATGAGGGAGGGTCAGAAAAGCAGCTAAAACTGATATAAAAAATATCAAGCCAGAATTAGTACTGGTCACTCATACTCAACTTCAGCTAAATCTAGACAAGGAATTCTATGTGGTCCTTAGTTTTTCATATAAGAAAAGCAAATGGGTGCCTCCCCTCCTGTTACATCTGTAACAGGAAACTAATCTCTATAAGCAACTCAAGTAATATATGCTGCCATGGACTATCCTGAGCCACAACCTAAGCCTGCCTACACAGGGCTGTCCCTCACCAGCGGTTCCAGGTTCTGCAGACCCGCATGCAGACACACAGGTCTTGGTGGCTGAGGTAGCTGAAGACTGCCATCCACACCTCCCTGTGCATGACATGGGCTGCTCCATCATCAAGGGGCAGCGAGTCAGGTGGAGGGCTGATGGGTGGCGGCCGGATCACATGACGCTCCATCTGGATGCACTTAGGTGGGGACACAGAGGGTGGGGGGCGGGACATAACACGAGGTGGGCTGCGCAGGCCAGATCCCAGTGGGTGCCGCAGCTCCCGAGGGGTGCCGTTGAGCCCCTTGCTGAAGCGGTGGGGGCGCTCGCAGTGGCTTAGGGGCCTCTTTGGCTCCTCATTCTCACTCTCGGGCTCTGACTTGATGGGCTGGTGCGTCTCGTGGGCCAAGGTACTCTCTGTCTTCTGGATCTCGTGGTTGAGCTCCTTGCTTAGCTCTTTGCTCAGCTCCTTGTTGGGAAGCCGCCGTTTCCGGCGCATCTTCACCTTTTTCTTCTCTTCTGGGCCTTCAGCCCCTTCAGTGCTGGGCCCAGCAGTGGGTGAACTGGAACGTGACTGGTCACTCTCCAGGGTCTTAGGAGGTGCCTCAGGCAGATCGTCCTCTGGTTCCTGCTTGAAGCGCCGAAGGGGTTTGTTGGCCAGTGCCAACCGATCTTCAGCGTTCTTCCAGGACCGCCGCTGAAGGAGAGAGGGAAGGGTAAGGATGGGTGGCCTGTGATAACCCATGCAGTTTGGGATAGCACCCACCCCAGACTTTTCAACGCAATAATGGGATATACACAAGGGCCATCAGGGTGCTGCCTACAGCTCTGAAAGCTGAAAAGTGGGTTGCAGGTACACGAGGGAGGGGGAAGATGGTACCTTTTTCCTGAAAAGCTTATCTTCTTTGCCAGGTTTTAGCTGCCAGAGGAAGAAAGGATAAAGAGTTTGCTCCTGGACTGGAGGAATATCATCCCCTTTATACCCCAGCACACTGTGAGCCCAGTCTCTTCAGCAAGGGTGAGGACATCTTCCCCACAAAGCCATGTCCTTCACATCTGACTGACAGACAGCATAGTTATAGTTCTGCCTGTCGACTTCCCAGAGCGTAGAAGAACTGACGGAGGACAGTCAATTGTTCCCACCCAGCTGACCTCCCACCTGAGACAGACCAGAGATGGCAGATGCTCATTAACAGCAGCTACTGCTAAGGAAGCCCAGGGCAGCTGGAGAGCAGGCAGGAGGCATCCCTAGCCAAGCCCTGCCAGGCGCTTCTCCAGACGCCACCTTGTGGCTACTAAAGGCAAGGCCCATTAGCAGACAGAGCAGGGTTACCAGGATCTTCCCACTGGCAGCTTCCCCAACCAACAGAGGCTTCTCAGCCTCACAGAGCAGGCCCACTGCTGATTTGAGCCCAGGCCACAGGTGCATCAGTAGCAATGGACCAGGGGTTCTGAGGGGTGGGGAGGAGAACAGCCTGGACTTGCAAGTCCCCAGGGCCTCGGGAGGGCGGGGCGTGGGAGCACCTGCTGCTGGAAGTAAGTGAGACTGGATCTCCACCAAGGGCTGAGACTGCTGCCTAGAGGGGGCCTCGGCGAGAGGTGAGAGGAGGAACCGGGGGACGTTTGAAGCGTCGAGGCCTAAAGGGGTAGGAAGAGGAGTGACTTTGCTTGTTTCTTTCTTTTGGGCCAGGCTCTCAGGATTTGGGTGACCTGCTCAGGGCAGCTCTTAAGAGGCCAGGATCCCGAGTTCTACCCATTAACCTTCCCTGGTCGTGTGTCGTTCCCCCCTCCCCCCGCGCGCTCCACCCCATACTTAAAACCAGCCACACCGCCCTTCTGCTGCCCAGGGCTTCCCAGTTCGTACTCGCTTGCGTCCACTCAGCTCTTGGGGCTTCTCATATTTCCGCTTCCTCCTTAGGTGCACATCATCAGACTTTCGGCGTAGGATGCTATCTGCAGGCACCTTCTTAGGGTGCTCATCTGACTTGCGTCGGGGAGCCTCTTCACATTCACTCCTCCGCTTGGCAGGCTCCTGCCCTTCCTTGTTGTCCCGGTTCATCTTCTGCTCCTTGAGCAAGGAGCCAGGCAGGTTGGAGGCATACTTAAAGCCAGGGCCACGCTTTTGCTTGTAGGCCAAAAAGAGAGAAGAACAATCCAACTGTATATCTTTGAACTTGCTCTTCCTCTCCCAGCCCGCCGCACCCCACCTGACTGACAACTGGAGACAGGCCTGGCAAGGCCCAGCCCGTCCCTTTCTGCCAACCCAACCCAACCAGGGACTTGGGAGTCCGCACTCACTTTCCCGGTCTTGCCAGCATGGTTACACTTCGGACACTCCCAGCAGTTGGGAAGCTCATCATTGACCACACCCTCTGATTCCTTAATCTGAAAGGACAGGACGGGACTCAGTGGGAAGGGAACGGTGCGAGAGGGTCCACAAGGATACAAGGTCTGCCCCAGCATTCACACCCCGCCCCCAAAGCCGTGTTCATCTTGTGTCTAGCCAAAAGAAAGGCTCTACCACGTGGTTGTGTTATTTACTTTAGCTGAGCACAGGAGAAATAGAGAAGCAATAACTATCAGGAGAGGCTGGCTTCCAAAGCTATCAGGTGGGTGTGATGAGGGAATAAGGGCCAAAAACAAAGGCTCCCTCATCCCTTACAGCCCACAGATAAGAATGCATTCTGGGATAGAGACATGTACCAGCATAGAATGGTTTCTTCCTTTCCAAAGTGGAACCAGCCGCCTGAGCCAGGCAGGCACAGAGGTCACCCAGAAGGCAGTCCTGTCCTAGCATATCGCAGGAACCGGTTCCTGGTACAGAGGCACAGGTGAGAAACCTCCTGGCCTCCTTGGCTCAGGCCCTTTTCTCTCAAAAGCCAGAAGTCAGGATCCTTAATTTCTATCAGCTGAGATAAGTTGGATCCTGCTGGTTATTCAGAATAAACTGAACTGATTCACTTAGGATACTGCCCGAAACTCTTCCTGTCCTGGACTTATCACCTGACACAGAATGCCCTAGAATTGAGGGTCCTCTGGGAGTTCAGCATGACACCTGTATATCCTCACGACCTGAGCAGCAGTCTCTAGGGGGGAATCTAGCTGCCACATCATAACCATCAAGCCCTAAAGCATGTGGAGAGGGCAGGGGTGTTCAGGGCCCTTAGAGATGCTACCTTAAGGCATCCAGGGTGGATGATCTCGTTGCAGATGGAGCACTCCATAAGCATGAGGTTAAACTTGCCTTCTTCCTCTTCCACTGTGTCCTCCTTCCCTGCCTCGCCACACACAAGGCACACGGCAGTGTGGGGCAGCACTGGCTGAGGACCCAAGAAACACTGAAGTCAGCAGGGAGTGAAGACAGACCCCAGTGGAGACTAGGTGAAAGTTCTCCTGGGCCTGTCATGAAACAGAAAGCTGGTCCAAGCGAATTTATTTACCTGTTTACAGTACCTCTATGTGCAGGTACTCTATAAGAACTAAGAATATAACAATGAACAAGACAGAAAAATCTTTTACACCCTGAGCTTGTCTTTTGGTGGAAGTAGACAGACAACATGAAGAACATATTTTGTTTATATAGAGAAATTTAAGTGTCAGACAAGGCTTCCCACTTGGAAAAGATCAAAAAGAAGTATGTCCACAGAGGGCTGAAGTTCATCTTACCATTGGTATCAGGGCATAATCCACATGCCTCTGTTTCCAAGACCTCAAAAGAGGAATGTGGGGTCATACCTATCTTGAATAAGGGCAAGACACGATTTACCTTCTGAAGTAATGGTAAAGCATGGGTGGGTGAAACTGTTGGAGTCCTCAGGACCAGAGGCCAGATCCTGTCATCCAGGCAACCAATCACCCAGGACCACATGCACAGTGGAAGATCACCAGTTCCGCATCATCTCTTTGATTATTAACTTCATGAAAACCTCAACCCTTGAACACACATCCTTTTCACACAGGAAGTATGCAAAGTACTTCCCCATGCTGAGGGACTGTTATTACAGGAAACGTACATGTGACTAACATGTGAGCTCAACTGTTCACCAAGTTCTCCACAGAACATCATTTTGTTCATCCATCCATCCATCCATCCATCCATCCATCCACCACCCATTGTCAGGGTTTCACTATCTAGAGTTACCCTTTAGCCCAGCCTAACTGGAAACTCATGACCTACCTGCTTCATCCTCCCCTTTACTGGGATGATTGGTGTGAGCTACCATGTCTGGCTTAGAACATAAATTCTATTTTAAAAAGTAGAAAAACCATTAGCTGCTGTTACATTTTCTTGAAGACCTACATAATTCTGTCATCTACAAAAAGAAAACAAACTGTCAATTGGTACAAATGACAAAATTCAAGAATCTAAAAGCAAATGAGGTTTTCCTTCACCTGGTAGTCTTTCCATGGCCAGGAACAGGTTTTCTTATCAGAATGATGGCAACATTTACTATCAAATGTGATTCATTTGTATATGCTCAGAGTATGCTGCAACCCTTGGGAAACTTGGCCTCAGTAGCCAGTGTGTAATGTTACAACATAACTGCAGAAGGGAGGGCAAGACAACTTTTAGTGTAACAGTATAAAAACCTGACTGATACAGTTTCAGATTCCATTTTGCAATTAACTTAAAGAAGCTGCCAGCTGGCCTGCGGTGGTGGCCCAAGCCTTCAATCCCAGCACTCAGGAGGCAGAGGCAGGCAGACCTCTGTGAGTTCAAGTCCACCCTGGTCTACAAGAGCTAGTTCCAGGATAGGCTCCAAAGCTACAGAGAAACCCTGTCTTGAAAAACCAAAAAAACAAAACTGAGAAAGCAGAGGCAGGAGGTTTGCTGTGAGTTCGAGATCAGAGCTAGTTCCAGGACAGGCAAGGCTATACAAAGAAACCCTGTCTCAAAAAAGCCAATAAACAAACAAAAAATAAATAAAAGGTGCCACCTATGGGATTCTGAAGGCTTGCTCAACTATCTGTTGGAGGGTGAATTTTCTTAATCCTCCATCCAAAGAAAATATAGCAGGTGGTATATAGAAGAAGCAGATATGAAAATAAAAGCCATAATGAGCCAGATACAAGAGATACATATAAACATGCAATAGTGCCATTCTTTCCCCTTACTAATTATTTTTGTATATGCTTACAATGTGAATATGCTTACATTTAAAATGAACTTAAAACATTTATTATTTCTCTATCATATTTTCCAATATAATACTAATAAACAAATAGCAGGTAAACAGTAGTCTTCTGGGGTCTTTATAATTTCTTAAGACCATATGATTTGAGAATTGCTACTATACATGATGATACATAGTGAGATCAGGGGCCAAGGCAGATAGATCTTCAGTCTTCTTGTGCTAATTAATGTCTAGTACACAGGGGAAGTACCATCATTTTCTTGTTTTGGTTTGGTTTTAGAGACAGGGTTTCTCTGTGTTGCCCTGGAACTCACTCTATAGACCAGGCTGCCCTTCAACTCACAGAGATTCGCCTGCCTATGACTCCTGAATGCTGGATTAAAGGTGTGTGCCACCTCCACCCGGCTAGTACCACAAGTTTTAATTTATTTATTATGTATACAACCTTCCTTCCATGTGTGCCAGCAGGCCAGAAGAGGGCATCAGATCTCATTATAGATGGCTGTGAACCGCCATGTGGCTGCTGGGAATTGAACTCAGGACCTCTGGAAGAGCAGCCAGTGAGTGCTCTTAATCACTGAGCCATCTCTCCAGCCCGAGACCTTATCTTAAAAACAAACAAACAAACAAAACCAATCCACAATTTTAAGGAGTCTGTCAATGGAAACTGCTGGTTTTGAGAACAGTGTCACCTAGACCTTGGCACAACTGGAAGTGACCCACCTTTGCACAAGTAGAAAGATACAAGAAACCTATGTGCTTTGCCTTCTTATCTCTGCAGATGCCTGACTAGGTGCCTCCCTATACAGCCTTGTTATTAGAGACTCTGTCTGATTTCTCTATCCCCACATAGCTTCTTAAATTGGTTAAACATTTTCTCCCCAAAGACACTGCATTCTGGCCGGGCGGTGGTGGCGCACGCCTTTAATCCCAGCACTCGGGAGGCAGAGGCAGGCGGATCTCTGTGAGTTCGAGACCAGCCTGGTCTACAAGAGCTAGTTCCAGGACAGGCTCCAAAGCCACAGAGAAACCCTGTCTCGAAAAAACAAAAACAAACAAACAAACAAAAAAAGACACTGCATTCTGTAGTCCAGACTAATTTGGCAACTGCTGCATTCAGAACAGGCTGGCCTCATACTTTTGTCAATCCTCCTGCCTCAAACCTCTGAGGGTTAGCCTTCCTCTAATCCTTCCCCTTTAACTGCCTGTGATCCATATGCTTGCCCCCTTTCCAGCCCTTCTTTTCTTGATGTATAAAGTCTACCTCCTTAGGCTCCCTGTCTCTATGTGACTTCTCACATAGACATTCTTGCTGCTCAAGCTCATCTCCATGCAAGAATCTCTAGGTTGCTTCACCTCTGGTGCCTCAGAATCAGTCTTCACCCTCAGACCTTCTTCTTGCTTCCATGGGCTGTTCCCACCAAGACATCCCCTATTCTATTGATAACATGGCTGAACTCCTTGTTTTAGATGATGCCCTAATACCCTCCAAGGTTGACAGTTTCCTGTGCAGTTTCCCTGACCTTGTTCACCTCCTCAGGGTCCTTTCTACCTTTCCTTGTCCTCCAAAACCACCCTTTGCTGCTTCAGATAAAGCTGGAGCAAAACTTTTCCTTGGGTTTCAGTGAGCTGTCTTTGTTATCCCAAATACCAAGGTGGCCAACGTCTCCTCATTCCACAACCTTCTGATATTTCACAAAGGCTTCCTCCCCCCGCCCCCTAAGAAGGGCATCTCTATATAGTTCTGACTGGCCTGGAACTCTACGTAGACCTGGCTGGCCTGGAACTCAAAAGATCTGCCTGTCTCCTGAGTGCTAAGATTAATTAAAGGTATAAAACAGGTTCAGTTCCTGGCACCTGTTTATTTGGTGGTTCACGACTGTCTGTAACTCCAGTCCCAGGGGACCTGATACTTCTTTCTGGCCTCTGTGGGCATCAGGCATATACAGTGGTCCACAGACACACACATACACACACAGGTAAAACACTCATACAATGCACGGATATGGTGTATATACATGTTGGCAAAAGAGTCATGCATATAAGACAAAAGTAAATAAATCTACAACAACATCAGAAGAAAACAACTTGCATTTGATTTTGAGGGATAATATGCAGAATATATAAAGAACTTCTACAACTCATCAAAAGACCAAAAAAAAAAAATCTAACTTAAAGTTGGGCAAAGGTCTTGAAAGAAGATATACAAATGGCTAATGTGTACATAAAAAGGTATTCAACATCAATCATTATTAGGGAAATACTATTAGAGCAAGAAAATAATATGGCCTACGATGTAAAGAAATGGAATTTCTGTACTTCTCATGCAATGTGAAATTGTATCACCACTGTGGAAATTACTCAAAGAATAAAAACAGAATTATGATCTAACAGTTCCACTTCTGCCCAGAGGACAGATCTCAAAAAGGTGTTCAACTATTCATGTTTATTGCAACATTATTCACAAGAGACAAGAGGTAGAAACAACTCAAATAGCCACACTCAGAGAAGAAAAATCGAAAAAGGTTTGATATACTTCTAATGTAAGCATGCATAAATCTAATATTACTCAACATTAACAAATTTCTGAGCCAGGTGTGGTGGCTGGCACACACCCATCCCAGCATGTGGGAGGCTGGTGCAAGAGGACTGTCAGAGTTTGATGCCAGCAGGGCTACAAAGCAACACACAGCACAATAAACAGACATACAAATTTTCTTTTTTTTGGGGGGGAGGGAGTCGAGACAGGGTTTCTCTGTGTAGCTTTGGAGCCTGTCCTAGAACTCACTCTGTAAACCAGGCTGTCCTCAAACTCATAGAGATCCACCTGCCTCTCTGCTTCTTGGTGCTAGGTCTGTGCCACCACCACCTGGCTCAAACATACAAAACTTTTAAATTAAAACCATTCTGTCATGCATGACAACTGTATCTTTGAGCATATTATGCTAAGTAAAATAAAGTACTCATAAAATGACAAACACTGTCCACGTTCACACTCACATGCTCTCTACAGTGGTGAAACTCTTAGAAACTGAAAATGTTGTGGTTTTTAAAGTGTGCTCATATGCCAGTATGAGCATAGGGAGAAGGGGAAGGTCCAGGGCCTGGGAGCGGGAGCAGCAGCATTCAGGGAGAAAAAGCTCACTAATCTAATACCATGCTGGACTTAGGGACCAGTTCACCAGGATTGAGGAATCTGGTTACTTCTAGCTAAGCTAGCTTTTTAATAGGGCAGGAGGAAGACCAATGGACCCCCAGGGAGCAGCGCTCAGGTAAGGCAAATTCTGAGAGTGTGTGGTGGAGGGAACTAAAATTAAACTCTAGGACTGTGTCAGGTTGCCAGAGAAGTGTGAGGCCAAGTTCTCCACGGGCCCAGATCCCCCATGACTGACCTCCCTCCCAAACTTCTAACAATAAAGAAAGGACAGGAAAGAAGGGACCAGAATCTTATGAACTGTACCATAAATGCTGCCAACAGGATTCATAGTCAAGACAGGCTCCCCTGACCTCTTTAATAAAGTATGCAGCCATTTCAAGAAGGGAAGAAGAGTTACAGACCACCAGTTGACAAACAAGAGCCTGACACATGGCAAGGCCACCCCAGTACAACCAAGGGTAGCTGAGAAGAACATCACCTAAAACCCCTCATATCCCAGAAGGAGCTCCTCTAGGGCAAGGCAGACCAGCAAGCAGGAAGCAGGGAAGCCCAGCATCTTGCGAGAAGAGCCCCCCTACCAATGCATCCCATGCACTCACCGCGATGCACTGCCGCATGATGCAACTCTGCTTCATGCGCCCGGGGCCTCCAAATTTCTTCATGTCCTTGCAAAAGTGACACTCTCCGCACTCCGTCCGCAGGCAGGCCTCGCACTTGCGGCATCGCGTCCGGCGCCTGCGAGCTCCTGCTGTTGTTCGGTTGGCAGCCAACTTCACCGCTGAGGCTGGGCCCAACTTGCCCTTAGGCCGACCCACCACCCGGTTCTGGTGGAGAATAGATGGAACAAATGAAATAGGAGGCTCCAGGAATAGTCAAGCACTTAGGAGAGAGCTTCAGGTTGAGCTGTATACCCAAGCAAGAGTTGGCAATCTTGGTACTGCAGAGATGGGATTCAGGGCAACGAGGTTAAAGGAGAGCAAGTCAAGTAAGCTCAAATTTTATGACAGGTAACTTTTTGAAAGGGAGAAACTTGGATATAGGCAGACTTGTATAGTAGAAACACATATGGAGACACAGGGAAAGTGATGCCTGACTGGCATCCAAAGACTACAGACCAACATCAGATGCCAGAAGCAAGGAAGGATCCTCAACTTGAACCTCTGGAGAAAATTTGATCTTGGACTTCTGGTCTCCAAAACTATGAGGCCTATAGTTTTAAGCCTTCTACTAGCAAAGCTTTAGGGTAACTTAACTACTATAGAAAACACCCCAGCTGTGCTGGCAGCTGCCCTGGCCTCAGACCTTTTAGACCCTGATGGTTGCTCTGACATCCTCCTGCCCACAGTTAAGCGACACAGAAAGGGGCACACCAGGCCACTGTCTGCTTCTGATACTTGTGCCACAACACCAGTTGCCTCTCCTCTAAACTTGGCTGAGAAACACATTACATAGGACCAATTCACTTTTTGGGGAAGCTCAGGGGCCCAGCACTCATGAGAGTGTTTGTCTCTGAGACACGGCACAGAAGAGCTGACATCACAGGGATCCCATGCAACACTGTATGGCCATCACATAGATTCCCGGCCACCCAGACACGCAAGGAGAATTGGGCAGTACCCTCTAACTTCAGACGCCCTTCCTAACTGGGCTTCAAGAGTATTCTTCCTTGTGACTGGATAAACAGATCAATAGAGATAGAGCAGTGCTCGGCAGCTCTAGTCCCCAACCCCAGAGCCTCCTGCAAATCCAGGATGCATGATGGCCCTGCCAAGACAACTGGGGCCACACTGTGCACAAAGGCTCTGAGACAGGAAGGTCATCATGGAAAAGAGTACTGTCTAAGGCAGTGGTTCTAACCTGGGGGCCGAACAACCCTTTCACAAGGGCTGCCTAAGATCATTGGAAAGTAAAGATTTACATTATGATCCGTAACAGTAGCAGAATCAGTTATGAAGTAGCTACAAAAAAAACTTTATGATTGGGGTCACTACAACATGAGGAACTGTATTAAAGGGTCACGCATTACAACACTGAGAATGACTGGCCTAAAACACCCTTTTAGAGCATGAAGTTTACTGGGACAAGTTTAGTCCCTCTGCTAGGGAGGGCACTGTTCAGGTAACTGCTTATCCTCAGTAAACTTCTACAGTTTACTAATAATCCTAATCCACAGGCCTGCAGAGCCATCTAGTGTGCAGCTTGCCAGCTTCCAGGGACCTCTGACCTCAGGGGCTTTCTAGGGTGCCAGTCCACATTAGAAACAAAAGTTTACCTTTCTCCATGACCACAGCCACGTCATCAGTCACTATCTTCTCTCAAACAGCCTGTAACATTCAAGTTACTTGTCACGCCTCCACAGGCTCAAGTGCTAAGAGAAAAGGTCTGTGACACTCCCACTCTATCTGCTTTGAACCCCAATTTGCTCTCGCAGGGTTTCTGGCCCATGCACCCTCATCTCCCCTATGACGGGAGGAACAAAGATGAGCAGGACCCCAGTCTAGAGGGCTGCCCACCCACTAGTCACTCTTCCTTCAAGTAGCAGAGGTTTCCACATACCCTCTTTCTCCTTAAAGTGAGTCTGGGCTTCCCCCAAACACACGTATGACCAGTTCTACTATCTTTAATGGAACACAACAGCCTTTATACTGCATATGTCAAGCCAAGTTAGGTCTGCAATCAAGTAAGTATATCACAACCAGAGTCCAGAGCTTTGTGAATTTGAGAATGGAACACCTGAGTTCTGAAAACTCAGCAACTGCCCAAACAGCAACAAGAGAACTGCCTAAAAATCAGCAATGCTGTCAAAAGTAGAGCCCGAGGGTGTCTTCTCCTTCCAGCGCCTACCTTCTACCAGGGGCCAGTATCCTCACAGCTCAGAGCTCACTCAAACTCTCACAAACATGGCAGTGACACGAGTCACTGGGAGCCTTGGGTTAGGTATAGAGACAGTAGCATGCCATCCAACTCCAAGGGAAAAACCAAGAAGGAGGGCTTATTTTGCTACAGGAAATTCCATAGACTAGTCTCTTATGAAAAAAACAGGGCTGGAGAGACGGCTCAGTGGTTAAGAGCACTGCCTGCTCTTCCAAAGGTCCTGAGTTCAATTCCCAGCAACCACATGGTGGCTCACAGCCATCTGTAATGAGATCTGGTGCCCTCTTCTGGCCTGCAGACATACACATGGACAGAATACTGAATACATAAAACAAAACAAAACAAAACAAAGAAATTCAGTCCAAAGTTATGTTGAATGCCCAAAGACCAGAGGGGCTTACATTCCCTTACTTTCCAAAGCACACTTGTATCCAAAAACATCACTTCCTACCTCGACAAAGTGGACGGACCTAGAGCTAGCAGAGACATCCTGGAAAATGACAGAAACCTTCAAAGAAATTATTTCCCAGGACCTTAATTCCTGTCCTCTCTGTAAATCTAGGCAGAGAGAGGCCTTAGCTATGGTTACCATCTGGCATGTTAAAAGGAAACCAATTAGACCTGGTGTGGTGGTGTGGGCCTTTAATTTCAGCACTCAGAGGCAGGTGGATCTCAGTGAGTTTGAGGACAGCCTAGCCTATGGAGCAAGTTCCAGACAGCCAGGACTGTTAAACAGAGAATGTTTTGTCTGAAAAACCAAAAAAAAAAAAAAAAAAGGGCTGGAGAGACAGCTCAGAGGTTAAGAGCACTGGCTACACTTCCAAAGGTCCTGAGTTCAATTCCCAGCAACCACATGGTGGCTTACAGCAATCTGTAATGAGATATGGTGCCCTCTTCTGGCCTGCAGGGACATATGCAGGCAGACCACTATATACTTAATAAAACTAAATAAATCTTTAATTAACAAAAAACAACAACAAAAAAAAAACAACAAAACCCAACTAAAAAGCAACTAGAGTGTATACCTTTCACCTCAGCACTCTGGTAAGTCCAGCCTAGTCTACATAGAAAGTCCCACCGGGCGGTGGTGGCACACACCTTTAATCCCAGCACTCGGGAGGCAGAGGCAGGCGGATCTCTTTGAGTTCGAGACCAACCTGGTCTACAAGAGCTAGTTCCAGGACAGGCACCAAAGCCACAGAGAAACCCTGTCTCGAAAAACAAAAAAAAAAAAAAAAAAAAAAAAAAAAAAAGAAAGAAAGAAAAAGAAAAAACAAAGTCCCAAGAAAGGGTCATACAGAGAGAGGCATGGTCTCAAAAGAAAGAGGAACAAACAAAACATCCAACTAGAACTCTGAAGAACCAAGCAGAAAACCCACACAGCAGCAAAATCCAGACAAGTGTAAAGACAAAAAAAGGAAGGTGAATTAGCCAAAGTCACCTCATTTTGCCATGAAGCTTTTCTGTCTTCTGTGTAGTCACAAAGCTTCCAGCACCAGCTCTGAACTCCATGCTAGCCTTTATTTCACCACATGGAGCACGCTGGCTTCAAGACCATTTACTGATCTTTTTATCTAAATTCTATGCTGGCCCTAAATTTATCTGGTAGCCAAGGGTGACCTTAAACCGCTGATCCTCTTGCCTTTACCTCTTGAGTGCTGAGATTACAGGCATGTACCACCATCTCTGACTCAATCAGGGCTGGGGATGGAGTCTAGGGCTCAGTGCATGCTAGCTAAGCACTGAACTATGTTCCCAGCTCTACTTGTTTATGTAATCACCCAAGACCCCCATATTTTTAATTCATTAAAAAAGAAAAAAAAGGGGAGGGAACATTTATAGCTGGGTGATGGTGGTGCATACTTTTAGTCTAGTCCCAGCACCCCCAGGAGGATAAGCAGGTGCAAATCTCCATGAGTTCAAGGTTAGCCTGGTCTACATGGCTAGTTCCAGGACAGCCAAGGCTATACAAAGAAACTCTGTCTCAAACCAAACAAACAAAAGATTATAAAAACTAGAACATGAAAAAAACAAAAACAAAAAAAGCAAAGAAAAAATGAAATATATGCTGGGAGTCGGTGGCGCACGCCTTTAATCCCAGCACTCGGGAGGCAGAGGCAGGCGGATCTTTGTGAGTTCGAGACCAGCCTGGTCTACAAGAGCTAGTTCCAGCGCCACAGAGAAACCCTGTCTCGAAAAACCAAAAACC
>JAQHUG010000116.1:1409913-1421562 GCA_028555095.1 Dicrostonyx torquatus
AGCAAACAAACAAACAAACCCAGAAAATATCTGTGTTATCTAAGCAGTAAAGGGCTAGGATATAGATGGGCAGTGGTGGCGCGCGTCTTTAATCCCAGCACTCGGAAGGCAGAGGCAGGCGGAGTTCGAGACCAGCCTGGTCTAGAAAAAGAGCTAGTTCCAGGGCAAGCTCCAAAGTTACATAGAAACCCTGTCTCAAAAAAACCAAAAAGTGGGGGGAGGGGGGCGCTAGGATACAGAATAAAGAATTCTTAACAACTAAATGATAAAAAGACAAAAATGTCAACTTAAAGCTGGGCAAAAAGAGAGCTAGAGAGATAACTCAGTGGTTAAGAGCACAGACTGCTCTTCCAGGAGTTGGGTTCAATTCTCTGTACCCACAAGTGACTTAATCACCTGTAACTCTAGCTCCAGGGAATCTGGTGCCCTCTTCTGGCCTCTATGAGCATTACATGTACACAGTGAACAGACACATGTGCAGGCAAAACAATTTTAATAGCTATCTCTTAAGAAATATAAAACATACAAATGACCAACAAACAAGGACAAGACGCTCAGCATCACTAGCATTAAGAGTCTGCCATGTGCTCTGGGGATTCATTCATTAACCCCCTCATTCACATATTCACCCACTCATCCACCCACCCAAGTGTTTTCTGGCTCTAAATTATGAACCAGATTCAATGCTAAATTCTGGGACTACTGAGATGAGTAAGCTGTGTAGTCTACTTGTAAAGACATTACAGTCTGGAAGGAGAAATACAGAAACCACGTAAATTAACATGATGATACTACAAGCTAACTCTGAAGTGCTAGTCACTTTTTGATATATTTTTATCAATAGCTTATTGTGTCCATTTACAAATAAGCAAACTGTAGACAGCACAGTTAAGTAACTTGCCCACTGCCACAGTGCTGATAAATGAGAAAACTAAGCTATGAGCCTAGGAAGTAGCTCCAAAGCCTGGACTCTGGTATGCAAACCCAGAAGAGATGCCTCATCTTCCGGAAAAAGCAGGTCGGAAAGACCAACCCAGACCAAAGCAGATGTGATTCTAAGGGCAGTAGAGAGAGGAGAGGACTCCACAGGACAGTGCTGAGGATGGGGTTAGGGAGTGGACAGTCTAGGCAAAAGGAAGGAAAAAATAGAGATGTGAAAGTACATGATACATTCAAGAACTACAAAAAGCTCAGCCAAACTTCTGGAAAGGAGCTCCGAGGTAGAAGGAACCTAATCTTAGGAGACACACCCTGTACGTATAGGACTTCACACACAGGGGCAGCAGGATTGTGCTCCGGCAATAATATAGGGAATGAGGTTTGAGGGTATGAACAAAATCAACACATGGTAACTCGGGATCCTGGAAATGGGTGCAGGCAGGATGAATTTCTGTCTGGCTTCAGCAACAGGCAGAGCAAGGAAGTCAAAGAGGTGGAGGAGACAATTTGCAGGACCTAGGGAACAAAAGAAAGCAAAGATACACATTGGGAATCAACATCATGTAAGGGCTAAAGGTGTACCAGGGATGGTGAAGTTGAGGGGGCAGTCAGAAGGAAAAGTCTTTGGTAGCAATCCTAAAACTGAAAAAATATTAAAAGTGAACCCAACCAAGACTGATCCCTTCAGGAATGCCAGGATGACAGGAAAAGCAGAAGAAAGTTGCTCTCATCAAGAGCCAGGGAAGTCTCAAGAAACAAATGGTAAAGAGTTTCTACAGTGGAAAGATGGACTTGGATTCAATTTGCAGTACCTACAAGGCAGTTCACAACTGTCTAAAATTCCAGTTCCAGGGCACCTGACACCCTCGTAAAGACATACATGCAGGCAAAACACCAATGCACATAAAAAATTTGCTGAGCAGTAGTGGCACACACCTTTGATTTGCACACAGGAGGCAGAGGCAAGCTGATCTCTGAGTCTAGAGTAAGTTCCAATACAGCCAGAGTTACAGAGAGAAACCCTGCCTTTGAAGGAGGGCGTGAAAAAAAAGGTAGTCAAGTAAGGAGACACAATAAAATGTAGGTAAATGTTTCTACAATTAAGACAGCTTTACAGGTCTGGTGGGTCACAGCTACTTGGAAGGCTGAGGTAGGAAGATCAAACAGTGAGCTGAAGGACAACCTGAGCAACTCGGTGAGGCTGTCTCAAAAAGAAAACAGTAAACTAGGCAGTGGTGGTGCACGCCTTTAATCCCAGCACTCCAGACACAGAGGTAGGCGATCTCTGAGTTCTGGGGCCAGCTTGGTCTACAGAGCCAGAGCGACTTCCAGGACAGCTAGGACTGTTACACAGAAAAACCCTGTTTGGAAAGAAAAAGGAAAAAGAACAAAAAAAAAAAAAGAAAGAAAGAAAGAAAGAAAGGAAAGAAAAAAGGAGTAATAAAGAAAAGTGAAATAAAAGTAGAGGAAGTGGGCAAGATGGCTTAGTGGCTGAAGACACCTGCCACCATGCCTGATATTCTTAGTTTGATCTCAATAGAACCCATTCCTTGCACATGGCAAGTATGGCCATATAGGTATGTACACACAGAACAGACATAACTTTAAAAGACTGGGTAGCTCAATGGTAGAGAACCTGCCCACTAAGTCCAAGAACCTGAGTTCAATTCCCAAAGCAGCGGTAGGAGGGCAGGTCTAAGCTTCCCACCAATCTTATCCTCCTGTACAACACAGCCAAGCTGACATCAAAAGTCATGCCTAGCCTCAAATTCCTCAGGCATAAAAGACATGCCCACACACACACAAATAGGTATAACCAGTGTTGTGAGTCCTGGGACACTTCATACCTGCAGGCGATAAGGAAGGTTCTGGATTTGTTTATGTACTGAGGGTAAGAAGGAAGAAGATAAAAGCACTCAGGGGATGGAGGGACCTCTGGAGAACCCGAGGAAGCTAAGAACTTTCTCCCTAGAAAAACATATCTAATCACAAAGTTGCCAAATTTTCCCATACATCTTCAGACAGGTTCAGGGACCTGCCGTGCAATTTCACTATGAGCTAGGTAAGGTACAGTAGCTCACCCTATAAATTAAGCGTTTGGGAGGTGAAGAGAGAGGAACCTCAAGGTCATTCCTGACTACCAGTGAAATTGGAGGATAAGAAAGAAAAGGTGGGAAGGGGAGGCAAAGAGACGAAGAGAAAAACAGAAATACACTGAAATTTCACTATTTAAGGGCTAGCAAGATGGCTCAGTGAGTGAAGGTGCTTGCTAAGCCTAGCGATCCCTAGGGCCCACATGGAGAGAAGGAAAAAAATCGCACAGGCTGTCCTCTGAACTCTATACACACACACAAGAATGTCATGGCATATGAACATATGCATACACAAACACGCACACACACAATAAACAATTTTTTCTAAAAAAAATTTCAGTTTAAGAAACTATAATACCAAGTTTACTGGCATAATTTCAGTACTCAGAAGACTGAGGCAGGAGAATAAAAAGTTCAAGAACCTGGGATATATTAAGAAGAGACGCTGATGCCAAAAAAATACCCCTTTAAAGCTGGGTAGTAGTGGCACACATCTGGACTTGGGAGACAGAGGTAGGCAGATCTCTACAAGTTCAAGGCCAGGCTGGTCTACAGAGTGAGTTCTAGGTAGCCAGGGCTACAAAGAGAAACTCTGTCTTGAAAAACCACAAACAAAACCCTTTGAATAAAACCAAAGCAAACCACCACCACAAAACAAAAACAACCTATGCAGTACAATAGGTTGTATATCACTATATAAATTTCTGAGTTTTGCTCTATAATTTCCTAGGTATTATTTTCACCCAGCTATAGTCACTTTCACTGGGAAGAAAAATAAGAACTATTACCATTTCTCAGGACTAAAATATAGTCCAAGACAGAATAAACTCTGCAACTATTTTTCAAAGGGCACTTCTTCAGTGTGGAAAGCAGATCTGAGGAGTTCTATGACACATTCTGTTTGGGAGATGGCACAAAACAGCAAAAAGCAAGAAAAGGGTTTCCTAGCCGGGCAGTTGGGGCACACTCCTTTAATCCCAGCACTTGGGAGGCAGAGACAGGCAGATCTCTGTGAGTTGCAGGCCAGCCTGCTCTACAGGAAAAAAAAAAAAAAGGAAGGAAGGAAGGAAGGAAGGAGGAAGAAAGGTCGGTCTGATACTGCCCAAGCCTGGTAGAGATTTTCCGGGGTAACCACGACAAGGGGTGCAGCGGTTTTTTTCCAATCCAATCAGTGGAACAACTACTCCCCAGCAAGGACTCCCTCCATGGGGGTCTTCCATTCTGCAGGTGGCCAAGTATACATGATATATACGTCAGGACTCAAACACCCTCCTCATGAAGGGCCTTTTCTTTTGGTGCTAAAGACATCCAGCTAGGATAAGGTGCAGGGAGGGAGAACTCAGAGAAGAGCCTGGAGCTGGCAAGTTTAGAAGTCATAAATGGGGTTCAGGGTCCTTAGGACAAGCTTCACGGCTACAGAGGTGGTGGCTCAGGCCTTTAAATCCTAGCATTCAGGAGGCAGAGGCAGGCAAATCTCTTGTGAGTTTGAGGCCAGCCTGGTCTACAGAGCAAGTTCCTGGACAGCCAGGGCTACACAGAGAAACCCTGTTTGAAAAACCAAAAATAAGGCCGGGCGGTGGTGGCCCACGCCTTTAATCCCAGCACTCGGGAGGCAGAGACAGGTGGATCTTTGTGAGTTCGAGACCAGCCTGGTCTACAAGAGCTAGTTCCAGGACAGGCTCCAAAGCCACAGAGAAACCCTGTCTCAAAAAAAAAAAGAAAAAAAAGAAAAAGAAAAAGAAAAACCAAAAATAAACAAACAAATAAAAATCCTGGTGATGAAAAAGTGTGATGGTAGGGAGGGCAAAGTAGACTGAGCCACAGCCTGAAGTACCTGCAAAATGCACAGTGCCTGAGCTGACAGCAACTCTGCAAGGACTCAGAAGAACACGGCTGCTGGAAGCCTCGGCTCTGAATGTTGTCTGCCTAGTGAATATGAAAGGGGAAAGCCTGTGCTAATGAAAGCCTGGAGAGAATGTCTCTTGTTAACTGCTCCAGAAGTGCTATTCCCAGCTTGCCCCACGCAAAGGAGAAACTACCTGGCTACAAGACTAGGCCCCTTCCTAACAGCAGTCTCCCCCAGAAAGGGCAGCGCCTCAAAATGTGCTCTCCTGCCCAGAGACAAGCTGGTGTGGTGACTCAGAACTTGGGAGGCCGAGGCAGGAGAACTGCTCCAAGTTAGAGGCCGCCCTGGAGAGCAACAGCAAGCTGCTGTCTCAGGAACGAAAACAAACAGAACCGCTCAGAGACCCTGGGCCGCAGGAGCTAACAGGAACTCAACCCAGGACACCATCGGATACTAAGATGTTCTGATGCCATGGTAACCGTAAACTCTTGGCAGACCATGAGTCGAGGCATGAACGAATGTACCATGAACACGAGAGCTTTTCCCACACAGGGAGACCTGCCCGAGGGGCAGACGGGACAGACCTCCAGACCCAAATCTCTTGATTGTGCCCCGGGTTCATCCAACCAAGAAGCTGGAGACTCAGTACCACTCAGGGTGGGCATGCCTGGGAGCGGGCAGCAGGACCAGGAAACCCAACACTGAGCCCTGGTAAAGGAAACTGCGGACCGGCAGGCACAAGAAGACTCTAGGGAGCCCTTCTGCTCACTTCCTCAGGGTATGGGGGGGGGGGTTCCGATATTTTCGCTTGAACATCCTCATCGCACCGGGGAAAGGCGGGCAGCACTATAGACAAGCATCTGCCGCCCACAGGCCGCCGGAGCCGCAGGACACGGTGAGCCTCCAGGTCCCGATTCGGTGAACGTGTCTACCTGGCCGGCTGACCGCTCTCTCTCACACGGTGTGCTCGGCTAAAAGCAGCAGCACTTCAACTTTCTTCCCTGCTGTGCTGAACACGAGCCTTCGGGCGAATCTTCGCGGTCAACACACCCGAGCTTTGTTTTCCACGCAGAATTCTCCCCGGCTCCCTCCACTCAGGGAGAGGGGCTGCTGCGCTGCCGGCCGCCGAGGCCGAGAGCTCTCGCCCGCCGGGTTCCGGATGGCCCGCGCCTGCCGCGGCTCGCACCCCTTCCTGTCTCGGCTGCCCACGGTGGGCCAGCGCGCGGCGACCAGACAAAAGCTCGGGCCGTCGGCCCACGGGCCGCGGGCGTCCTCCAGCCCCGAGGACGACGGTCCTGGTGCAACTTCGACCGCGGGAGGCGGCGGGGCGCCGGTGCCGCGGGGCCCGCGGAGCCCCGCAAGCGCGTGGGCCGCGGGTTGCCGAGCCGAGGAGGGCGCGGCGCGCCCCGCAACTCACCCGCGGGGCCCGGGCCCGCGCCACCCGACGGCCAGGCCCGCAGGCCCACACTGTCCGCCGAGCCGCGTCCCGCCGCACACGCCCCCTGCCCGCGCCCGCCCCGGGCCCACCGGCCGCGGCCGCCAAACTTTCTCCTCAGCGCGGCGTCGCGGCCGCCTCAGCCGCCTCAGCGCGTCAGGCAGGAGCTCGCCGGGTCGCGCCGCGGGTCCCTCCCTCAGCCCCACCCCGGGCCGCCGACCTGGTCGGGCTCCGATTCATAGTCGTCGTCCTCGGCGCTCACGGACATGGCCATGGCTCATGGTGGGCCCAGACTCGAGCGCGCTGACATGGCTGGAGCGCCGCCGCCGCCCGCAGGGAGCAGGCTCGGCTCGCCCTGGCTAGCGCTCGGGCTCCCGCGCGGCGAGGGAGCCACAGCCGCCGCGCGCCTCGCACGCCCGCGCGGGAGGGGGCGGGGCGGGGCCGGTGCTCATGCATATGCATGAGGCGAGCCAGGAAGGGGCTGGCCCCCCGGGCGGGCGGGCCTATGGCGCGGCCGCGGCGCTCGGCCCGCACACAAAGGGAGCCCGGCCTGTGGTGACACGGGGGCGGGCCCGCGGAGGGCTGCCGCGGGCGCGTAACGCGGGGACTCGGGCTGCGTGGGGGCGTGCCCAGCGCCCCGCCCGGCCGGGTCCGTGCGCTGCGGGAAGCACAGAGGTGGCTCGCTGGGCGCCTCCGCCGCTGCTGCCACAGGAAATGCCCAGTCGGCCTGGGGTGGGGTCTTTTGTGTGGTCCGCAGGGGTGTCTCTGAGTCCCGGGTGCACCGGGTGCACCGGCCACCGGGGCCCGCCCTACGTGCGACGCCAGGCACGGGTCCCCCTGCAGCAGGATCTGCCCGCACTCGCTTGCAGATCGGGATCTGATGCCCGCGAGTCGCAGAAGCCCCCTACCCAGAGCCTGCAGGCCTGTCGGCCTCAGGAAGAGCTGGGGCCAGCTCCCTGGTCGCTGGAGGAGCCGCAGCCTAGACGCTGTCCTCTCTGCTCTTCCGTTTGCCTTTTCAGGTTGAAAGTCAGAGTCAGATCTGAGGTGGTGCAGGCTCCGGCCGCCTAAGAGCTGTCAAGAAAGAATGCCCCAGAATCGGCCGTGAGGTGGGCGCGCCACCCTCTTGGAGGGAACCACCACTCTAGTGCCAGGAACTGACCTCAGAGAGGTTACAGGTGCTATGGCAGTTCTCAGAGCTGTAATCCGACGAGACTGGCCGGGAAGATTGGCCAGTGAAGAATTCGTCCAACAAGGCAGAAAATCGTTCCCTCATTCCAACAGGAAGTCTACCGGCATTTATGTCAACAACCCTTCCTCTGAAAGATCCGTTAGTGACTTTTAGACCAGATGACCAATGTTATTACAGGCACCAAAATTACTGGAACACAAACCAGCACAGAGGACAGTGTGCCGCACACGCCACACACCTATCCAAGATGGCACCACGGACACCTGGACCCGCTGTCGTCCCATCTATAAAACAGGAAGGATTTACTGAGAGGCTTTCTCAAGAATATCCAATAGCAGCAGTCAGGTGACCAACATGTCATGGGCATCCAACTGCTAACTCTTATCTAGGCCAGAATATCCACAGGAGGGACTGGCAAGTTTGCTATGGCCTGGGCTTTCCATGAAGGCAGGATGTGTGGTGGAGACCTTATAAATTAAAACTCACGAGGCTTCTAGCGGAATCGGCAGGAGTAAGTAAGTGGGATGTCAGTTTCACTTTATGGATTTCAACAGTCTCCGAAATTTATACACCCACCGACACTACGGAAAAACTCCCAGCTGACTTGCTCTTTACTGAACACATCTTCACTTAGTTTCCTCTTCCGTTTTGCATTGTTCACAGTCCAAGGTTACAAAAAAAAAAAAAAACGCAAAAAAATGACCCCCACACACACTTCCCTCCACCTACAACGCTGCTCATGTTTGAGCTCTTAGGAGATGCTCCACCCAGGAAGAAGCTGGGTAAAAAAATTAGAAGAGTTTGGGGGAAGGATGCTAACTATAGGTCTGGGATGCATTTGTGTGGCAGGGTATGCTTGTCCAGGATGCACAGGCCCCACTTTTCATCCCCATCCTTCTCTGCCACTGCTCATACCTGCAAGGTCAGAGACATCCAAACTGCATAATACATCAGGAGTAGCCTAGAAATGGGATTTCCCCTCCTCACAAGTCTCCGTTGAGTCCATTTAATAGAACGGTCTTCGGGTTGATTTCCTATGAGGACTCTCAGTAAAATGACAGAGTACTTTTACCATGGCTCAACAAAGAGAAAGGGAAAGGGGGCTGACCACAGAGCTGCAGGACACACCAAAATCATTCCTTTCATCACACTGGTTCAGAGTCTGAAGGGCCCATGGCAGGGGAGGACATGGGAGCCGAGTGAGGGTTAGAGAATCCCTTATCTAAACTAACATCATCTGGAGAAAATCCCCACTTTTTTTTTTTCTTCCTGTGCTGAGCTTGCTAAGATCACAATCTCATCTAAGGCCACAGAATAGGCACTGTTGTTATCCCACAAGGCGTAGCTAAAGAAGCTGAGGTGAGATTCTGCTAGGAAGAGAAAGGATTTCATTCCAACTTGATGCTGGCCCAAGGAAGAAGATGCAAAAACCACAACGAACTGGTTTTCATTTGGCCAGTTTTGGTGGTCACATAATTCAGTTTAACACTCAGGAGGCAGAGGAGGATCTCTTGTGAGTTTGAGGCCAGCCCAGTCAGGACTACATAGTAAGGTCCTGTTTCAAACACAAACAAAAAGACTGCTTTGTCATGATCCAACTGACGGGCTGAGAAAAAACACTCTGACTAGATTTGTTTTGTTGTGAGATGAAGTCCTTTTTTACGTGACCTTGGCTGAAGCAAGCACTTACCCCAGGTTGGTCTCAAACTCACAACAATCCTGCTGCCTCAGCCTCTAAAGTTTGAGAATTCCAGGGTCATCAATGCAACCCAATCCTGCTAGATTTTTATAAATTGCGAACTCTGAGGTTACATGCAACACCGAGGAGGGCAGGTGTAGTCAACAAAGCCGTCCAGATGTCTGATCTTACCAGGGCAGACCAAAAATCGATTAACTTCTTTGCTGGGCTAGCTTCTAAACATAAGGACCTGCCAGCCACAATAAAAGCCTCTTAGGAGATCCTCTCCTGGTAGTTCAAGGTGCTTCTTCTATCTCTGTCAACCAAGCTTCCTTTCGCTAACTGGTGCCCTAATCCAACATCTGTTCTGTGTTGATAGGGTTCCAGACTGTATACTGTAGACATGATGACATCCCTTACCCAGCAGAATTGCTGCCTTAAATTGTATTGCTTCCACTGAGCTTCGGCTGGTCCTTACTTGACCCTGAAGAACTCAACACTCTCCTTGCTCCACATAGCCCAAACTGACTTCTGGTCTTTGAAAGCTCTCAAGGCTGATGACACCAAGCCACTTGATGCTTGCCCTGAGTCAGGAGGAGCCAGAGCTTTCAGCATGTCATGAGAAACAAACAAACAAACAAAAAACCTGGATGCCAAGTCCTCCCAGGTCACAGGAGCCACCCACTTTCTCTTTCTCTTTGGGTGTCACTGAATATCCTATCAGTACTTATCAGATCTTGAGACATCAGGAATGTTCCCTGGTTCTGCCCAGAATTAGTTAGACTCATCCTGGGTAGGGAAAAGGCAATGTGTTAAAATGAAAGGAGAAGAAACATCAAAAGGGGAGGCGGCCATAGATGAATGACAATATACCTACAACCTAGACTACAATGCAAAGGCAGGACCTGCACATCTAAGATTTGGAACTGTTTATAGAGCAAGCTGCAGAAATGTGTGTGTAGAATATATCATTTAAATTGAGCTTAGTGATATATGCCTAGAATCCCAGCCACTTGGAATGACAAACTCAAGGTCAGCCTTCAGTTCAGGGAAAACTTGAACAAATTAACAAAGAGCTCGTATCAAAAATTAAAGGTACATATCAACTGGACACTGTTGATCATGCTTTTACTCCTAGCACTGCAAGCAAAGGCAGGTGGACTTCTGTCAGTTTTACGTCAGCCTGGCCTACCTAACACTCTAGGCCAGCCAGAGCTCAATAGTGAGACTTGTCTCAAATAAAAAGAAATTAGAAATTAAAAAAAAATTATTAGAGCCAGGTGGTGGTGGCACACGCCTTTAATCCCAGCACTCAGGAGGCAGAGGTAGGCGGATCTCTGTGAGTTCAAGACCAGCCTGGTCTACAAGAGCTACTTCCAGGACAGGCTCCAAAGCCACAGAGAAACCCTGTCTCGAAAAACAACAAAAACAATGATTAGACTAGTAGAAGATGGAAGGAGAAGATGACAACTAATACCAACAGCCCCTCACCTGGGAGGCTGAGGAAGGAGGACTGAGAGCATTTCAGGCTATAGAAGCTATCTGGAGAGTTCTAGACCAGCCTGGGTTACATACGATCGTGTCCCAAGACACAACAGTAACAAAAACAGGGATGGTGATGGAATGTCACCTGGACTGTTCTCACAAGGCTCTGCACAGCCATCCTGTAGGTAGACATTTCAGAGATCATATAGCTTTTACTGCACAGTGCTCTTCTTATGGGCCCAGTATTTCATTTTACTGTATTTATGTGGCTTGGTTTGTACACGATAGCTAAGCACACACTCTATGAAGGAGCTCTACACTGGCCCCTCCAGGCTTATGTCTTTCTGTCTACTCCCAGCACTATACACCAAAGTCTCATCTCTTATTCATTCATTCATTTTGATTTTTCAAGACAGGGTTTCTTTAACAGTTCTTGCTTCCTTTTTTTTTTCCTTTTTTTCTTTATTGATATATATTGAGCTTTACATTTTTTTCTGCTCCCCTCCCTGCCTCTCCCCTCCCCCCTTCAACCCTCCCACAATGTCCCTATGCTCCCAATTTACTCAGGAGATCTTGTCTTTTTATACTATCACATGTAGATTAGGTCTATGTAAGTCTCTCTTAGTGTCCTCATTGTTGGCTAAGTTTTGGATGATTATGGTTTGTAGGCTGGCTTATGTTTAAAAACCACCTATGAGTGAGTACATGTGACAATTGTCTTTCAGTGTCTGGGTTACCTCACTCAAAATAATGTTTTCTAGTTCCATCAATTTTCCTGCAAAATTCAAGCTGTCATTATTTTTTTCTGCTGTGTAGTACTCCATTGTGTAAATGTACCACAACTTCTTTATCCATTCTTCGGTCGAGGGACATTTAGGTTGTTTCCAGGTTCTGGCTATGACAAACAAAGCTGCTAAGAACATAGTTGAGCACATGTCCTTGTGGCACAATTGAGCATCCTTTGGATATATACCTAAAAGTGGT
>JAQHUG010000116.1:1466395-1480417 GCA_028555095.1 Dicrostonyx torquatus
TCTTTTTATTTTTATTTTTTTTTAATTTTGGTTTTTGTTTCTTGAGACAGGGTTTCTCTGAAGCTTTGATATCTGTCCTGGAACTCGCTCTGTATACCAGGCTGGCCTCTCTCTACCTAACAGAGATCCACCTGCCTCTGCCTCCCAAGAGCTGGGGTTAAAGGTGTGTGGCCACCACTGCCTGACTGACAATGCACTCTTAATTTAGAATTGAAAACCATTTGGTCAGTGCACTTTTTTTTCTTTTTTTTGGTTTTTCGAGACAGGGTTTCTCTACAGTTTTGGAGCTTGCCCTGGAACTAGCTCTTGTAGACCAGGTTGGTCTCGAACTCACAAAGATCCGCCTGCCTCTACCTCCCGAGTGCTGTGATTAAAGACATGTGCCACCACCGCCCGGCTGGCAGTGTACTCTTAATTTAGGATTTTCTTCTCTGTTATGTTTGGAGTTTGATGTCAGAACAATATAGCTGATCTCTTTTTGGCTGTTGATAAAAACAAAACAAAACAAACAAAAAAACCTTGGCCAGATATGTCACTTCATACCTATAATCCTGATACTTGAGAGGGTGAGGCAATATTGCTACAAGATAGGACACGATCAAGCTACGTATAGACATATAGCCTGGACTATGGGGTAAGACTGTGCCCCCCCTAAAAAGAGAAAAGAAGAAGATATAGAAAAGGAAGGAAGAGGGGAAGGGAGAAGGGAGGAAGGGAGAGAGACTTCAGACCAGGAAAACCTCACTTTGGTCTCACTCCCACAGCCCTGTGTAGCCCCATAATCCCCATTAGTCCCATAACTCTACTGTATCCCATAATTCCACGCGATTAGATAGCTGATTTTCTATGCCATGATAACTTGATGACAGCCAGAAGAACATGAGATCACGGCAAGGGGGCATGGCCGCATGTAGTTAGTGGTTAGGGTGCTCTTCATTCACTTGGAGGCTGTTTGCAGAGGGTCATCTGATAAGGTCATCCCATGTACACCCTTGGTGCTCTCTGCCTACTTAGGCCAAACCCTTCACAGCCCTGCCACATGCTGGGTTTTATCCTGGCCGTTCAAAACCAAATTGAGGATGACAACTATGTGCCCATCTTCCCCTGCACCCGGAGACACAGCCCTCTTCCTGAGTTCTAGCTGAAATGGAGATGTTTCCAGGAGAGACAGCTTGCTAGGCAATCAGTGAATTACTTCACCCCAAAATTGTTGCTAATCAGTGTGTCCCCAAAATTCATGTGCATTTAGAGCCCCAGAATGTGACTCTGGGGATAGCTTCTAGACACTTAATTAAGTTGATGTAAGCTGCTGCTGGATTCATCTGGTGTGAATCCAATGACTGGTGTCACTCAGTGACAACAGAGAGGCGGAAAGCCATTGGCAATCAATCCTAACCACAGGCTGAGACAGGAGTGACACTAATTCTAAGTCAAGCTGTAGTCAGGCCTGCTAGCTGCCCTAGGAGAGGAGGAGCCAAGGATGACCACTGTCCTAGAGCCCGGGGCCTGGGTGTGGCTCTGCAAACACCTCGCTGCCAGACGTGCAATCCAGGCCCTGAAAGAGGCTGT
Source organism: Dicrostonyx torquatus (assembly GCA_028555095.1). Classification (NCBI taxonomy): domain Eukaryota; kingdom Metazoa; phylum Chordata; class Mammalia; order Rodentia; family Cricetidae; genus Dicrostonyx; species Dicrostonyx torquatus. The sequence goes on from JAQHUG010000116.1 coordinate 1,467,965, forward strand.
GCGGGCTCCTTAGCAACTGAGCCTCCAGTGCTCTGTGGCATCAGTCCTGGGAAACAAGAGCGGTGGGGAACGAGAAGGAAAAGATCATGGGACAAGAGAGGCTGGCCAAAGCCGGAGCTCACTGTTCCTCAAAGTCAGTCCACGCCACAGTCCCCTGCCATTGTGCTATTTGAACTCTTTCAAAACTATCAGCCTTTATTACATTTATTTACCTTGTAGGGGGCATGCACGGTCACAGTGCAAGGGCAGAGATCAGAGGATGCCTTTCGGGGGAAATCAGTCCTCTCCCTGCACTCAGTGGCTTCCAGGGATTTAACTCCTACTGTGAGGCTTGGCAGCAAGTGCCTTTACCCACTGAGCCATCTTGCCAGATCCCGTTTCAGTTTGTTATTTTAGATTTACATATTTATTAATTTTAGGTATTTCTCTGTGTGTCTGTAAGTTTATATGTACCATGTGCATGCAGGAGCCCAAAAGGGAAAGAAGGGAGAGTTCCAGGAGACTGTGAGCTACCATGTGAGTGCTGGGAACCAAATCCGGATCCTCTACAAGAGCAGTTAAGTACTCCTAACCACCGACCACCGATCTAGTACCCCATTTCAGTTTTTAAAAAAAAATTGTTTAAAATTTTTTTATTGTATTTATTGGTGGGGAGACATCCTTTTGTATACCTGTAGAAGTCAGAGGTCAGAGGCTAGGTCAATCAGTCAAGTCAATTCTCTCTCTCTCTCTCCCATACCTGTTCTAGGGATCGAATTCAGGTCATCAGACTTAGCCGAGCACTCTAGCTGGCCAAGGTTTTATTTTTCGGTTACATGTGCATTCCTGTCTGTGTGTGGTATGTGCGTATGAGGCCGAGAGAGGGTGCTGGCTCCTCTGGAGCTGCTCTTACAGGTGGTTGGTTCCTGCCACTCAACTCTGGTCCTTTGAGAAAGCAGGGAGAACTCAAAACTGTGGAGTCATTTTTAACCTCTTTTCTCTCTCTCTCTCTCTCTCTCTCTCCCCTTCTGCTCCTTTCCCTCCATAATCCACCTTAATAAATGCTTAACTTTAATATCTGTCTGGTTTCATGTTCCCGCCTTGGCCACCACTGCCGCTGCTGCCATTTGCCGCCATGCGGTCTCCCGCACAAGCTTCCGGGGACCCGCGCGTGGTCGCGTGCCACCCACGGGGACCCATAGCAGCTGCGGGGACCCCGATTATTAATTAAAACAACAATACTGCCCACATCAGTTTTTAGTCAAGTGCCTAAGTGCTTCAGGGTGACCAAGAGACATCAGAATCTGGTCCCCAGAAGGATCAAGCACATCATGTCTGTTATCTTCTGTTTTGTTTTTGACTTTTTGAGACAGCGTCTCACTACGTAGCTTTGGCTGGCCTAGAGCTCATTATAATAGACCTCTGCTTCCTGAGTGCCAGGAAGTATCTTTGTTTTACGTAGCACCAGAAAATAGAAAGCAGAATGATGTGCCCAGGGCCACATGGCAAGGAGTGGACTCAAAGATCTCCTGTATTCTGATTTCCAGAATCAGTGCACTTAAAAAGAAGTATTTCCAGGCAGCTGGCAGAGCGCCTTCACAACACACAGACAGCCCTGGGTTCAGTTCCCTGCCACCACATAAGCTGAGCTTGGTGGCACATGCCTGAATTCCCACACTTGGGAGGTAGAAGAAGGGCTAGAAGTTCAAAGTCCTCCTGGACTACAGAACAATTCTGAGGCTATCCTAGCCTGGGATATAGGAGGGTCTGTCTCAAAGATGAAAGTAAAACTAGAGACATCTCTGAAGACCACCAGCACCAGCTTTCTGGAGCTCTCCACAAGGTGGTGCTGAGGATGACTTTCTTAGCGATCTGCAACCTTCCCTAAGATCTAACGAATAAGACCGTCTTAAGCTAGAAGGCTAAAAAAACACCCAGCCAGGCAAGCCACAGCGGCCCTGTTCCTCAGCACCTGCACCTTTCCTCACAGCATTGGTGCTGGACTCTGCGCCCTCACCTTGATAGGCCTGATCACCAGAAACCAAACGCAGCCTCGGAGGTCAATGGAGAGATACAAGAAGAGAAAAATCTGGCCAGGAGCCAACACACTACACACAGACTCTAGAGAAGTAAAAGACATCGTGGAGAGTTTAACCTGCTTACAATATTTTGGGAACTCAGTACTATTGTTTTGTGATTGATAAAAATTTAAAAACTGGCCTGGCAATAGTGGTACACGCCTTTAATCCCAGGACTCAGGAGGCAGAGGCAGGCAGATTTCTGCGAGTTCGAGGCCAGCCTGGTCTAAAGAGTGAGTTCCAGGACAGCCGGGACTGTTACACAGAGAAACTCTGCCTTGAAAAACCAAAAAGAAGCCGCCCAGGATGTGTGATGCTCTGCATCCATCTGGTACCATAGGACAACAACATCAAATTAGTAAGTGAAGTGCACCTGGATTGGTGACTGTCATTCAATGGTTCCATATACTTGTGATAACAATAAAAGGAAACAGTATATGGTAACAGGTTACCTGACCTGAGCCCCAGTGTTTTACACACTCCGACCCCCCAGCTTTACCCCTGACTGCCTGAACCCCTGCAAGGCCACACAATGCTGCCTAGATAAACTACCAATTGCCCAAGAAGAAACGTGAGTTTGGTGTCTAACACCAGTAGACAGCAAGTTCCACTGCCCTCATCAGAGGCTGGAGCAGCAAGGGGAGAAGTCTTACAGCTTCATAACTGCAGTCTTGGTGATGCTACAGAAGCAGTTCTGTGCTTGGGATCCGCACACCAGAAGCGCCTACACAGTGGGATGCCCAGCAGGCACTCTGGCATCTCTCCTGGATCCTTATATCCCAGCTCTACCTGACCCTCAAGGTCCTACTTCCTAAGCAGATGCAGCTGAGATCATGGCAACCTCTCAACCTTAGGCTGCTGCGCGGTGACTATAGCCAGTGGCTATGAGGACGGTCACCGGCTCACATTCTAGGGAATCAACCCAGAATGGCAAGCTTTACCACCAGAGATAGAAGTCTGTCTCCCAAATCCAATAGAATGCTGTTGCAACACACACAAAACCTTCTTTGGGAGAGCCTTGAGATTCTAAAAAGTATCAACGAAGCTGCTGTCACTCACAGAGCAAGCCTCCACCCAGCTGCTAACAGTGATTCCAGATTCCATAACCCAGATAGGCTTGCCTAGCCAGAGTACCATCCCAGCACCTGGACCAACCCCTACATCCGACCCAGCCTTGGTCCCTGCCCACCTTTACACCTTCCAGGAGGGCCTGGGGGTCCTCGATGCCCTCAGGGACACACTTCTTATTCTCCGGAAGCGACTCTAGTTTTTCCACCAAGGCTTTTAGGCCCTTCAGTTCAAATTCGGTAAGGTGGGTCCACTTGGCAGAGAGCTCGGTGGAAGGGGAGCCTGTAGGAGTCTTGGGGTAGTCTATGGGCATCGTTGCGGACTTGACGCTTTCCTCGGACTCATTCGACAAAGTCCTCTTGAGGAATCGCATGGCAGGGGCTTTGGGCTTCTTCCCTGTGTGCTCCTGTTCCTCGGAGGGGGTGCTGGTGGGGGAGGCGGGGCCATCGGTGAGTGACTTGGGTGTTTTATCTGCACCGTCCCTTTCCTCCTCCTCCTCCTCCTCTTGGGGCTGCTGCTCACAGGACTCCTCCTCCATGTCCAACCAGGAATCAGATGAGAAGTCGTCTACACTGCCTTTCCTTGGGGCATCTGTGGGAAGATCGTGAGATACAATGATGGTCACTTAACCCCGGCTGGAAGCTCTGTGGATTCCACTCACCCTTACTGTAGAGAGCAAGGGTCTAGTCCAGGTCTCCTGGCCTGTAGGAGGGCAGCAGTCAGTCATCCGCAGGTTCAAACCCCAGCTCTGCTTTTCCTTGTCCTCTGCACCCACACAGGGTGCTTTACCACAGATAATATGCCTGGCACATTATCATATGCATACAGGTCACTCAATGGCAAGGATAAAAAGACAGACCAGTGGTTAAGTACACTCACTGCTCTTGCAGGGGACCTGTGGTTCCCATCACATGGCAGCTCACAGCCGCCTGTCACTCCAGTTCCAGAGGGTCTGATGCCCTCTTCTGGACTTGACAGCAGTATCCATACATGCACATACACATACTCTTAAAGTAAATAAACGTTAAGAAAATAGTCAAGTGCTGGCAAGAAGGTTTAGTGGGTAAAGGCATTTGTTGCCAAGCCCGACAACCTAAGCTGAATCCCTGGCACCTACATAGCAGTAGAGAAAACAGACCCCTCAAAGGCAACCTTGAGCCTGCGCGCGCGCGCGCGCACACATACACACACAAAGTGGGGGGGGGGGAAGAGGAAGGGAGAAAGGCAGACTAAATAAATGTAATTTTTAAAAACATTTCAATGTTTATTTTATTTTATGTGCATTTGGATTTTGCCTCTATATGTTTGTGTGAAGGTATTGGATCCCTTGGAATTGGAGCTATAGGCAGGTTTGAACTGCCATATGGGTGCTGGGAATTGAACTGGTATCCTTCGGAAGAGCAGCCAGTGTTCTTACCAGTTAAGCCATCTATCCAGCCCCAACAGATGTAATTTTTTAAGCTTTGAAAGAAAATTAGTAAAAAAAGATCAGTCCAAAATGCCACGCATTATAGGATTCTATTCATATAAAATATTACCAAGGTGGGGGAATTTCTAGACAAAGTAGACTGGTGACAGTTGAGAGCTGGGGAGTGGGCAGAGATAAGGAGATGAGATGTGGCCAGGTGTGGTGGCATGTGCCTTTAATCCCAGGGAGGCAGGTTCAAGATCAAGCCCAGCCTGGTCTACATAATAAGACTGTGTCTCAAAAACCACAAAAATAAAAATATCAAAATAAAAGTATAGAGCCTGGGCTGGAGAGATGGCTCAGAGGTTAAGAGCACTGACTGCTCTTCCAAAGGTCCTGAGTTCAAATCCCAGCAACCACATGGTGGCTCACAACCATCTGTAATGAGATCTGGTGCCCTCTTCTGGCCTGCAAGCGTACATGGAAGGAATGTTGTACACATAATACATAAATAAATCTTTAAAAAAAAAGTATAGAGCCTATGGAAACACTTCTTCTGGAAACAGACATGGCCAGGGCCGATGGCTATGCACACCTGGGATAGACAAAAGAGCCCCCAAGTGACTCCCTGGGATGTCAGCCCTGGGTTCAGTTCCCAGCTCAGTACCAACCAGCAATACACCTGAAACTCCTACACTGGAGAAATGGGGCAGGAAGACTAAGAGTTTGACGCTAGCATGACTACACAGAAAGTTATTTCTAGACCAGCCTGGACTACATGGCAAGGCTCTATCTCAAAACAACAATAACCAAACCAAACCAAAAACAAAACACACACACACACACGAAGAAAAAAAAAAAACACTTCCATTGTCCATGCCCAAAACCCCTAAATACCACAAAAGGCACAAAAGACAAGACCAAGGGAAAGAAGGGGGAGAAGAGACATGAATTAGAGACTGCAAAAGAACTGCACACGCTGTGAACGTGAGGTTTGTGTCCTGGGATAGTACCGGACATCAGTTCATCTTCCCACAAACTGCCACACACAGGGAAGAAGATGTGGTTCTCACAAGCTGACCAGGGTTCCCTCTAGCCAGCAGCAGGTGAGGACACTGAAGCGGAGAGCCCGAGCTTTCCTCCATCACTGGTCCCCTTCACCCTCACACCTGTGTTGCCAGCCCTGGCTACCCTCCCTTCTGGGTAAACTTGGTCTCGATTATGGGAACTAGCTGTGTAACATAGGTCTGCTCCTCTGGGGACAAAAACCACATCTCAGGGTATTGTAAGAAAAGTCATATAACTGTAGAGGGACCAAAAGAGCCTGGGTTCTTTGTTCTGATGGATGGTCCTGCACGCATGCACAGTCATGGGAGGGCGTGACAACTGTGTTTCTTCTGAGGATCCCAAGTGCCTTTTCTTGGCTTCTGTGTTCCAAATAGGAGGCTCACAAGCAGGGCTATTTCCTAAGAGGCTTGCTGTCCAGCATTCTGGCTTCAGAGAATCCCAGGAGACCCAGGCCAGTCCGCAGTATCCATGACGGGCCAGCCAGTCAGCTCTGAAGGCGGCAAGCTGCTTTACTCACCAATAAGCATTAATTCTCTCTGGTATTCCTGAGTGAGGTAGGAGCGCTGGGTCACACAGTACACGTATCTCTCCAGGACATACCAGCACATTTCATAGTAGAAGGGGTAACGGAACTTGGGCTGAACCTGAAAGCAAAGAGCAGGCGGGTCAGAGGTCAGTTTCCAAGAATAAAGGGGAAGACACATGGCAGGCAGTTGGTTCCCTGAAGTAGAGCTTATCATCTTAGCAAGAGCATAGGTGGCAAAAGGGAAAAATGGGAGGTATCACTGGCGGGGAAGCAAGAGGGAGGCCTGAAGTGGTAGGTGCCAGCAGCATGCATTGATGAGGCGGAGAGAGGCCTATGGAAGCATCAATTTTTAGACCCTAAACTACCCCATCCTAGAAGGTGAACAGGGCCCACTGCGTGAGGAAAAAGTTCTTCCCTGCCAGCTGCCAGCACTGTGAATACCTACAAACAGAACCCCCTGCCTGATCCCCTACAACAGACATGGGCTCCTCATTCTAGAATATTCTCGCATGGGTTCTGTTGTTTCTCCCCACCATGGAAAACTAACGTCCACTCCCAGTCCTTATCCCTCAGCCGGCAAGCTGCTATACAGCCCCTGAATTCTGGGAGGAAAGCTAGGACCGGAGGGACGCTGGGAACTGTGGTGTAGTCTCACCTGCCTCCCAAGGGTAGGGCCCTTAGGAGCATCCAGTGTCCTGCTCCTCACATCCACCTTCAATACCTGCTTGTGTTTTCCACTAAGGACTCTAAGGAACACAATTTCCCAATGTGACAAGGTGACACATCACTGGGGTCTGGTGGCAGGGTATCAGTGGAGAGCCCTCTTGGCTGTTTCTTACTATAAAATGTGTGGCCTACAAGGGAATTCTGATGGGTAATGTGGTACAGGGTCTATGCAGAGAAACTGGCAATGAAAGAAAGAAAGGAATAACACCATTATCGATGACCTCAGCATGGAGGAACCTTCCAGAAGCTACAACCTGAACGAATGGACGTGGAAGCAGTAAGGTGACTTTACCTACCATTGTGGGGTGCTCTCTTCCTCCAAGCACTGCACAGTGGGTCTTACACAACCCCCACACGCTCATCTTTCCCTGTATCTAAGGGTGCATCTGTGAAGGTCACCTCACCTCTCTCATCCTTCAGCAAGCAGCCCTTAGCCCCACGTGCCCTTTCTGTGCGGACAAGACACAACCAAGTTTGAGCAGACTCAAGTCCTCCATCACCTAAGACGTATTTATCTCGTATTCTCTAAGCACCATACTGAAAAGGACCTCCCCGCCTCTGCCTCAGCTCTCAAGCCCTCCTCCACCTGGAAGCCAGGTCCACTTCACCTCCCTGCCTCTGGTGGATGACGTGTTTAGGGATGAGATTATGATTCGCTGCATGCTTTTCAGCTCCTCTGGGAGATGCATGAAGTTGGGAGCAGAATCAAGTGTTTTCCTTGGCTCCAGCTACTTTCAAAGTCCAGTTTCACTGCTGGGATGTTGAGATGCCTTTTTTGTCAACATCATCAGGGCCCCTGGGCAGGAGAGGGGCTCTTGAGCTTGAAGCAGACCTTGACCCCCTATGATGAAAGGTTTGAGGGGAGGGGCTCAGCCCCATTATGATTCCAGAGACTGGACCAAAATATTCTGAAACAAATTGCCAATCCCTAAATCGCAAGCTGAGGAAAACAGACACCCATGTTCGGAACTCCCAACAGTGGACTTGATGGAGCGAACTTGGAGCTTTTGACTTTTCAAAATTTTTACACTATCCACACCACTATGCGGTTGATGGGCAGTGTGACTCCAGAGAATCCTTCTAGATTAGGGAGAAAATGAGAGGAGGGGGCTGTATTTCAAGAGAGGACGGCAAATCTCCCCCTCTTTGTTGCTGAACCCAAGGGAAACCAGCTGGGTGAAAACAAATACGGATGAAGGAATTCAACTCGGTTTGGTCTTTTTTTGTTTGTTTGTTTGTTTGGTTTTGGGTTTTTTTTTTGGGGGGGGATAATTTTTTTTTTCCAAGAGAGAACTGCAGAAAAAAATATTTGCAAAACTTGACTTACAACAGGTTGTTGCCTTCTACCCTCCGCCTTCAGAAGGTTCCAGCCACATGCCTGGGAACATTAAACACACGATTGCTCAATATTATTTGGTGACAAACTTGGAGCCTCACCAAACTGAGTTGTTAACCAACCTCTGTCCAATACAAAGGGCAAGGCCCCGCGTCCTGCCTAGAGGACAGCTCAGCAATGGATCTCAGGTCCAACTGGACTTCTAAAGGCCAAGCCCATCCTCAGGGGCCTGAGTCATCCAAGAATTGAGTGAATGCTGGAGGAAGTTGAGGCGCTCTCTCTGCACCTAGGGCCCAGGTCTTGAGAAATTAAAATGCGAGGGTGGACGGAAGTATCTTAAATTTTGTTTTTCTCCTGGAAAAAAAAATATCAATGGGGAAAAAATAAAAATTCAATGGTAGGAGGGAGGGAGAGGAAAGGTAAATAGTTTGCGGTTTCCAAACAGAGTCACTGGCTGAAAAGGGAGGGAACATGAGGGATGCCGGCATTACCTTTTCAGGGGAGGCTGTTTTCACTAGAGTCATTCAGGGAAAAAAAAGATAAGCATAAGAAAGACAGCAGTTTGATGAGTGGTCATCTGGATCACCCTTCCTGCCCTCAGAGCTAACTGGAGCTGTGACGGAATTAAGAAGCTTGCAGCACGGTAGTCCATTCTGCTCTAGCTTTCCCAGTCCTGTGATCTTCAGAGCGGGACAACCTCAGAAGGAACTGGTCCTCTATCAGCCCGTAGAGGCCTAGACCTGTCTGCACTGCCTTACGGGGGCCAAGTGGCACCTAGTATCTAGCACAGAAAAATGAAATTATTTTCCAAATGTGGGAGAATCTTAGGATTTTAGGGCTAGACAGCCCATCCGACCCCCACCTAGCGCCACCCAGGCAGACTCCTTTTCTAAAGTCAAACCCACACTTAGGGGTGGGGGGGCTCCTGCACTGGGCTTCCTCTGACCAACCACCAGCATTTGTTCCCAAGCGAAGCCATGTTTTAGAACACTCTGGGAAAAACTATTTTTAAATGGCCATAACCTTCTTCAAGGAGCTGACACAGATGGAAGGAACGGAGCTTTGTCAGGCTGACAAGTAGCCCCGACATTTTATCTGTCTCCTAGGACCCTTTCTAGGGCCTTCTGTCTGCTTTGGCTCCTAAGACAGAAACAATTGGACCTTATAGCCAAGCCCCTCTCCAAAGACCAGAAATCAAAGCAGATTAAAAGGCCTGCTGTTGCTTCCAGCTCAGCCTGTCCCCCTCCCCCGCCCCCCACAGCCAGATGGGTGCCCCCTCAGAGACTAAGGACAAGTGGCCCTGGGGAAGGGAGCTGACATGCATCTTGCCGTGATGAGGTGCTTCAACAGAATGATGCCATGGTGGTAGGAGTAGGGGGGTCATTACCCTGACTCCTGCCTTGAGTGACACCAGTTGGGGGGAGGAACTGGCTCCTAGGGGCAATAACATGGGCAATGGGGGGCAGGTGTTCTGAGATGGACAATCAGATTCCCTTGGGGAGGGGACAGCTACCCAGCAAGGTACCAGAGAAACTGAGAAATCCCAGTCTGACTGTGGCTTTCAGGAACTGCCTGCAAAGTCTGGGCCTGACTTCTCCTTTGGAGTACCAGCCTTCCATTCACAGCGGCTGGTCACTGCTCACAACAAATGGCCTGTGTTTCAGGCCAAAGAACCATAGGCCAGAGTATAGACATCACTTGACTCGGACTGAAAAGTGACCATCTGGGCCCAGACAGTGCCTTTCCCGTGGACAGCACAGAGGACACACACCTTTCAAGAAAGGCAGAAGAGACTATGAATCTGCAGAGGACTGTGGCCCAGGATGGCGTGGAAGTGGGCATCGCAAGTCAGGAAATCTACAAACTGGACACCCACACCCTAGGCCCCCTCAACTACCCGCCTCACTTTATCCCATGAAAATGAGACCTAAAAGCAAGACTGGAGAGATACATTCTGATCAGAGCAGCTGGAAGTATTTCTCCAGAGTCCAAGCTCACCATTTTTTTTTTTTTTTTTTTTTGGTTTTTCGAGACAGGGTTTCTCTGTAGCTTTGGAGCCTGTCCTGGAACTAGCTCTTGTAGACCAGGCTGGTCTCGAACTCACAAAGATCCGCCTGTCTCTGCCTCCCGAGTGCTGGGATTAAAGGTGTGCGCCACCACTACCCGGCAATTTTCTTCTTGGTTTTTCAAGACAGGGTTTCTCAGTAGCTATGTAGCCAGTCATGGAACTCACTCTGTAGAACAGGCTGGCCTCAAACTCACACAGATCCACCTGCCTCTGCCTCTGCTTCCCAGTGCTGGGATTCAAGGTGTGCGTCACCACCACCTGGCTGTTCATCAATACTCCTTTGGGGTCTAAAAGTCACATCTTGAAGCAAATCCCAAGTAGAAATGTCATGTATTCTGTGTACACAATGGAGTTTTACTCAGGCATGAGATGCGCTGCCATGTGCTACAACACGGATGTACCTTGAAAAGCTTTATCATCTGAGCGAAAAAGTTCAGATATAACAGGCATGTACTACATGATTCCGTTTGTAACAAATGTCTAAAACAGGCAAACTCATAGAGACTGAAAGTAGATTAGAGGCCTCCAGGTTGGAGAAAGAGGGAATAAGAAAAGCTTGCTAATAGGTACAGGGCTTTCTGGGATGTATGTGAAAATGTGCTGGAGTTAGTGGTGATGGCTCCATATGGTGAATTTCATGGTATGTGAGTTATATCTCAATTCAAAGAAATATTTAAACAGCCACATTAAAAACAGAGGAGTAAAAGAGGAGGGAGAATATGAAATAGGCCCTTTTCATCTCTTTATTAAGTATACAGTGTTCTGTCTGTATGTATGCGTGCAGGCCAGAAGAGGGCACCAGAGCTCATTACAGATGGTTGAGAGCCACAGTCACCTCTGAACCTGCTTCAAGTGCCTGGGTACATGTGATCAAGCCACAGCGCGGAAGGAAGGTGGCCAAGTCCCAGCCATGGACATTCAGCGAAAACAAACTCCAGGAACAAAAGGTACACATGATCCTTATCTTGGGAAATTTGATAACTGAGAAAGCATGGCCCAAGTGGTCACAGGGAAGCCTCACCCCAGACAGCTTTCAGGGGGATTCAAGCTCAGCAGCCAGACTAGAAACAGCAGCTCCTTTCCATCAGACTTCAGTTTCCCAGGTGAACACTTAGGAGAGATAGGACCCTGGACCAGCCTCCCCAGCCCCTGCAAACTTCAGAACAAGAACAACAAAAGATCCATAAACCTTTCTACACAGGCAAAGAAAAAAAAAGCCTGGGTCCCTCCCACCTCCTGCTCTCCCAAGACAAATACACACATTTGCTCAGGTAGAGTTTCCACAAAGTTTTCTGTTTGTTTTTTGTTTTATTTTTAATGATAAAATGTAGCTCAGCTTGATCCCACACTATGTAGCCCTGGCTACCCTTGACCTTTGGATCCTGCCTCCACTTCCCAAGAGCTGAGATTTTAGGAGTGCACAATGAAGCCCGACTTCCCCACAGAGGATTCTGTCTGCCTACTGCCTGGCGATGGACAGAAACTCCAGGGATTTAGGGAGGGGCTCTGCTGGAGAATCGCATGGCTCCCTCCAGAACTGGAACCAAGGCCCCAGCTTGAGACGGAGCATAAGTCGGGGCACTAGAGTGGAACTGAGAAAGGCCAGCAAAACCCCGGGGGCAAAGGGCGCCTTCTTACCCGGGTTCTGTCCTCAATCTCGTAGATCCGCAGCTGCATGGGCACGTTGAAGCTGTGCAGGATGTTCCCGCCGAACACCAGAGAGTCCACAGGGGTGTATACCGCATGGATCCAACCTGGGCAGGGAGGGTAGAGGGAGCACCACTGTGTAAGGACATGTGATGCCTGGCATTTCAGACACCAAAGCTCCTGGGCAGCCAGGGGGACTCAGCCCACAGCTCCTAGAGACCTCAGTTAATTCAAGTCTGGGAAGCTGCAGGCAAGTGCCCGTCTTGAAGACGTTGATGCACACCTACCTCCCGGGACTTGAGGTAGGAACTCAAGACAGGAACAGAATGCCCTGGTCCCTGCATCCATGCTGAGCCCCCTCAGCCTTTCCCTAGTTATTCCTTTGAATACTGATCCCTGGAGGGGTCATAAGGGACAGTTCAGTGACCACAGAACCCAGACACTTTTTCTGCAGAACACATTGTGCTGGCATGGAATCTTCCAAGGGCCATGTCTAAGTTATCTCCTTAATCACGGGCTGCTTCTACCCCATCTCAGCCTTTTTTTTTT
>JAQHUG010000116.1:1485414-1499082 GCA_028555095.1 Dicrostonyx torquatus
CTGGAGGAAGGTTGTTTCCTAATTCTCTAAGAAATCTCCACACTGACATCCAAAGGGGTTGTACCAGCTTGCATTCCCACCGGCAATTGCAGAAGTGTTCCCAAGGGATGGATCTTACTCCAAGGCAAGGACAGGGACTTAAGATCAGCCTAAGTCTCTGAACTGCAGAATACTTCTCAGACATTTCCAACCTTCAGGTATTCCTAACAGGTTCCCCACACTGGGGCCACCAACATGACTGCCACCTGGCTGGACATGCACCCAAGAGGGAGGGACTATATCGCATATCCTCTCAGGCCTTCCCTCCCTGCCTGCAATCAGCCTGGCTCCAAGAACATTTGCTGAGTGCTTTAATCACGAAATGTGGGAGGTGAGTTAGAGGAGCATGAGTTCAAAACCACCCTCCACTGTAACAAGTCTGAAGTTAGCCTGGACCACATGAAATGCTTGCACATAAACCAACCAACCAACCATATGAAGATATTTTCTTGTTGAGCTGTTTGTTGATTGGGTTTGTGTTTGGTTTGGTTTGGTTAAGGGAGAAAGTAAGTTTCCCAAAGTCACATGGTCAGGAAGGGAGAACAGAATACAAGCCAGGTGAGTACCTGGGTACCTAAACCTGACCCAGAAACTTATCAATTGAGAAACAGACCTTTGGTCAGGTATCTTTATTTTTGGTAAAAAGGGCATAAGGGAAAGAGGGGCTCGAGTTTTCCCTTATACATTGACAATAAAAACAAATAGTAGACATAGAATGTTTCCTGCTCAGAATTATTACTCATAACTCACCTGGACTACTGTAGCCAGAGTGGGAGGCCAAGGCCACAAACACGGTCAGTGATGTGGGAGTGTTCTTCTGTATTTTGTATTACTCTTATTGGTTGAATAAAGAGCTGCCTGGCTTATAAGATAGGTCAGGCCTTAGGTGGGCGGAGTAGACAGAAGTTCTGAGGAGAAGAAGGAAAGTGAGCCAGACGCCATGAGGCTCCCGTCACAAATGGAAGTACCTTGTGGTGACATACAGACTTTTATAATGGGTTAGTTTAGATGTGAGGGCTAGCCAAGAAAAGGGTGGTGATAATGAGCCAGGCAGAATTTAAATGAATCCAGTTTGTCATGTGGTTATTTTGGGTGCAGGCGGCCAGTGGCTGAGCGGGCCAGCGGCTGACAGCTGGGGAACACAACACGCACCTCTCCCCTAATTACAACAGGTCAGGACATCAGAAAAAGAGATGTCCCTTGGCTCATCCTGATACAGCCCCTGACTTCCTATTGCTTGACATTTATGCTTGCCTCTAATGACCAGAGTGAATCCAGCAGTCTCCTACCTAGCTGCTCCTGGCACTCTGACCCTCTGCTACTATTTCCTCTGCCTCCATCATGGCCAGCAGATCCACAGGATAAACCCAGCAAGCCCCCTTTTCTGGGTCTTCCCACTTCTCAGTTCTCTTCAATGATCTTCCTCTTGATGGGAATTTTCTTGGCCTGTCCAGGGATAGAGACTGAAGAGCCACCAGTGCTGAACTTACATAGCTCCTCTGTCCTCAGACACAGGAAGGAAAGTGATACACACTGAACCACTCTAACCCAGCCTCCTATGAACTTTCAAAGAACTGGAGACCTACTGGGAGACTGAGGCGGACAGTTAGCACTTAAGGCAGCAGAAAACATGTCCAAGCTTACCAGGGTGGGTGAATGTGTTACAGTGCATTTGGCAGAGTACTTAGCCAGTGTATGTGAGGCCCTGGGTCGTAGATCAATAGACAGACAGACAGACAAATTCACTGGAGGCTGGTCATTGTGGTATATGCCTGTGGTTCTAACATTTGGAAGGCAGAGACAAGAGGACCATGACATCTAGCCCATCCTGTGTTACATATCAAATCCGTCTCAAGCTTGGTCCGGTCCCACATGCCTATGATCCTAGGACTTCAGAAGTAGAGGCAGAAGGAGCAGGACTTGAAGATCTTTCTCGGCTACATAGTGAAACCAAAGCCAACCTAGGTTATGTGGGATCCTGCCTCAAACAACCCCCCCGCATCCCAACACACAAAAAAAGCTGACTAAAAACGGGGGGGGGGGAGAAAGGAATTAAAATTTATGGTCATCACCATGGAAATGAAAACCTAAGTCAGAGGTGAACTAGAACTAGATTCTCTAACACAAAAACACTCCTAAACGAGAAGACTTAAAGCCTCCTGGATTCCCTCAAGGCTCTCTCCATGCAAAACACAAGCAGACTACCATACAACTAAAATGTGTGTATCTGTGGATCAAAGGGTTTAGATGCTAGAGACTTTCCAGGTCCCAAGAGAACCTAAAGTATTCACTTAGGTCCCTGAAACTTAAAATCCAAATCTTGGGGCCAGCAAGATGGCTCAGGGGGTAAGGGTACTTGCCACCAAGCCTGAGAATCTAAGTTTGGTGCCTAGGACCACATGGTAGAAGGAGAGAATCAACTCCCTCAAGCTATCCTATGACCTCCAAACTCTAGCCGCTACCCCAGCACACACACACGAAACAAATACAGAAATAAAATATAATTTTTATCTGTTAATGTTGCCTGGTAGCAACAAAGTAGGAAAAATAAAGACAGAGGTAGATTTTTCAGACTCAAAAAACTGTTTGCAGGGCAGTGGTGGTGCACGCCTTTAATCCCTGCACTCAAGAGGCAGAGACAGGCGGATCTCTGTGAGCTTGAGGCCAGCCTGGTCTACAGAGTGAGTTACTGGACAGCCAGGACTACACAGAGAAACCCTGTCTTGAAAAAACAAAACCAAAACAACAACAACAAAAAAAAACAAACAAACAAACCTACCAAGTTTAAAGCACCACCACTCTTTCTTTAAAATATATTCCTATAGGCCCTGCTCACCACATGTGACACTGCTTCTATGCATTCAACCCATAGTGTCACACTGTATTAGATCTTATTTCTGATTAGACACTGGTTTTGATACCCACAAGGCATATTAGAACCAGCCTCCTTAACCTGGTCATTGCCAATCCAGTGTATCTTTCTTAGATACTCCTATCACAACCGTTTCCTTCCACTCTTCTGGTTGACATATCTTCCAAAGTCTAATTACCAAGAAATATACAAGCTCCCATGTGTGGACTTGACACTCCCCCCCAACATGATTCCTAGGTCACTGGCTACCTCTGTTAGTTAACTAGGTCTATAGCTAAAAGCCCTCTCTCGTCTGTTTCTACAAAACTGGAGGAAGGAGGTCTGAACTCACTAAGTCCATACAACTTGACCCATTTTTAAGGAGAGAACACTGAGGCATCAGAGCAAAAGTGCCAACTAAGAGGGCTCATAACCCTCTCCTAGAGCTTGCATTCACGTCTGTGGGGCGCTCATCTTCAGTCCCTAAGGGGCCTGTCATCTTCACACAGAAATCTTTAGACTAATGGTTCCCAACCTTCCTAAAGCTGTGACCCCTTGTGGTGACCACAACCATAAAATTATTTTTGTTACTTCATAATGGTAATTTTGCTACTGTTATGAACCATAACGTGAATATCTGACATTACAATATTTGATATGCAGGATATCTGATATGTGACCCCTATGAAAGGGTCATTTGACCCCCCAAAGGGGTTGTTACCACAGTCTGAAAACCACTGTTCTAGAGGAAGACCCAAGATAGACATTCAAATGTCCCCAGAGAAAGGACTGGAGACTTCTCTAAGGGCCGCGGAAGGGCGACCCACAGGTATGACAACTCAGGTTCTGTTTTCTCTGTACCACCAGACCTACTCGCAGGGTTACCCATGGCTCACCTAATCCGAAAGCCCACAGAAGCCCTCACTTGGCCTCCAACCCTGACTGAATCCACAGGGAGGCAGGAGGCTGCTCCAAATGTTGGGGGAGTCAGGGTTGACCACCCCAAGACTACAACAGGAACCTACCAGAAGGGATGAAAAATGTGTAGCCTTGTTTCAGCTCAATTCTTTGGCATCGTTCCACACGGTCTCCCAGAAAGATGTCGCTCTGTTTGCCCGACAGCACCCACTCCTCATACAGGGCCAAGTTGTGCAGGGTTGGAGGGATCAGCCAGAAGATCTTGAGAGGGAAATGAGGCAGTTAGGCTGAAGTCTCTGATTTCTTCCAGACTCTGAACAAACCCCCAAAAGCCCCACCTACTTGGGGAGGGACAAGAAGGGTGGCAAAT
Organism: Dicrostonyx torquatus; assembly: GCA_028555095.1. Lineage (NCBI taxonomy): Eukaryota > Metazoa > Chordata > Mammalia > Rodentia > Cricetidae > Dicrostonyx > Dicrostonyx torquatus. The sequence goes on from JAQHUG010000116.1 coordinate 1,489,593, forward strand.
CCATCTGTCTGGACTCCCCAAGCAGGGAGGGAGGGCTCTGGCTGCCTTTGGGGTATCCCCATTCCTGCTGAAACACCAAGGCAGGAATGCTTCCTGTGCTGGGTGGAACAATTTCTCTCCTGAGCCACAAGCTTGTCTGGGAGGTAGCGAGAGAAGGTGAAGGGAATTTCCTAAGATGTATGATAAAATGGCCCCAATAAATAAACTCCGCCTGTGCTCACTTGGAGTTGGAGGAGGAACAACTGGAATCAAGTGGGCTGACTTCCTCCCAGAGTCTTTTCTAACACTGTTGTTTAAAATGGATGTCCATGAAGACCCAGATGAGCCAGGCACTCACGGCATCCTTAAGAAACACCTGCACCATCTACATCCATGCAGGGATGCTGCCCACAAAAGTAGACTTAGCAGAGGCAGCCTGAATATATACCCCACTACTTCATTTTCAGAGCGATGTCTATCCATGGTGCTCAGGCAGTGACTGCCACCTCTACTCTGAAGTTAAAAAGCCCAGAGACAAAGTCGAGGACTTTCATGCTAGAGGTTCTTAGGAGGTGCAAACCAGCCTCAAGTACTTACAAAAGCTGCAGGTACTCACCTTCCCACCACGGAAAACATGGTACCATACAGAGGTTCCTCCGAAGTCAATGTGGAAGTCAGTGAAACAGCCCTTCACACTCATCAGACAGTACCTGCAGCACAGAAGCAGGAGTGGGGGCAGAAAGCACAAGTCAACCCCAAATCACAGGGCGAGCAAACCCTTCAGAGCCACCTGACCCGATGCCCTTTTATAAAGGTTGCAGATGGGGAATTTTCTCTTCTTATTTTAAAAATTGAAATCTAAGTGGAGTTTCCCTCCTGGGGGATGCCCCTGGGATCAGGTGACAAATCTCAAGCGTGGGTCACCAGTGCACCCCAGAGCTCAGAGACAGCGTCTTGGTTTTCAAGTTCCCAAGAGAACTGGCAACCCACATGCCACTATCAGTTTCGACCCCTAACTTCCCCCCCGCCCCCCGCCACCCAGCCCAAATCTGAGGCTTCCTTTCTGCTCCTTCACAGATCCGATGGCTTCAGCTTTCCCTATCTGCCAGCCCTCTTTGTAGCAGCTGGGCCCCCTGGAATTCAGTAGTAAACCACCTGTGTAGTCTGCCAATTACCAGTCCCCATTCATCTCATTCATTCAACCAGCAGTCCAGCCCAGGAATGAAGCACAGTGCTGAGAGAAATGGGGAAGAGCGCAGACAATCCCTGCCCTTGCAGATGAGCCCCTTGCAGTTGAGGTTACACAGATAAAGTTAAATGATGCAATGGCTTGCCAAGTAAGCAATGAGGCTAGAAATCCCACCCAGTTCCGCAGACATGAAACATCCTAAGTTAGGGAAATCCGACAAGGAAGCACACAGATTAGTGGTGGCCAGGGGCTGGGTGGGGGTGGGGTGGGAATGACACTAACGTGGGTGGGGGTTTCATCCCGCCAGGATGAAAATTCCTAAAACTGACTGTGTGGTTGTACCTTTCTGTGAACACACTAGAAAACACTGGGTTGCACACTTTTTCTATGTGAACAATATGTGAATTTTATCTCAAAGATGTTTTATCTTAAGTGGAGGAATTCAAAGATGGTCTTGGATCGGAGAGGGGTGAAGAACTCCGGCAACAGAAGCTGGATCACAGGTTGTGCATTCAAGGTGAGAGGAACCCACAGAAGCGTCCCTCCCTGATAAGCACTAGAAGGGGCAGGCAGTTCAGCCTTTGAGGCTGGTACACAGCAGGCTCCTATTCCTCCCCCTACATGCTACCAGCCCTAGGGGTGCACAGAGCCTGAGTAAGTGGGGGTACCTCACTGGCTTCCAAGTCCAGGCCTGACCAATAACGGTGTTAGCTCCCTTACCACTCACCCCCTACCCACAAGAACCCCAAGGGGCACAAAAGAGCAACCTCCCCTCCCTCATACCCATCTTAGCACCTACAGAGGCCCGCATACACGCTTACCCCACTGACCTCTTTTCCCTGCTGCACTTTGCTCTTCCGTGGTTTGGGGAAGGGACAGAATGGGGTGGGGACCTGCAGGGAGGAGCCAGCAGCAAGCCCAGTGGAGAGAATGGGGGGCGTGGGGCTGGACTGGTTTGAAGGTTGGAGGGCTCCAGGAGACCCCTCCTTCTGGTTGCCTCTTGCACCTCTTGTTCAGGTGGACCGGGGCTCGGCAATATGCAGGCAGCGTGCCGCGTCCCTCCTCCGGATAGGCTGGAAGGAGCTTTAACCATGTGTCTGCAGGAGTCTGACAAATCAGAAGGCCTCCCCATACATCAGAGCCCCGCTGCCTAGCAACCCCACCGGAGGGGTGTAGTTGACAGCCCAGGAGTGTCACGAAGCTGGCACTAGGGCTGCCGAAGTCCTGACTGGGGCACCACACACACCCTGCCGGCCCGCCCATCCAAGGCGATGCAAACAGTTCCTGACTTAAGACCTCAGAGATCTCCCCTTCAAAGAATGGGGGGGTCCTAAAGCCCTACCCTACCCCACCCTCATGGACCACACTGGCCTCTTTCCTCTAAGCTCCACTTCAAAATATTAGTCCTCATTTCCCTAAAACCAGCTCTTCCTCTCAGGTTTTTTTTTTTTCTTCTTCTTCTTCTTTTTTAATCTAACCTTGGTTTCCACCCGCTTCAGGCCTCAGCTGAACCTACAGACTAGAGAAAACAATTTAAGTGTGCGGGGTGGGACCAAGAGAACAGGTTTCCTTCAGCCTGTAGCTGGATGCCCACGGGGCACCTACAGCAGGAAGAAAGAACCAGGGTTGGTTTGTCCAACTCTAGGACCTCTGGGACTGCTTGGTCAGATGGGTCACTCCCACTTCGCCCATCTTCCAGATCCCCCTACCCCCGCCGCCCCAACCACTCACATAGAAAACTAGGGTTCTCTCTGGCTGCGAATGCAAGGAAAGTTCTCCAAGCGTCTGCTCTGCCCTCAGGGACCTACTGTGTTAGAACCTTACTTCCAGACCAGCCGCTCCTAATGGGGATCCATCCTTTCGGTGCCCATTCCACCCCTCAAGCCCTTAACCCTCTCATTAAGTCGAAGTGGCTGTGAGAGAGTGGCTTTGTACTGGCCCCTGCAGTCCAAAGGCAACCCTGAGCTTGCCACCCCAAGGCTCCGACCCACGCTGATTGGGGGCTTCCTCCTTGCTCCTGCTCGCTCTGGCGTGATGCCTTTGCACTGACCTCTACAGCTTCCTCCTCCCAAGCACACCGCAGTCACATGGGCTCCCCGGCTCGGCTTGGTGCCACAGCCGCTAAAGCTTCCCCCTCCGCCAGCCCGCCAGCTAGGCAGGCTAGCAGGCAGGCTTCCGCAACGGCAAGGCTGGACAGCCACGCACGCACGCAACACCCCAACCCCGCCCCCACCACACCAGGTGGCTCCTATACACCCTGCAAGTTAGCAGCTGAGAATTGCTGAAAATCTGGAGGCGAGGAGCGCAGTCCTTGAGGGGTTGGAGGCCCGGGATAGAGGAAGGCTCGAGGTATGAGGGGGCACTGCACCTGCCTCACCAACTTTGGGGCGCGCCCTGGGGTCTGCAGAGGCTGGGCGGCCCCACCTCGCTATTCTCCCTCCAACTTCCAGAAACTCTCCCCGAGGTGGCCCAGGTGACATCCCCTTGGGCTAAGGTCTGATGGAGAGACTCAGGAAAACTGGCGACTGGTGGCGGGCTAGAGGCGCCGCGCGGGCGCGAACGTACACACCCCACTTCCAACCCGCCCCGGGAGACACAAAGAACAGCTCAGCGATGCTAGCCGTGCATCCCGCGAGCAGGAGGCCACCCACACCCGCCCCACGCGCCACAAAGGAGGTTACCCTCGGCGGCCGTGGAACCGCTCCCAGGCGTCCCCCTTCAGCAGAGGCTCGACGCACTGCGCGCCAGACCCATGGGGCGACTGCAGCCAGCCGAGTCCCGTCCACCGCGCTGCCAGGCCCCAGCCCAGGACGCTGGGGCCCTCTCGCGCCGCCTTCCTTCCTCGGGGAGACAGGCGCTTCCTGCGCTCATCCCATCGCTGAAACTGAACACCCGCGCGGCGCGGAGGCCGCCAGCAAGGTGGAAAGGCCGCGGTGACAGAGGAGCACCGGCCACACTAGAGCAGGCGCCGCCACACGCGACGGGACCCCTACCCCACTCCTAAGCTCCCAGGCAATAGCTTGGAGACTACTGGGTGCGGGTTTTCCACACCTTATTGCCCAGGTGGCAACCTAATAAAGTCACCTGCCGCCGGGCGGTGGTGGAGTATGCCTTTAATGCCAGGCAGAGGCAGGCGGATCTCTGTGAGTTCGAGACCAACCTGGTCTACAAGAGCTAGTTCCAGGACTGGCTCCAAAGATACAGAGAAACCCTTTCTCGAAAAACAAAACAAACAAACAAACAAACAAAAAACCAAACAAACAAAAAAGTCACCTGCCTTAAATATTCCCCACTCTGGCATAGCTGGAGGGAGGACCAGAGCTAAGATTTCTAGAAAGTCTATGATGGGGAGGGGTGAGGTTCTGGCCCTACTAGCTGTGTGACCTTGGGCAACTTCTTTCCCCTCCCCAGTAATTTCCTAGAAGGAGGTAAGCTGAAGTTTAGCTAGGCATTCTAGAAGATCTTCACCTACCTGACCCTCAATAGCCCTGTAACCCTACAGACACAGAAATTGTTGCAGGAATTCATTTAGAGAAACAACACTGTTCAACCCAAACTCACACACTGAGTGCATCCCCACCATTTCAGATGAGGAAGCAATGTTCAGAAGTACAGCCCCTCATCCTGGACACTAACCTAAAGTGGCAAACCTCCCAGTCCCATCCTGATCTACCTGGCCAATACCAGCAAAATTTCACGTCACAGGCCAACTTCAATCATTTACTAACTTTAGGCAAAAGAGAGTTCAACTCAAAAGTCACCCTTCCTCCAAAGCCACGAGGAGCCAGATGTCGGTATGACTCTGAAGAGGCAGAAACCAAATTCCATTCTTTGGCCAAACATTGTCGTATCGTGGAAAGCCACAAGGTTAATAGGTTCTAACTAAAGTGTTGACAGTAACCATTGGTTACATTCAGATCCTATAAAAACAGCGTAGTGTCTCTGCCACCTTTCAACCCCATCACCCCACTTCAAGTATGCAAACACTAAACTCATTTCCAGGGGTGTAATGACCCAGGCAGTTCCTTCTCTGTACCTTCTCAGACTGCAACTGGTTAGATTGTTTTTCTTAGCAGGTACATGCTTTCCCTATTGAAAGGCAAAGATAATAGCTCGGGAGAATGTTCTCTTTCTTGGGTGTGAGCACTCTTCACTGGGGAGGTGTCTCTGAGCAAGAATTTTTGTCTTTGGAGTTAAAGAAAGCTGGCAGAGGAGAGACCACCCTAGGACCTGGACTAGGCAGCTCAAATGAGAGGATTTTTTTTTTTTTTTTTTGGTACCAAGAATCTTGATTTCTGGAGTCCAGTGTCTGTCCATGACTGTGAGTTTCCCTACCTGGTAAGACATGGGTGAACACTTACATCTGAACTGAAAGGGGCACGTGGCTCTAACAAATGTGAAGGAGGCCTGGCTGAAAACAGAACTTCAGACCCCCAGGGGCCACGTGTGAGACCTCTCGTCCCACCTAAGGACGATACTCCACATTTCACATCTGCTGCAGATGCCTGTCTTCCCACAGCACGGGAGACAGGCAGGCCAGGGCAAAGAAAGCCTCCACACAGAAGGACAAGCTGAGTCTCCCAAGGAAGAGAAGTGCACGCTGGCCTCGACGCCTGAGCATTCGGTAAAACTGTCACCCTGTGTTCTCAGCTTCTCCTTCCAATATATCCCCCAGATTTTCTGGTCAGCAGAGCAAAAACACAGTAAAATTGTGAGTATGTGTGGGTGAGTGACGCCAAGTCCCTTTGCAGTCATCTGGGCTGCAAACATATGCTTTATTTGAAGCCCCCTTTTTGCAGGGATTCTGAGCTCCTTGACTGTGGGCCCACAACCTATCATTACGCTAGTAACACTCACTGCCAAAAACCCTGTTACAGCAGCTAGGAGTGAGAGACCCATTAATCCCTTTCTGCAATGCGTTACCATGCCCAATCCTCCTTAGTGGAAAAGGTGCACACATGTCCAAACCTATCGGAAGATGGAGACTTCGATGCTCAGGAATTCTTTCAAGCTCCTCCCTTCAAAGGATAGAGCTAAGCTGGGGCTGCGGCTCCATGGGAGAGCACTTCCCTGGCATGTACAAGGCTCGGGGGTAGGGGTGGGAATCTGGGCATGTGGTTCAGTTGGCAGAGTGTTCACCTGCACAGTATAAAGCCGTGGGTTCAAAGTCCAGTATCACATGAAAACAAGACTTGGGAGTGGAGAGATTGCTCAGTGGTTAGGAGCACTTGCTGCTCTTGCAGAGGACCCAGGCTTGGTTCCCTGGCCACACATGGTAGCTCACAACTGTTTGTTACTCCATTTCCAGAAGACCAAATACCCTCTTTTGGTCTCTGCATGGACACAGAGTACGCACATACATATGAAAGAAAAACACTCGCACACACAAACTAAAAATAAATTTTACAAAATTTAAAACAATGCCAGGCAGTGGTGGTGCACACCTTTAATCCCAGCACTCAGGAGGCAGAGACAGGCGGATCTTTGTGAGTTCGAGACCAGCCTGGTCTACAAGAGCTAGTTCCAGGACAGGCTCCAAAGCTACAGAGAAACCCTGTCTCGAAAAACCAAAAAACAAAACAAAACAAAACAAAAAAATTAAAACAAGACATGGGGTCACATGTCACGTAACTCCAGCAGTCCTGAGGTTGATGCAGGGGAATCAGAACCTCAAGTCATCTTTGGCTATACAGCAAATTTGAGGCCAGCCTGGGCTACATGAGATCTCGTCTCAAACCATCACCCTTCCAAAAAGGAAAAAAATAAATAAAAAAAATAAAAAATAAAAAAGGTAGAGCTCCATCTCTACCCCTTAGAGTATGAGCTGGACTAATTAGTGAATATAAGAGAAGTCAGAAGAAAACAGGATATGACTTTCAAAATTATGTCCTAAGAGCAGTATGGCCTCTTGAGTCTTCCCAGAAGCACTTTCTCTGGGGAACCAGCTGCCATGCCAAGAGGACATTCAAGCAGCACTGTGGAGTGGTCAACATGGTGATACCAGCCACCATGTAAGGCTCCATTTAAGCCTGGTTCTAACCGTCAGATGAACACACCTAGACCTAAGCCTTGACATAAGCTCTGAAGAGCCCTCGAGCAAAACCCCCTGCTGCTGCTCTTAGATCCCCGACATCACTTTTGGTGTCTTAAGCTTTGGGGGTTGAACGGTGAATGGGTTGTTGTTTTAGACTTGAACACACAGTGATCCTCTTGCCTTAGCCCTTCAGGTGCTGGGAGGATTGCAGACATGAGCCCACCACACCTGGTCCTGTTTTTTTGTTTTGTTTTGTTTTTCCAAAGGAGGTTAAGGGTCATGGCTAAGCAACAATAAGCAACCAAGCCAGGGATACTCCCAGTACTGTCACTGTCCAGGCAGGACTTTCCCAAGGTGACTAATTTTACACTCAAAGTGTCCTGGCAGGGGACAGCAGAGGTGCAGGTCACCCGCCTCACTCTTTTGTACCCTGCTGCTCTGTGCTCCACTGAGACACATTCAATTACATGACTTCCTTGTTGGCGTGTTTGTCCCCACCACAATATATGCTCCGTGAGAATGGGGATGCGGCACTATAACTAATACATTAACACCCCCAGAAAGCTTTCTTCTCCCTTCCTCCATGTACCTAGGGTCCATTCACCTTCCCCTGCCTTAAGAATCTCAACCAAAACCTATTAAGATTCCCAAACCTCTGACCACAATGAAGCAGTATAAATCCTAGAGGCAGGAAAAACGCCTAGTGTTAGTCACAAGTCCCCCTCCACTGTGCAAGCCTTTCTTCCATTCAGGAGGGCCATCAGCTGTCTGTTCTGTAGGCGCCTCCAGCAAGGAAGCACTGTGATTTCCAGAAACAATGTCATTTTAATTAAATTCCACAGAACCATTCCACAGTCCCAGAGGACTCCATCATGGTGAGATTTTCTTTTTCGCCTTGCTTATGAACATTGAAATCAGCCTTCTTTTCAGTTGAACAAATGGACTATCTCCAAGGTGACACCGTCCTTCCTAGCAAGGTTCAAATCCTATAGCAAGTTCCCATGGCCACTGACGGAGTTTGGAAATCTATTTGAAACACAGTCTCATCAATACCTCTGAGACACATGAGCCTAAACAGTCACACATTTGTGTCCTATTATTTTTGTAACCAGAGAGCGCCTAAATGCGTGTGTGGCTTACTATTTCAGGAATCTTTGCATAGGGTGCTATGCAGACTATACTGAAGCCCTCGGAAGGGCAGAGCGGACCTCAGCAGGCATTCACATCACCCCGTACATCTATTTCACTTCCTAAATATATGCCCGGGTGTGATGACCTCGTCTGCTGAGATGCAGGCCAGGCAGCAGCCTCCTCACACCTCCAATCCACACAGCAAGAGCAGCTGCAGAATGCAAGCCCACAGGAATGCAAGCATCCCATCCTGCTCTGCTTAGAATATCTCAGGGAAGGGGGGTGGGGCGTATGATAAAGACTGACAGCACTCCCAGCACTCAGCGAGTGTAGGCACAAAGATCATGAGCCAAGCCTAGGTTGTCTATTGAGACCTTCTCAAACCACACTCCCTAGAACTGGGGAAAATGCTCAGCGCCTGTTTGTACCTGCTATGCCAGCATGAAGACTGGAATTCAATTCACCAGAACTCACATAAATTCCAGGGTTGTGGCAGCCTGACTGTAATTCTAGCACCTCACGGGGCCAAAACAAGGGATCCCTGAGGTGACCTGGCAAGCTAGACTGGCTATATTTGAGAGCTCTGGGGTCAACTGAGAGAGCCTTCCCAGATGATTCATTTCAGACCAGTACCAAGACATCTTGTGCTTCAGTTGGTGGCCTCATCCCCAGAGGTCAGTGTGGTGATATCTTGTTTCTCGTCTAACAAATAGAGCTTGCCTGAAGATCAGAGTGCAGAGCTAAGCCACTAGTTAGTCACAGAGACCAGGCAGTGGTGGCACACATCTTTAATCCCAGCACTAAGGAGACAGAGGCAGATGTATCTCTGTAATTCCAGGGCCACCCTGGGGGCTACAAGAGATTGAATCAGTCTAAAAGAAGCAGAGCTCACACCTTTAATCCCAGCACTAGGGAGGTGGAGACAGGAGAGATATGGCTGGGGGCAGAGAGGAACATAAAGTGGGAGGAGGCAGGAACTCAGGGATTTGGTCTGAGGTTTCATAGAGACAGCATTTAGTCTCAGGACAGAATATCCCATTTGGTCTGAAGATTTCGTAGTGGTAAGAACTAGTGGCTAGCTGCTCTGCTTCTCTGGATCGCTCAGCTTTTACCACTAAGATGCTCCATTCCCTGATACTGAGTGCCCGTGTCCTCTG